>CM077210.1:37821264-37958764 GCA_039654625.1 Rhinogobio ventralis | reverse complement strand
GTAGGTGGTACGTGTCAAAGTAACATCCACATGGATGACAGGACCCAAGGTTTCCCAGCAGAACATTGCCCAAAGCATCACACTGCCTCCGCCGGCTTGCCTTCTTCCCATAGTGCATCCTGGTGCCATGTGTTCCCCAGGTAAGCCACGCACCCGGCCATCCACGTGATGTAAAAGAACACGTGATTCCTCAGACCAGGCCACCTTCTTCCATTGCTCCGTGGTCCAGTTCTGATGCTCACGTGCCACTGTTGGTGCTTTCGGTGGTGGACAGGGGTCAGCATGGGCACCCTGACTGGTCCATACGCAACAAACTGAGATGCACTGTGTATTCTGACACCTTTCTATCAGAACCAGCATTAACTTCTGGAGCAATTTGAGCTCCAGTAGCTCGTCTGTTTGATCGGACCACACGGGCCAGCCTTCGCTCCCCACGTGCATCAATGAGCCTTGGCCGCCCATGACCCTGTCTCCGGTTCTCCACTGTTCCTTCCTTGGAGCACTTTTGATAGATCCTGACCACTGCAGACCGGGAACACCCCACAAGAGCTGCAGTTTTGGAGATGCTCTGACCCAGTCGTCTAGCCATCACTATTTGGCCCTTCCTCGCTCAAATCCTTACGCTTGCCCATTTTTCCTGCTTCTAACACATCAACTTTGAGGACAAAATGTTCACTTGCTGCCTAATATATTCCGCCCACTAACAGGAGCCGTGATGGAGAGATCATCAGTGTTATTCACTTCACCGGTCATAATGTTTTATGTGTGTGTGTGTAATTTTTAGATATATTTATAGCTGTACTATAACTATAACTAACTTTAATATTAATTTATAGTAGTAATTTGTTATCCTGCCTTTAATTCTGAACTCTGCAATAATAATAATAATAAGAAGAAGAATCACCATTGAGAATTACCCCAAAAATGACAAGTAAAAAGTCTGGACGCATTTTGGAAGAAATATGCATGATTCATTCTCATGAAAATAATAATTCATTTTCATACTTCATTTTATTTATGCAAAATAGTATTTGATTTGATTTCTTTCGAATTCCATTTGATTTTAAGGAGAAATGTGACTCGAACAGAGCAAAATTAAATGCTCTTATCTGATATTTGTTGAATCCTTGTGCAAAAGAAGGAAAGTATTTTTTCTCCAGACTTATTGTTGTCATATCACAAATGAAATCATGCGTACATGTGGAAAAAAGATAAGCTCAAAGGTCAAACCCCGCCGTGAAGACTGAGAAACAAGTGTATCTTCATGTGCGTTCGGATACGAGCCATGTGCAATGTTTCCATGCCAACCAACCTCGCGAGCAACATCTGAAATTTCTTGTTATCTTGGAAATAGATGGCAAGCCGAGGGAAATACGGCTGGCAGAGTAAATCACACATAAAGGGCAAGGCCTCCGTTCTGCTGCTACAGCTACACATTTAACTCTGCTTTCATTTTATGATCAAAAGGACACCATTAAAAATCCATAAATATCACTCTACTGTATATCCATAACGGCTGTTAGACGTCATTGTTCAGATCATCCTCCTGTAAGGTCACGGTTTGGATAATGAAGACACAGTTATTAAACCGTCTGGACGCAGATATAAAGCAGATTATGACTCACTGCATTATCACAATCAACCATGTTTTACTAGAGTAAGTAACTATGTTTTAACTATGATTTTTGATGCTTCATATAAAGATATAAAAATTATAATTAAATTATCATATAATGAAAAAAATATAATTAATTTGTTACACCAGTAGGTGGAGACAAAAGGCATGTGTGAGTCATTGAATCATTAATTCAAGAGATTCGTTCAAAAACACTGATTCATCCAGTAATGAAACAAGTGAAGTCTTTATGAGTGAGTCATTGAATCATTCACTCAAGAGATTCATTCAAAAACGCTGATTCATCCAGTAATGAAACAAGTGAAGTCTTTATGAGTGAGTCATTGAATCATTCACTCAAGAGATTCGTTCAAAAACACTGATTCATCCAGTAATGAAACAAGTGAAGTCTTTATGAGTGAGTCATTGAATCATTCACTCAAGAGATTCATTCAAAAACACTGATTCATCCAGTAATGAAACAAGTGAAGTCTTTATGAGTGAGTCATTGAATCATTCACTCAAGAGATTCGTTCAAAAACACTGATTCATCCAGTAATGAAACAAGTGAAGTCTTTATGAGTGAGTCATTGAATCATTCACTCAAGAGATTCACTCAAAAACACTGATTCATCCAGTAATGAAACAAGTAAAGTCTTTATGAGTGAGTCATTGAATCATTCACTCAAGAGATTCGTTCAAAAACACTGATTCATCCAGTAATGAAACAAGTGAAGTCTTTATGAGTGAGTCATTGAATCATTCACTCAAGAGATTCATTCAAAAACACTGATTCATCCAGTAATGAAACAAGTGAAGTCTTTATGAGTGAGTCATTGAATCATTCACTCAAGAGATTCGTTCAAAAACACTGATTCATCCAGTAATGAAACAAGTGAAGTCTTTATGAGTGAGTCATTGAATCATTCACTCAAGAGATTCACTCAAAAACACTGATTCATCCAGTAATGAAACAAGTGAAGTCTTTATGAGTGAGTCATTGAATCATTCACTCAAGAGATTCGTTCAAAAACACTGATTCATCCAGTAATGAAACAAGTGAAGTCTTTATGAGTGAGTCATTGAATCATTCACTCAAGAGATTCGTTCAAAAACACTGATTCATCCAGTAATGAAACAAGTGAAGTCTTTATGAGTGAGTCATTGAATCATTCACTCAAGAGATTCATTCAAAAACACTGATTCATCCAGTAATGAAACAAGTGAAGTCTTTATGAGTGAGTCATTGAATCATTCACTCAAGAGATTCGTTCAAAAACACTGATTCATCCAGTAATGAAACAAGTGAAGTCTTTATGAGTGAGTCATTGAATCATTCACTCAAGAGATTCACTCAAAAACACTGATTCATCCAGTAATGAAACAAGTAAAGTCTTTATGAGTGAGTCATTGAATCATTCACTCAAGAGATTCGTTCAAAAACACTGATTCATCCAGTAATGAAACAAGTGAAGTCTTTATGAGTGAGTCATTGAATCATTCACTCAAGAGATTCATTCAAAAACACTGATTCATCCAGTAATGAAACAAGTGAAGTCTTTATGAGTGAGTCATTGAATCATTCACTCAAGAGATTCGTTCAAAAACACTGATTCATCCAGTAATGAAACAAGTGAAGTCTTTATGAGTGAGTCATTGAATCATTCACTCAAGAGATTCACTCAAAAACACTGATTCATCCAGTAATGAAACAAGTGAAGTCTTTATGAGTGAGTCATTGAATCATTCACTCAAGAGATTCATTCAAAAACACTGATTCATCCAGTAATGAAACAAGTGAAGTCTTTATGAGTGAGTCATTGAATCATTCACTCAAGAGATTCGTTCAAAAACACTGATTCATCCAGTAATGAAACAAGTGAAGTCTTTATGAGTGAGTCATTGAATCATTCACTCAAGAGATTCACTCAAAAACACTGATTCATCCAGTAATGAAACAAGTAAAGTCTTTATGAGTGAGTCATTGAATCATTCACTCAAGAGATTCGTTCAAAAACACTGATTCATCCAGTAATGAAACAAGTGAAGTCTTTATGAGTGAGTCATTGAATCATTCACTCAAGAGATTCATTCAAAAACACTGATTCATCCAGTAATGAAACAAGTGAAGTCTTTATGAGTGAGTCATTGAATCATTCACTCAAGAGATTCGTTCAAAAACACTGATTCATCCAGTAATGAAACAAGTGAAGTCTTTATGAGTGAGTCATTGAATCATTCACTCAAGAGATTCACTCAAAAACACTGATTCATCCAGTAATGAAACAAGTGAAGTCTTTATGAGTGAGTCATTGAATCATTCACTCAAGAGATTCGTTCAAAAACACTGATTCATCCAGTAATGAAACAAGTGAAGTCTTTATGAGTGAGTCATTGAATCATTCACTCAAGAGATTCGTTCAAAAACACTGATTCATCCAGTAATGAAACAAGTGAAGTCTTTATGAGTGAGTCATTGAATCATTCACTCAAGAGATTCATTCAAAAACACTGATTCATCCAGTAATGAAACAAGTGAAATCTTTATGAGTGAGTCATTGAGTCATTCACTCAAGAGATTCGTTCAAAAACACTGATTCATCCAGTAATGAAACAAGTGAAGTCTTTATGAGTGAGTCATTGAATCATTCACTCAAGAGATTCGTTCAAAAACACTGATTCATCCAGTAATGAAACAAGTGAAGTCTTTATGAGTGAGTCATTGAATCATTCACTCAAGAGATTCGTTCAAAAATACTGATTCATCCAGTAATGAAACAAGTGAAGTCTTTATGAGTGAGTCATTGAATCATTCACTCAAGAGATTCGTTCAAAAATACTGATTCATCCAGTAATGAAACAAGTGAAGTCTTTATGAGTGAGTCACTGAATCATTCACTCGAGAGATTTGTTCATAAACACTGAATCATCCAGTAATGAAGCAAGTGAAGTCTTTATGAGTGAGTCATTGAATCATTCACTCAAGAGATTCGTTCAAAAACACTGATTCATCCAGTAATGAAACAAGTGAAGTCTTTATGAGTGAGTCATTGAATCATTCACTCAAGAGATTCGTTCAAAAATACTGATTCATCCAGTAATGAAACAAGTGAAGTCTTTATGAGTGAGTCATTGAATCATTCACTCAAGAGATTCGTTCAAAAATACTGATTCATCCAGTAATGAAACAAGTGAAGTCTTTATGAGTGAGTCACTGAATCATTCACTCGAGAGATTTGTTCATAAACACTGAATCATCCAGTAATGAAACAAGTGCAGTCTTTATGAGTGAGTCATTGAATCATTCACTCAAGAGATTCGTTCAAAAACACTGATTCATCCAGTAATGAAACAAGTGAAGTCTTTATGAGTGAGTCATTGAATCATTCACTCGAGAGATTTGTTCATAAACACTGAATCATCTGTGATTCGCAGTTTATCCAGAATTGTGCAGCTCTAGTTTTTCTACAGCATTTGCAGTAAAACCATTGCTAACTCCAAAATTAACCATGGTTTTACTACAGTAACTATAGCCTAATTATGGTTTTGCATAAACAAAAAATGACATTTACTATAGTACGTGTATGAACTCATTTATACTGTGGGAGAAATAATTAAGCATTTGAATTGTTTCCATAATAAAAAAAAAAGTCTTTCATTATCACTGTTGTGAAATCAAACAAATTATTATAAATATATAAAATATTTAATATAAAATATTGTGTTTTCTAATGGATATAAGTGTGATTCTGCAGCTGTAATGGAATAAAGCATATCAACTCTTCAAATGTGTCACGTTTCTGCCATCTAGTGTCTGAGAGCAGGTTTACAAACTGGACTTGAGTTTTCAATGAGCAGCATTTATGGTGTAAGAAACAGATCATAATGGACAATCTACAACTACATTAGTGTTTACAACCTGTTTGTGTAGAAAATATAATCAATAACAGCTGGAAATGTGTGTTCAACATAATACTCTTAACACAAATCTATAACTCAGTACTTCATATAAACTAGATGCTATATTAAATATAATAATTATATATGCTTATAGGCATTAGATGACATATTAAGCTTAGTTATATGTTTATAATAATATAGTTACTTTTATACATTTTATATTTAAGAAAAACAGAAATGTGTACACACGTTGTAAATACAACAAAGATTATTGAAGCACGTTTTTCTTTAATTACTTGTGAAATTGAATAGCAATTTATGAACGAAAGTTTCAAAGTAAATCCTACACCATTTTTCAGTGTAATGTTAGCGAATTTAAACGTTTTTGTTGCTCTTAAACTAGAAAGAACAGCCAAAAAAGCATAGCAACACCCCAGCAACCGCATAGCAACCCCCTAGCAACCACCCAGAACTAATGTCACTTCTATCTATCTATCTATATATTTATCCCGATCTTCAAACAATTTTACATTAAGAAAAGGCCTTCTTATCAAGCCAACATGAAGTTTGTCAATCAAGCAGTTTCCGTGATTGAGAAAATAGTTACGGTACACGACACAGGTCAAAATAAACGATGAGAAGCGTTGTAGAAAATAATACTGCAATCGCAAGGCTTAGGGTTCTCAAAGCACCTCTAAGAAAACGAGAGTAATTTTAATACTGTGCTTTAATGCTTATAATAAATGCTTTTTAATACCTGGATAAATCTGGGACGATATTTTTTTAGGGTGGCAGCTCCGCCCCCTGCAGGCGTTCCTCATGAATATTAATTACGCCATAACGAGGGCGCGCAGCTCATCAACGGTAGCCTATTAATATTCATGAGTCACGTTATTGTTGTCATATGTAGTATGTAGAAGACCTGCTGCGCTCGAGACGAGGTGGCCGAGTGGTTAAGGCGATGGACTGCTAATCCATTGTGCTCTGCACGCGTGGGTTCGAATCCCATCCTCGTCGACTGGTTTTGGGTGTGAATAGTTATGGTTGTTACTTTAAAATAAATGGTTGACAAACTTGTAAGACTAGTCTTAGTGGTTTATGTTCGTCATCGCTGAAAAGAAAAGCAGAGACGACATATTTGTGAAATCCCTTTTCCACAACATAAGGAACAACGTTTTTTTTTTGAGCGGCAGAAATGGGCTGTCTTTATATTTTCATTCTTTAATTGCATTGTGTTGTATTTATGTGTGGATTTGAAGCCTTATTACCCAGAAGAATGGTTATAAAGCTCTGATTGACTCATTAAAATTTATAGTATAATTGCATATATAGCACACACAAACGGTCATATCTCAGCTTGATCTGCTGATGCTTGTCTATGCATTTATTTTTGCTTACATTTATCAACTAAGTTAACAAAACCTCATTTCCGTCAGTGAGTTTTGATCTTTACTTCACAAATATTTGATGTATTTTTCCTCTACATCCCTTCAAAGTCATTTTGCATTGATGCCAGTCTTCTACATCTTAGTTATTAATTGCATATATTTAGAGGATTGCTTTATTGTAAGAATCTTTATTTCGATTACAGACGAGCATCATTAACTTTGATCATTCCCAGGTATGTTCTCCAATGAGCAAATGCTAGTTTATGTTGATAAAGCCAGTGGAAACTAATCAGAACTACCACTAATCCATCAGTTTACTGAATTCAAACCCTTTCCATTCCCTCTATAATCAAGACGCATTGCAACTTTTGAACAAAGAAAAACATGTTTATTGAACTTTCCAAAGTAACTTCATGACGTCAGGCTGGATGTTGACTCCACATCACGGAAGTTCAGGCGTCCACAGGTTTAGTCCAGCTGGATTAATAAAGAGAAATCGCTCCATTTTAGAAGTCATACATTGAAATGTACAAATGAATGCAATGCAAACTGTCAGCTTGATCACCTTCTGAAGAGCATGACTCGAAACAGATTAGTTGTGATAAAAATGCATGCATTAGTTGCTATACAAATGCATAAACAAGTTGCAAAAAAACTGCATAAATTGATTGCAACAAAAATGCATGAATTGATTGCAACAAAAATGCATGAATTGATTGCAACAAAAATGCATGAATTGATTGCAACAAAAATGCATGAATTAATTGCAATAAAAATGCATGAATACTTGCCTTGACAAAGCCGATGTCTTTAGCGTACTGCCTGAAGCACTGACGGCACATGTTGAGTCCGTATTTGCGGATCAGACCGTGTCGGTTTGAACAAACTCGGCTGGAAAAAACACAACAGGCCAGAATAAAAATGCATGCAAACACACAATTTAATTTACTTAATTACATTTAATAATTAATTAGCTTCTGGCTCACGCTGCGTGGTTGAGGTTTGAAATGCATTAACAAAATGATAAACGGTAAACCAATATTAAAATTACTGTGTTTATATTAATGATCTGCAATCAGCCTTGCCTATTGAAAGTCAACTTCCAACTGTAATGAGAGATTTTGGGTGGAGATTCATACTTCTGGAAGTACAGGGTACAACGGGACTTGATGCACGGGGAAATCTGACCGATCGTTGACGTGATGTGCTAATTTGATTAATATATTTTATGTTTTTTAAAATGTTGTAGATTTAAGTAGCAAATGAGAATCAATAAAAAAAAATATATTTTGAGACAAAGGTCTTTTTCAGTTCTGTTCAAGGTAATTAAAACAGTTTTTCAATAACGGAAGGTAAAAGTTACACAATAATTAATATAATAAACAGCCGGCTGACTAACATTTGTCGTCATGATTAGATTCAGATGGTAAATATTAAATTGGGTGTCCACCTTTAGAGATAAAACACCATATTTATAATGAAAACATTAAAAATGATAGGTATTAAATCAATCATAAAATATCATAGGTTTAATACTGTAAAGCTATATTAAATTATGGCATCTCCAATGCTTTCAGAATCTTTACTTTTTAAAATAAGTGTTTGTATTTTATTTATTGAACAAAACTATCAAAATAAACAGAAAATAGTACAAACTTTGCTAAAGTGATTGTTTTGAACACGTATTAACTTGTTCAAAAATGTGTTTTTAATAATGTCTAAGTATTTGTATCAATACTGGTCTCTTTTGCCCAACCTCAGACATTTATAAGATTTTTAAACAAACAACTTATGATTTATTTTCACAAAATCTGTTGCTTCAATGTTTGAGTAGTGAAAGGCACATTTTTCTTAAAGGGATAGTTCACCCAAAAATTAAAGTCGTGTCAAACATAAGCTATTTTGAAGATATTCAGACAGGTTTGGAACAACTTGAGGGTGAGTAAAGGAGTAACATTTTCAGTTTTGGGTGAACTATCCCTTTAAGACGCGCCTTTAGCCCCGTTGTGCCCTATATATTAATTTAATGACACGAAAGACAGTAATAATTATACTTCGTAATTGTTCTTCGGGCTAAACATTTTCATAAACAATTATTTTACTGAAATAATAAAATGAGAAAACCCCATTTGTGTTTTACAGATCACTACTCGAGCGCTGAACAGCGGACGGACCGCGGCCGCCATGTTAGTTCGCATGTGCTTCACATTCCTGAGGAAATAATAAACACACGACGGACTGAGCGAGCCGAACTCGCGCGCATTCATAAACCCATCACATTAAACATGCGACAGAACCAGAACTGACCAGGATCGGGATCCCTGGCCGTATTTTCTAGGATGACTCCAGTAGAGCTGCTGATGGCCCATCTCGTCTCTCTCGATCGGGATGTCGAAAAGGAAGTCACGCTTGTGCGCATGCGCAAAAAAGACGCTCTTCTTCTGCGGAACGTGGCGCTTCCGGCGTCAACACGGACCACGGCGACGTTTAGTGGTTGAGCGGCGCATTAGAAGTGGAAATAACCCTAACAAAATATTGCAATAAATGAACAGTTCCACATATACTGTCATTATTTATGTGTGTATGTCATTGAAAATGCGATTCGTCATTGACACCAATATTTTTTTTTATAGTTTAGGCAGTATAAATAAATTAAATTCAGATAAATAAATACATTCAGACTGTGCAGTATTCATAAATCAGTAACAGCTGGTATTTTAAAATGACGCGTTTTAACGGTCATCAGCATCGTAAATCCTGCAAAGATTTTTATATTTAATTTTTTAACAAATGTATGTGCATTTACAACATCTATACTTTGTATTATATTACGTTGTCATCAAATTACAAAAAAAAAAAAAACTAGTTTAACGCTGCTGTGAGGGTTTCTAATGAACCCTTTTCACAGACTGTGATGACGGTTATTTTAAAATGAAGCGTTTTAACGGTCATCAACATCGTAAATCCTGCAAAGTTTTTTATATTTAATTTTTTTAACAAATGTATGTGCATTTACAACATCTATACTTTGTATTATATTACGTTGTCATCAAATTACAAAAAAAAAAAAAAAACTAGTTTAACGCTGCTGTGAGAGTTTCTAATGAACCCTTTTCACAGACTGATGACGGTTATTTTAAAATGACGCGTTTTAACGGTCATCAACATCGTAAATCCTGCAAAGTTTTTTATATTTTCATTTTTAAAAACAATTATGTACATTTATAACATTATACTTTGTATTATATTACGTTTGCATCAAAATACAAGCTGATGTGAAGGTGTTTCTAATGGACCCTTTTCAGACTGTGATATCGGTCATTTTAAAATGACGTCAATGAATCTTATTCACCGTCTGATGACTTCTGCTTCTTAGAAACCTGGAAATATGAAATGGATGAAAGTGTCTGCTAAATGAATACATTAAAGCTGCGCCTGAAATCGCAGTAGGTACTACATTTGAATTTGAACGTACTAAAAAAGGACGTTCTAGTATGAATGTGTGTAGTATGAATGTAATCCGGACGTACTACATCCGCCATGTTGTCATTATCATGTGACCTACCAGCGTCAGTTGCATCGTTTAACCTCCAATCATAAATCCTCTCCTGTGGCCTCATGGGATAGTAAGTGTCCATCGAATGCACACTTCAGAAGTAGTAGGTCATCCGGGGACTTTTCGCCTACTGTTTTTCGAATACTATGAATTCCGACATACTCGTATGTTTTTCGCATACTATAGTAGGGAAGTATTTGATTTCGGACACAGCGTAATAATAATCGTAAATGTGCCCAAAAAACATGGTCGCGATGGCAAACTGCATCATGCATTCTTAACTATTTAATTGATCTGGTGAAAAAAATACTTATTTAAAGGCACAATATGTAAGATTTGTGGATTAAAATATCCAAAAGCCACTAGAACAGTGTTATATATTTTGTTGGCTTGTGCACTTACATTATCCCAAATGTTTCCAAGAATGTTTAAATCCAGAGAAATCATAAATTTTAACCAGGACACGGACCGTGTGTGTGCATCGGTTATCAATGACATCATACCCGCGTTACCCTCGATACCCTTGAAACTAATCATTGTTCTACAGCTCAACACAGTTAAGCTGTCTTTCCACAGCAGGGAACTTTCCCCAGGAACTAGGGACTTTGGGGTGGTACTCTGTGTGTTTCAACCGCAGGAACCAGGGTCTAAATAAAATTCTGAGTAAAAATGTCCCCCTCAAAACGGCCCCGCTTGCGAGGTAGTCCTTTTTCAAAGTTCAGGAACTTTCAGGGGTGGGACTTGGGCGCTGAACACGCAGCATTTTATTTCAACCTAAAAGTCTGTTGCAGCTGTCTCATAGTAGCGACGAGCGAACGCACAATGTAGCATTATAAAATCACTTTAACACACTCAAATGTGTGTAATATGATAAAACAGCGCTGCGTTCCCCCCACATACGCATGAGCGGAAGAAGTGGAAGCGCTCGACTGTGACAGAATAAAAGCTCCGCCCAATCCAGGCGTCATCAAGACACGCCTTTGTTTTGAATTATTACATATTGTGCCTTTAACTCTCATAAATTGCATAGCTTCCAAGAAGAAAATGTCAGGTGCACACAAATTAGTGGAAGTGGAATGACTATGGTAATGATCGCTAAATGTGTCTAATGTGAGCTTTGTTGCATGCATTGCGGGAACTTTTCCTCTCGGAAGCGCGTCACGCGCGTCCTGACAGCCGAAGCTCTGGTTTGCTGATGCTGTGGGAGCCGTCGGTTCCGCACGGAGCCTGAGCAGCATGACACACTTCAATTAAAATGCGCTTTTGTGTGGATATGACAGCCGCCTTACATGCCTACATCTGCGGTGAGGCTTTTATTCTCTTTGCATATCCGTTTCTTATGCATCTGAATGCGGCAGCTCAATATTCCGCTTCAAGAATCGGTAGCAGCAAAGCTAACTAGTGTCAGTGCATCATCAAAATACACACACACATCGGCATGCATATACGTGCATCGATTATCTGCCGCTAGAAATGAGTAACATTAACCAAATATAGATGTTAATGAATGTAGTGCTTCTGCGTTTGTGTTTTTTTCTGTCTCGCGCAGCTGCTTGCTTTAGCTCGAGCATGCAGCTGCAATGAATGCATGCATGTGCGCGAGCTTCCGACATACTTTCTTATTTTTAAACTTTAACCAGTGCATATTTGTGCATTCACTTTTATGCATCCATAGAGTTGCATTAGTCGACAGTCATGCAAATGTGTTCATTCCTCCCATATTGTGGTGGTTACGCGCCTGGCCATGGTTGTATTTCACGCAGGTTTATTAATAGCCGTTTTGGTCATCGAAACACGAATGCATTGACTTGCATCGATCAAGGCAGTCAGTGATATCTGTAGAAATCAGGGGGTGTTTGTCCTGCTGACTCACTGCATCAGTTAAAACTTCATTAATTCAACATGTTTCAGATCACATGTACATTTTTTTTTTTTCAATTTGAGAGGTTCAAAATACAGAAAATATTGAGGTTTTTATGTTGCTGTAGTTTTAGGTCACTTGTTTTTGTCGTTTTTCTGGCCAGACTGGACATTGACAGTACAGACCAGCAAATCAAACAGAGAGTATGTAAACAAAGGTAAATAATATAGAATATGGAATCTTATATTTGCAAAACATATTTTCTCTTGCTCTCTCTCAGTTGATGCATGTAGACAAAATATTACATCTCGATATTTTCTTGGATTTTCTCAATACCGATAATTAGAGGATATTTTGCTGAGTGGTTTTTACCTTTATAAAACCATTTTTCTAACCTAATTAAATGTATGCATCATCTTTTGTGTCACAATTCTTACATTTAATCAGTAAATTAAATTACAATAATAAGACACAAACAAAAAACGTTGAATATTCATATTTTGAAATGATTTTGAAAAGATACTTTAAGGCCCTATTTTACCGATCTGAGCGCAGGTGCTCTTAGGGCTTGTCCGACGGGAAAAACGGTCAGCGCTCCCGGCGCATGGTCTAAAAGGGTTGTCCCTCGTCTCTTAATGAGTCATGGGTGTGTTTTGGGCGTAACGTGCAATAAACCAATCAGAGTCTCATCTCCCTTTCCCTTTAAAAGCTACTTGCACTCGCACCATGAGCGGATTCACTATTTACATGAGGAAAGACTGAACGCTTCTCCAGAGAGGAATCCTTTTATTTTAATATTTATAAATGTGTGTGTGCTGCTGCGCGTCCCTGTGTGTGTGATAAGCAGAGAGTGTGTGTGTGTGTGTGTGTGTGTGTGCACGTCCCTTGTGCACCGCCTATAGGCTCATATCACTAACACACCCTTTAAATAACACAAAAATACTGCACTATTGACTTTAGAGCAGGTGTGTGTTGGTCAATGGCGCAGTCGTTTCAGTTCCTCACAATAGCAACGCTCCAGCAATGCTCCTGAACTCCTGGTGTTCAGACCAGACGCCCATGGGTGAACAGATGCACCAGTGCATTTGATATTTAAACAACGTGGAGCTGGACGTGAACATGAAATGATATAAATTATATACAGAGGTATTTTTGCCGCTTGAATATTGAGGGCTTTGTAAATGCATTTTAATAGTAAGTGTGCACTATAATGCTCAAGTGCACTAGTCTAACCTACTAGACTACATCACGAATGTGTTCACTGTAAAGTGAGGGACATCACACATCGTTAAAACAACAATCATGATATTATCGTAGACGATATATATCGCACACCCCAGTTTTTCAGCATCTCATGCCATGAGTATTTCACTTGTACAACTGCTTAAGCACTCAAGTTAAAAATAGTTAATCTTTTAGAAAATAATCTTAGGACCTCTTTGTTCAGTTCCATTCTTTACCTGTGCACAAGATGATCATGCTAATGCTATGTAAACATTGATAAGAAATGTGGTGCACATGTAAACATTTACAATCGTGTTGAATTTTTCTAGATTGGCGAAATTCTTGTGTTTCATGATACTTTATATTTTATTGTCTGCTCTGCATCTGTGCTTCACTGTCGAAATCTTCTACTTAGCAGCTCTTTAGGTTAAATCCGCAGAGAGTAGTAATTAGGTCTGGACCCCTGTGAGTTTATACTTTAGTTGCCTAAGAATTCAGGGCCACGTTTGTTATATTAATACTGTTAATCTCATGTTTCTTAGGGCACTTATTAGAGAAAGGCTTGATGGAGCAGAATGTTGTCGATCACAGAGGTTGTTACATTTGAAATACCTCCATTTTTGGCGAATGTTTTGAGTTTGATCAGCCAGAACACTAGCGGCGGTCTAAGAATGGGCCACATTGAGAGGAGGGGAACAATGCTTTTCTTTGAGCAGGTGCAGCGCTGTGTTTTTGTGTGTACTTTGTCATTTTATGTAACAATGCATGGCTTTTCAAAGTTATAAAATCATATCGATTGTTTGTAATCATGAACACCTGAGTGTGTATTTCAGCAGTGGCTTGTAACGCAGTCACTCCTTATATATAGTAGTCTTTTAAAAAGGCATCTGAAATAATAAACCAAGTGCAATGTGGTGTTGACAAAATATACATTTTTATGATGCAACATTGATTGACACACACACCCGCCTCTCCTCACTCATTTCATTTGTTCCGGATGAATATTGCTGCTGTTACAGAGCTTGAATTTCGCCCTGGGATTGCGTGTATTATGCATAATGTTACTCATTTCCGCAGATTTTGAGTGCGCACACATAAAGCCGCCTCTCAGCACTAAATTGAGTTCTTTTTCGCTGCTCATTGCGCTTAAACAGTCAAATACACACAAAATAATGTTCAGGTAAACACAGTCATTTCTGTTTTAAGTGAATGTAAACAGTAAACGCATGTGTAACAGTATAATGGATCCGTGCGTCAGGTCTTAAAGTGACAGCAGCCTAATATTTCATCTGCGAAATGATGAGATAATATTAAAAATATCTATATGGTAGGGTAAATGTAAGCTCACCAAAGTCTACATTGAGACATTTTAGTGCACAGGGCATTGGTTTCAGTAAAAGAAGTTATGTTAAAATAAAAGATTAATCTCTCACACAATAATATTTTATTTTATTTTAAATAATGTACATCATTAAATGCAAAAAGTCCGGCTTGGGTACATGTTTGTATCCTTCACACCCCTGTTCCCACTAAGCTCTTAATCCCATTAAGCTTTTAATTCTTGTTTATTTTAAACAAAATTTTTAAAGAATAATTTTTTAAAGATTAACTTGAAGTGACAACCATCAGTTAATATTTAAAGCCTGTTTATGAAGTATTTACACAGACGTTCAGTGTGGATGAGCTCAAAGGGAGCACACTGAGCTTTATTGGAACAGCAAACCCTTTTTTAATTAATAAATATTATTACATTTAATTTAAAAGGACAATTTTGCTAAATAAATAATCTAGGTCATGCATTAAGTGCATAAATATTTTAATATTGAGAATATCTATGAAATTATACTTTTTCTTATTGATGTCCCACTGAAGCTGTGTTAAGCTCACCGCACAATAATATGAAGTCTTTAAACATTACAGCAGTGTAAAACCACAGAACATCAATAAACTGTCAATTTATAATATAATGGATTTAAAAGTACAAGCCAGTAATGCCAGTGCAGTAATATATTAGTGTAGCACACAGGCTTATACAGCTAGTAAGCTAACAGTGTTCTGCAGCATCAGCTATCTTTCGGATCTAACTGTAATTATTTACCACCTCCAGGTTCCAGGTTATAATATGCAAAAGTCTAAACATTAATCTCTTAATTTTGCAATAAGAAGTTATACTTATCCAAAATAAAGGCTTAAACATCTAAGAAATGCACATTTAAGGGGCTCATCTTCTGGTGAAAGTTCTCAGACAGCTTTCAAAATGGCCGCCAGACAGCGTGAACACATGGATACCCATAACTCAGTGTGCAATGGCCTGATTAGCTTGACATTACAGGAGGTATATAGTGACAAACACATCAATTGTTTAAAACATCAAATAGGATGATAAATTATTTTTTTCTTTTTATAATCTGAGCTTAAAGATAGTAGTGTGCTTAATGGGTACTTGAGCTTAATAGGTACGTTTTTCCCCATGGTATTGATGTCAAAATTGTGGCCAGTGAAAATGCTGAGTGGCTAGTAACTTGTGGCTGGTGAGCAAAAAAGTTAATGTCAAGCCCTGTTGACAATGTATATTAATATATTTTTGTAAGGTGAGTTTAGATATATTAAACTGAATTTCTAACTTTGTCATTTGCACACAATTAAAATCATTCTTTCCATTTATTTTCCTTAGGTTATAAAAGGCGACTCATTTGCCTCTGAGAAAATGCCTTATGGGAAACTCTATCATTCAAATACATTCCAGAATTAGAGGACCAAGAATAAGCTGCATTTTCTATGATAACATTTTGTACCCAATCTGCTGGAGCAGACCTTTTTTGTATCGCCAACCTGCCGTCCTCGTCTCCAGAATCGCTTCACCAACCGTCCCGCAGGGCGACTGCCTATCATGAGATTCCGAATTTACAAGCGGAAGGTGGTGATACTGACTCTAGTGGTGGTAATCTGTGGATTCGCCGTCTGGAATAGTGGAAAGGCGAAGAAGGCAAGCACTGTATTTCCCAAGGAGGTGGAGACGGGTAAGCGGAGCAGTGCCGCCGGTCAGGTGCAGGTAACGATACCAGTAACCCGGAAACCCGTCAACGAGACTCTTCCGGAAAAACAGCAAGTTGTTGTCAAGCCCGAAGCAGACAACACGACTCTGGTGTACCGAGGGATCGTGTTTCAGCTCAACTTTGACCAGACCCTAAGAAACGAGGAAAAGTTTCGCAATGTGCGCCAGAAGGACGACCTTGTCATTGTCATTCAGGTTCACAACCGTCCCGAATACCTACGTCTTTTGGTGGACAGCTTGAGAAAAGCGAGAGGAATCGAGAACGTCTTGCTGATATTCAGCCATGACTTCTGGTCTCCGGAAATCAACCAGATAGTCGCGTCCGTCGACTTCTGTTTGGTTCTTCAGATATTCTTCCCCTTTAGCATCCAACTCTATCCTCAAGAGTTCCCCGGGAATGATCCCAGAGATTGCCCTCGAGACATTCCCAAGAAAGATGCCTTAACGTTGGGCTGCATAAACGCAGAGTACCCAGACTCCTTCGGACACTATCGGGAAGCCAAGTTCTCGCAGACCAAACATCACTGGTGGTGGAAGCTGCACTTCGTGTGGGATCGAGTCCGAGTGTTGAAAGATCACCAAGGACTTTTGTTGCTCATCGAAGAGGACCACTACCTCGCTCCTGACTTTCAACACCTTCTCAAAATTATGGTGTCCCTAAAGAAAGAACAGTGTCCCGACTGTGATATCTTATCTCTGGGAAGCTATGGACACACTGGCTACTCCAGCAAAGCCAACAAAGTGGAGGTGAAAGCATGGAAGTCCACCGAGCACAACATGGGAATGGTGTTGAACAGAGATACGTACCAGAAACTCCTCAGATGCACCGATGCCTTCTGCACCTACGACGACTACAACTGGGATTGGTCGTTGCAGTACCTTACTGTGGCCTGTTTGCCCACGTTCCTGAAGGTCATGGTGAGCGAGGCGCCTCGCATTTTCCACGCCGGCGACTGCGGCATGCACCACAAGAAGTCGGCTTGCATGCCAAGCAGCCAGAAGACAAAGATCGAGAACATTCTCCAGAGCAGCGGGAACCAGTTGTTCCCGAAACAGCTGCTCATCACAAAGAGACTCCCTTCTTCCGGGTCCAAAGGACTGGCTCCGCACGTCAAAAATGGAGGTTGGGGAGACATCAGGGACCATGAACTCTGCAAGAGCTACCTTCGATTACAGTGACTTTATATTCTCTCCTTTTTGTTGTTTTTGCATCCTTTAATGAAAGCCTTTAAGAGTTCTTTATGGACGACTACTTCTTATTGCCTGTTTTATTGAAATATTCCAAATAAAAAAAGTATGTGACGTTTGGATTTGGTGGTTATGAGCATCATTGAAGTATTATCACTGAAAAAAGTGTTATTGTTGTCACTCTTATATCTATTATTAAAGACTAGCATTTTTGTGCCATTTCAAAGACAACATTTGTATATATGATGATTTTAAATCTGCAAAAGCATGAACTTTCTTATAACTATGTATATGTGTGTGTGTGTGTGTGTATATATATACAGACCTGCAGACAGTGTGCTTTGGATCATTATAGGGGCTTTTGCATCGGCTAGTTACAGGAACTAGTCACCAGGGTGGTCCCCCGAGAACTAAAGTTTACCAGGCCGTTTTCCTGGTTGCATTCGCACTGCCAGTAGGAACTCTGAAGTGACGTAAGCCGCTACTTACGTCCTGCCGCTCTGGTTGTTGTGCAGGACTGTCCTATCTAATACATTATTTAATGGAACTTTTAAACAAAGAAAGTAAACAGTATACGAGCAAGTATTAAAGGATTCACTTTTTAAATGAAAATGTCCTGATAATTTACTCACCCCCATGTCATCCAAGATATTCATGTCTTTTTTTCTTCAGTCGAAAAGAAATTAAGTCTTTTGAGGAAAACATTCCAGGATATTTCTCCATACAATGGGAACCAACGGTTGAAGGTCCAAATCAGTGCAGTTTCAAAGGAAGGGCTTCAGAGGCTCTGCACGATCCCAGTGGAATAGGGTCTTATCTAGCGAAACGATAAGTCATTTTCAATAAAAAAACAAACATTTATATACTTTTTAACCACGAATGCCCGACTTAAGTGTTGTGATTCTTCACGGCGTATGATGTCATCACGTCGGAAAGGTCACGCGTGACGTAGGTGGAAGTACCGACCCAGTGCCTTTAAAATGATGACGTCATACTTCGCATTGATTTGGACCTTCAACCGTTGGTTGCCATTGAAGTCTATTATGTGGAGAAATATCCTGGAATGTTTTCCTCAAAAAACGTAATTTCTTTTCGATAGAAGAAAGACATGAATATCTTGGATGACATGGGGGTGAGGAAATTTATCAGGACATTTTCATTTTAAAGTGAACGAATCCTTGTCACTGGCAGTTCCTATTGTCCTGGGTATGGCTGGGTATCGTTCAAAAACTTTCAATACCGATACCTTGATTCGATACTAGTTCCTGAATGATACTTTTTTCGATACCAATTCCGTTTTAACAAGACTACATTACACATTACCACAAAAAAACTTTGTAGGGTCGTATCGGTTACTGGGGGGGCCTAATGATTATGAATGTAAAAATAGCAAGGAGACATTTGAATTGTTTATTAATAAACTAGTGTTTTCTGAGTCTGTTGGTGCAAAGGTGGAGTTGATGATGCCGACTCATCATCTCCGCAGTAGTGAACGCATGCGCGCCTATAAATGCAACTTTCATTTGGATTACGTAATATAGTATTTGTTTTCGTTCGTTTAAAGGCTTTCTATAGGCCTATTTCTCATGTCTGTGAGGCAAGTAGCCTATATTCTGAGTCTCGGTTCATTTATGTGACGCGCTGCAGTTCTTGCAGTCGAATACGGAGCAAATTACTGCTCTTAAGTTATTCCTTGCACTGTCAAGATTTGTCGTGTTGCCGTTCTTGGCAGCAATTATCTTATTGCTCAAATATTGCATCACACGCTGTTGGCATCGAGCCTGGTAAAATGTAGCCACTTTTTTGATCTTTTACATCTATGTGGGTTGGGACGTTTACCCTCTATTTACACTGCACATGTCTGTGGCGCATCACGGCTCCAATAAGGTTTTGTTCCGTCCTCGGGATAAACACAAGCATTGACTAGAGTGGCCGTGATCAGCGCCAGTGGTCGTGTTGGAGGTGTAATGCGCCGCAGACGGGGTTTTGCACTACAGCCTCACGCGTGAGCCGCGTCTCTGGGCGTAACCGCCGTAAACTTGTGTTTTTCCCGCCACAGCCAATCATGCTCCATGCTTATTGGCTCACTGACGTTGACGAGATTAACCCCTTAGGTATCGAAAATTTGGTATCAAACGACAAGACAAGATGGTATCGAGGCAATTCGGTTGGTGCCTAAAAGTATCAAACTCGATACCCAGCCCTAGTCCTGGGTTAGACCCTACTCTGAAGTAGATGCTAATTTAGTCTCGCCAAAAGGTGTTCCTGTAACTAAAAACGCTCCCAGTTCCTGCAGTGCAAACGCGCCAAGAAGTGGATACTTCCGGACCTATGAAAACGTTCCTCTGGTGCGAAAGCCCCTATAAATCCACCTTCTGTTCAAGATTATGCTGGGCTATTTTTGATATGCAGATGAACTATTTTCTATTTGCTTGAATGTGACTGACTGTTTTCGAAGTGTATGGTTGTGCTTCATATTGAACATATTCCAGTATTAGAATGGTTTTGAAGCTTTTGCAAGACATTAAAATTGCATTGACTATCTTGCCGTCCTCATTACCCCCTTATAGATGCTTTGTCCTATTTACACAAGCTTCCAGATCTCTGGCCTCAATCTTCACAGATCCAACAGTGTGAGAAAGTAAAGCCTTTGGAGCTGTATAAAGGTTTTACGTTTATTCGGTTTGACCTGGGTTATTATTATCGTTAACTAAAACTAAAATCATAACCATTTTCATTACTTGAAATAAAATGCCATACAAAAACTTAAGCTTATTGCATTTTCGTTAAGTTGAAGTACTAAAATAACTGAAAGACATAAAAAAAAACTTGCAACAAAATACAATACATAAGAAATACAATATCAGAAAATATAAAAATAAAATCTAGTTCAAAATATGAACAAAATCTATAATAGTATCTCAATGATACTAAAATAGCACTGCATGTGACTAAGATCGATCATTTTTATTTAATTTCGGTGTGTTTTGCATCCATGACAACCACAGTCCAAAAACTTCCCAAAAATGATTTCCTGTCCCTCATGTCATTCAAAACTTGCATGACTTTCTTTCTTCAGTGGAACAAAAAAGATGTTTTAAAAAAGTGTGTTTTTTCTTTTCAGTGGGAGCCAGTGTTGTTTTGCCTCTAAGTTTATGAACAAAATATTTCAAAATGAAACAAAATGTGTGTGCTTTTTAGCCTTTAACCAACTGAAATAGTACAACAGTCAAATATCTCCCTTTGCATGTTTGTTTATTTAATATTTTGACTTCATTTAATAATTTTATGATGCTTTCAGCTACCAGTTAGTGTCAATTTTAACACAGATTTTCAGTTCAGAAAATGCAAAAACAGTGGATTCCTTCTGGTAATGCTTACAGGTTTACACTAGTTAGTTAAAAGTGCTGCATATTAAATATTATTTTTACAGTGACACACGGTTTGGTAAATGTTTTTCTCTTTTTTTAAGTGTCTTTGAAGTTCTCGAGAATGCTGTTCTCATTAGCTGTTTGCATCCAGATTTGCGAGTTTAACTAATGTGCAAAATTGGAGTATCGCATAAAACATTTGCGAATAAAGCACCGTTTCCATCCCATCTGTTCAAGAGAACAAAACCATCACTTCCTTGGAAATTAACGCAAAATATCAGTAATATATAATAATAAAATATAGCCGAGAGCAGCAATTATCGGGGTTCAAACATTTTAAGGCCTATTGTTTTATTTAGCAAGCCTGTAACCACTTATATCATAGATGGAAAAGACCATTTACAACCAATACAGGCAATTTACCATATAAGTATATGGTTTTTAAAGCTTTTTAACAGTTATAGCGCCAGCTATTGCCCGATCTCCATAAAAGTTTGCATGCTTGTTCAGAATCATATGTCGCATGTGCTCACCTATTTTCGTGAAGTTCTGAGTTTTTGTTTAGAACTTATAGGCTTTTGCGTGCACTTAGCCACACCCATTTACCCAAATGACCCTGTGATAGCTACCAAAGGGTAAAGTTCAATATTTTTTTAAAATAATTATTGATGTAGAGAGTCCAGAGAATTGTGCTGCATTGGTTTTATTCAGATTGAGTGAAAAACCTAGGACTACTTCGCAAAAGTATATATTTTTTTTACATAATCATGAATATTTAATGAATGATTTGATTGACAGCAGTGGTTCTAGAGGCAAAGTTGTTCAGTATGAGGAGATATATCAAATGATATGAATATTGAGTGGACGTGTGAAACACCACGTGATTACAGAGCCATAAAACTTGTTAGCACCAACTAGTGGCCGATTTCTTTCCAAATTCTTACAGACCTCTAGAGCCGTGAGTCGAGCCCACCGAGTTTTGTTCCGATCGGCCTCCGTTAACCTGGTCTAATAGGTGCTCAAACCTTATTAGCCGATGGCAGCCATGTTTTTTGAGATACGCCAACGTCCTTTATAGACTATCATGGCACATTGGACAAAGACACTGCATGCCAATTTTCAAGTCAATCGGACTAGTGGTCGCATTTTCATGTTTTTTTTCTGTTGTAGCGCCACCAAGTGTCCAATCGGCACAATGTTTTTCATGTGACCACAGATTGAGCCCATACACACGTGTACCAAGTTTGGTGAAAATATCTAATTTTGTTCTCGAGTTATAGCCATTTTAGTAAAAGTGGCTCCGCCCACTTCGAACATTTTGGCACCCCTTAGCGACTGTGAATCAAAATGTAGACTTTTTTTTTTTATAATAATTGATATTCAGACTCTAGAGCATCTTTCTGCACTGGTTTGGTTTCGATCGGGTGAAAATCCCAGGACTAGTTCGCAAAAGTAGGTTTTGAACAAAATTCTAAACGGCGGAAAATTTTTCCAGGCGGAAATGGAATCGGAGATACACATTTTGTCCACCTTGAGCCAAGGATTCCAACGATATAAGACTTGAGTCTACGACAAATGGTCTAGGAGTTATGAGCGATTTCAATATATAATAAAAAAATAATAAAAATCCTTATAATTACAATAGGGTTTC
Organism: Rhinogobio ventralis; assembly: GCA_039654625.1. NCBI lineage: Eukaryota > Metazoa > Chordata > Actinopteri > Cypriniformes > Gobionidae > Rhinogobio > Rhinogobio ventralis. The sequence continues at coordinate 37,935,955 of CM077210.1, read as the reverse complement.
AGCACTTCGAGCTTGAACCCATAAAACTGTAAGTTTCTGCAATCGGGCTCTTTTTCTCTCCAAAATAAATGAGTTGCGTTTCAGAACCACCAAACCAACATTTGAGATGCTGTGATGCCATTGGTCCGCTGGTTAGGCCTGTTATCCAATCACAGCCTCTGCTGAGCCAAAGACACACGAGTTTATTGTTGCATATCGAGGGATGTATTCGATTTCCATTGTAGCTTATGCACGGTTTCTAATCAGATAAATTTACTGGCTCAATTCAGTGCATACGTTTTCTTATGCGCATATTTAGAATTGATGCGCATCTTGGCATTTCCATCTTGTGTTTCTTATGCAATATCCCAAAATTCACATAAAAATAGGTGGATGGAAACATGGCTACTAATCATGTACAGTAGTCTTGATTGAGTGCCGGAGAGTATCTGTCTTCTGATCATGGAGTTGAGCTGTTTTATCGCTTTCTTACGAGAATCCTTTCTGCTTTAACTCAGAGCACATGAAATGCTTCAGTTAGCAATGGTGACAGGGCTTTATGTGAGCGACTCGATGCTGTTAAATGCAAAAGGAACCACAGATATAAAATCACTGATGCTTTCACAGAAAACTGCAAATAGTCGAAAGAAACCCCATTGAAAACAGAAAATGTGTGTATACACAGAGATCTCATAATGACCTCAAACATTCTCATCAAACTCTCTCAGGATCAAAGGATCATTGATTTTATAGCTCAATAATACCCTTAATGTATCAGAACTATTGAATCATTTGGTTATTTCTCCTGAGGGAAACATCTGACTATTCACACTTGAATTAAATGCAATTCATAACAATGCATGCAACCTGTAAAAAAAACTTGAACTATTAAATATTGCACACAGATCTGTTCATAAATACACTGCAAATGCACCACTGCGATTCTTCCCATTACAAATGTTGAGCTGCCATTAAATCCTTCAGCGTGGTGTGACCTTTAAGACCCGTGACAGGACCCATGCTCAGACGCTAGCATGCACATCTACTGCTGCCGTTTAATACTAATGGATATAACCGTTAAATGCCAGTTCATCAGTATTGCTCTTACTTAGAGTTGATGATCTTAAACACCATTGGTGCTACAGAAAAAGTATTTTACAACAAACAGAGAACTATGGAGGCTTGTTTCTGCCACAGGATAAAAAATAAAACTGCAACGTTTTCTCTCACAATTCAGACTTTTTGCAAATTATAAACCACAATTTCGTGAAATAAAGTCAGAATTGCGAAATATAAACTCGCAATTGTGAGAAATAAAGTCGGAATTGTAAAATATAAACTCGCAATTGCGAGAAATAAAGTCGGAATTGTAAAATATAAACTCGTAATTGCGAGAAATAAAGTCGGAATTGTAAAATATAAACTCGTAATCTGAGAAATAAAGTCAGAATTGTAAAATATAAACTCGTAATCTGAGAAATAAAGTCAGAATTGCGAAATATAAACTCGCAATTGTGAGAAATAAAGTCGGAATTGTAAAATATAAACTCGCAATTGTGAGAAATAAAGTCGGAATTGTAAAATATAAACTTGTAATTGCGAGAAATAAAGTCGGAATTGTAAAATATAAACTCGTAATCTGAGAAATAAAGTCAGAATTGCGAAATATAAACCCGCAATTGTGAGAAATAAAGTCGGAATTGTAAAATATAAACTCGCAATTGTGAGAAATAAAGTCGGAATTGTAAAATATAAACTCGCAATTGTGAGAAATAAAGTCGGAATTGCGAAATATAAACTCGCAATTGCGAGAAATAAAGTCGGAATTGTAAAATATAAACTCGCAATTGTGAGAAATAAAGTCGGAATTGCGAAATATAAACTCGCAATTGTGAGAAATAAAGTCGGAATTGTAAAATATAAACTCGCAATTGTGAGAAATAAAGTCGGAATTGTAAAATATAAACTCGTAATTGCGAGAAATAAAGTCGGAATTGTAAAATATAAACTCGCAATTGCGAGAAATAAAGTCGGAATTGTAAAATATAAACTCGCAATTGCGAGAAATAAAGTCGGAATTGTAAAATATAAACTCGCAATTGTGAGAAATAAAGTCGGAATTGTAAAATATAAACTCGTAATTGTGAGAAATAAAGTCGGAAATACAAAATATAAAGTCGGAATTTCGAGAAATAAAGTCGGAATTGCAAAATATAAATTCATAATTGCGAGAAATAAAGTCGGAAACTCAAAATATAAACTCGTAATCTGAGAAATAAAGTCGGAATTGTAAAATATAAACTCGCAATTGTGAGAAATAAAGTCGGAATTGTAAAATATAAACTCGTAATTGTGAGAAATAAAGTCGGAAATACAAAATATAAAGTCGGAATTTCGAGAAATAAAGTCGGAATTGCAAAATATAAATTCATAATTGCGAGAAATAAAGTCGGAAACTCAAAATATAAACTCGCAATTGCGAGAAATAAAGTCGGAATTGTAAAATATAAACTCGCAATTGCGAGAAATAAAGTCGGAATTGTAAAATATAAACTCGTAATTGTGAGAAATAAAGTCGGAATTGTAAAATATAAACTCGCAATTGTGAGAAATAAAGTCGGAATTGTAAAATATAAACTTGTAATTGCGAGAAGTAAAGTCGGAACTGTAAAATATAAACTCGTAATCTGAGAAATAAAGTCGGAATTGTAAAATATAAACTCGTAATTGCGAGAAATAAAGTCGGAACTGTAAAATATAAACTCGTAATTGCGAGAAGTAAAGTCGGAACTGTAAAATATAAACTCGTAATCTGAGAAATAAAGTCGGAATTGTAAAATATAAACTCGTAATCTGAGAAATAAAGTCGGAATTGTAAAATATAAACTCGCAATTGTGAGAAATAAAGTCGGAATTGTAAAATATAAACTCGTAATTGCGAGAAATAAAGTCGGAACTGTAAAATATAAACTCGTAATTGCGAGAAGTAAAGTCGGAACTGTAAAATATAAACTCGTAATTGCGAGAAATAAAGTCGGAACTGTAAAATATAAACTCGTAATCTGAGAAATAAAGTCGGAATTGTAAAATATAAACTCGTAATTGCGAGAAATAAAGTCGGAAACTCAAAATATAAACTCGCAATTGCGAGAAATAAAGTCGGAATTGTAAAATATAAACTCGCAATTGCGAGAAATAAAGTCGGAATTGTAAAATATAAACTCGTAATTGTGAGAAAAAGTCGGAATTGTAAAATATAAACTCGTAATTGTGAGAAAAAGTCGGAATTGTAAAATATAAACTCGCAATTGTGAGAAATAAAGTCGGAATTGTAAAATATAAACTCGTAATTGTGAGAAAAAGTCGGAATTGTAAAATATAAACTCGCAATTGTGAGAAATAAAGTCGGAATTGCAAAATATAAATTCATAATTGCGAGAAATAAAGTCGGAAACTCAAAATATAAACTCGCAATTGCGAGAAATAAAGTCGGAATTGTAAAATATAAACTCGCAATTGCGAGAAATAAAGTCGGAATTGTAAAATATAAACTCGTAATTGTGAGAAATAAAGTCGGAATTGTAAAATATAAACTCGCAATTGTGAGAAATAAAGTCGGAATTGTAAAATATAAACTCGTAATTGCGAGAAATAAAGTCGGAACTGTAAAATATAAACTCGTAATTGCGAGAAGTAAAGTCGGAACTGTAAAATATAAACTCGTAATCTGAGAAATAAAGTCGGAATTGTAAAATATAAACTCGTAATCTGAGAAATAAAGTCGGAATTGTAAAATATAAACTCGCAATTGTGAGAAATAAAGTCGGAATTGTAAAATATAAACTCGTAATTGCGAGAAATAAAGTCGGAACTGTAAAATATAAACTCGTAATTGCGAGAAGTAAAGTCGGAACTGTAAAATATAAACTCGTAATTGCGAGAAATAAAGTCGGAACTGTAAAATATAAACTCGTAATCTGAGAAATAAAGTCGGAATTGTAAAATATAAACTCGCAATTGTGAGAAATAAAGTCGGAATTGCGAAATATAAACTCGCAATTGCGAGAAATAAAGTCGTAATTGTAAAATATAAACTCGCAATTGTGAGAAATAAAGTCGGAATTGTAAAATATAAACTCGTAATTGTGAGAAAAAGTCGGAATTGTAAAATATAAACTCGTAATTGTGAGAAAAAGTCGGAATTGTAAAATATAAACTCGCAATTGTGAGAAATAAAGTCGGAATTGTAAAATATAAACTCGTAATTGTGAGAAAAAGTCGGAATTGTAAAATATAAACTCGCAATTGTGAGAAATAAAGTCGGAATTGTAAAATATAAACTCGTAATTGCGAGAAATAAAGTCGGAATTGTAAAATATAAACTCGCAATTGCGAGAAATAAAGTCGGAATTGTAAAATATAAACTCGCAATTGCGAGAAATAAAGTCGGAATTGTAAAATATAAACTCGCAATTGTGAGAAATAAAGTCGGAATTGTAAAATATAAACTCGTAATTGTGAGAAATAAAGTCGGAAATACAAAATATAAAGTCGGAATTTCGAGAAATAAAGTCGGAATTGCAAAATATAAATTCATAATTGCGAGAAATAAAGTCGGAAACTCAAAATATAAACTCGCAATTGCGAGAAATAAAGTCGGAATTGTAAAATATAAACTCGCAATTGCGAGAAATAAAGTCGGAATTGTAAAATATAAACTCGCAATTGCGAGAAATAAAGTCGGAATTGTAAAATATAAACTCGTAATTGTGAGAAATAAAGTCGGAATTGTAAAATATAAACTCGCAATTGTGAGAAATAAAGTCGGAATTGTAAAATATAAACTCGCAATTGTGAGAAATAAAGTCGGAATTGTAAAATATAAACTCGTAATTGCGAGAAATAAAGTCGGAACTGTAAAATATAAACTCGTAATTGCGAGAAGTAAAGTCGGAACTGTAAAATATAAACTCGTAATCTGAGAAATAAAGTCGGAATTGTAAAATATAAACTCGTAATTGCGAGAAATAAAGTCGGAACTGTAAAATATAAACTCGCAATTGTGAGAAAGTCGGAATTGTAAAATATAAACTCGTAATCTGAGAAATAAAGTCAGAATTGTAAAATATAAACTCGTAATTGCGAGAAATAAAGTCGGAACTGTAAAATATAAACTCGCAATTGTGAGAAAGTCGGAATTGTAAAATATAAACTCGTAATTGCGAGAAATAAAGTCGGAATTGCAAAATATAAACTCGTAATCTGAGAAATAAAGTCGGAATTGTAAAATATAAACTCGTAATTGCGAGAAATAAAGTCGGAACTGTAAAATATAAACTCGCAATTGTGAGAAAGTCGGAATTGTAAAATATAAACTCGTAATTGCGAGAAATAAAGTCGGAACTGTAAAATATAAACTCGTAATCTGAGAAATAAAGTCGGAATTGTAAAATATAAACTCGTAATTGCGAGAAATAAAGTCGGAACTGTAAAATATAAACTCGTAATTGCGAGAAATAAAGTCGGAACTGTAAAATATAAACTCGTAATCTGAGAAATAAAGTCGGAACTGTAAAATATAAACTCGTAATCTGAGAAATAAAGTCGGAATTGTAAAATATAAACTCGTAATTGCGAGAAATAAAGTCGGAACTGTAAAATATAAACTCGTAATTGCGAGAAATAAAGTCGGAACTGTAAAATATAAACTCGCAATTGTGAGAAAGTCGGAATTGTAAAATATAAACTCGTAATTGCGAGAAATAAAGTCGGAATTGCAAAATATAAACTCGTAATCTGAGAAATAAAGTCAGAATTGTAAAATATAAACTCGCAATTGTGAGAAATAAAGTCGGAATTGTAAAATATAAACTCGCAATTGTGAGAAAGTCGGAATTGTAAAATATAAACTCGCAATTGTGAGAAATAAAGTCGGAATTGTAAAATATAAACTCGCAATTGTGAGAAATAAAGTCGGAAATACAAAATATAAAGTCGGAATTTCGAGAAATAAAGTCGGAATTGCAAAATATAAATTCATAATTGCGAGAAATAAAGTCGGAAACTCAAAATATAAACTCGTAATCTGAGAAATAAAGTCGGAATTGTGAGATAAAAGGTCCCATTTACCTTTTTCTTTTTTTTTATTCCGTGGCAGAAACAAGCTTCCATAGGGAACTAAATGTTCAAAACATAATTGATATTATAATGAGGTTTCTCTTGCATTTTATAAAACATATTTTAAAATGCTAGAATAAGATGCAAGAAAATGTGTACATTTTACAATGACATCCATCAGTCCTAAAACAATTCCTTGTGTGTGTGCCGACTGGCCTTTCAGAAAGCTGCAAGGGTTCATCATCACCTTTGAACCCTTGATCAGAAAATGCAATTCAAAGTAACATCATAACATTCTCTAAAAACTTTAGAATAGTTTTAAATTAAACCACTCAAGAAAACACATATAAACAAACACCAGATAATAAAACATGCAGCGAAATTAAAGCAAGAGACAAAAATATGCTTATTTAAGATGGTTTTAATTATTTATATATATATAAATTCCTCTGTATTAGAAATACAACTTTACTATTTAGTGTAATTATTATATCAATCCACCATAAATCCTTAATTTACAATATTTACACATTGTACATTAACCCGTTTCATTTGAAACAATATTAAAATAAATGTTCAAAAAGATCTTTAGTTCTCTTGATACTTTTACACGTCCTTAATGACTCCAAGCATCTGTAAAGCCATTTTCTTCTGATTATTTAGTGCAAACAGTTTTCTCCTTTCACTCTTTAACAAAAGCATGACTGCAGCATCCAGCGCTGACGGAGGAAAGCGGCGCCGTTACTGACGCGCAGCAACACAATCAGTGCAAAACACAGGTTTGTTCTGAGCTCAGACAAACGGAGAATCATCATGAAGACGGAACGGACTGCAAATCATAGTAGTTATAAAACACACAACGAACTGAGGGAACAAAACTAATTATTGAAAAATCTCTCAAAACCTGCCGAGAACATCATATTTCACCCCAAAGCGTTTTGCATTTTCATGACAGTTACACACTTTTGCCCCAATTCTAATCTCAGTAGCATGAAGAAAATCACAACACAATGTAGTTTGTAATTAAGATCAGAATCAGAACATATGCTATGATGACACTTACAGTTGTACTTCACAATATTTTGCATGACGGAAATGAGAATTTAGGGGGAAAATGATGCATAAAATTATTTTGTTTACGTGCATTGCATTGATTTTAGGGTGAACTATGATGTGCTTCTTGAGATTAATGACCACACACACACACACACACACACAGCTGATGATGCGTCTGAAGGTCCCGGTCGGCTCGATCACGGCAGCTATACGACCGTCCCGCTGGGAGAGTTGGTCTGGTTTTGGGAAGGCAAAACGCCCTACAGAGGGAAACGGAGGATAAAATCACTTGGACATACGGACACACATCAGTTTACATATTTACAGTTTATAATATTTCATAATTTTTACTGTATTTTTGATCAAATAAATGCAGACGAGACATTCAAAGAAATCACTGAAGCATTTGCATTCATACAATGCAAAACATTTTTGTTCAAAGTTGTAAATAAAAGAAAGATTATTTTGAGTGTGTTTTACAAAACTAAAATATATATATTTCTGGTTTAATTCAATGTGTTTCTTGCTGTTTCTTTTGAATTAATTGTGAAATTTACTAATAATTTCTGAGTTCTTTTTTTTTATTTATTTTGTTAAGGGAAAAACACTGAAAAACTTAATTTCTGCTGTGAATATGAATATGAAGACTATCAACACCATGCCAGCTATATTTTCATGGCGAGAAACAAGTTAAAAACTAAATTTGCTTTAGATACAAACTCAACTAGATTCAGGGTTTCTATTAAAGTGTTTGCCAAGTAAAATACACCGATCAGGCATAACATTATGACCCCTGACAGGTGAAGTGAATAACACTGATGATCTCTTCATCACGGCTCCTGTTAGTGGGTGGGATATATTAGGCAGCAAGTGAACATTTTGTCCTCAAAGTTGATGTGTTAGAAGCAGGAAAAATGGGCAAGCGTAAGGATTTGAGCGAGGAAGGGCCATATTGTGATGGCTAGACGACTGGGTCAGAGCATCTCCAAAACTGCAGCTCTTGTGGGGTGTTCCCGGTCTGCAGTGGTCAGGATCTATCAAAAGTGCTCCAAGGAAGGAACAGTGGAGAACCGGAGACCGGGTCATGGGCGGCCAAGGCTCATTGATGCACGTGGGGAGCGAAGGCTGGTCCGTGTGGTCCGGTCAAACAGACGAGCTACTGGAGCTCAAATTGCTCCAGAAGTTAATGCTGGTTCTGATAGAAAGGTGTCAGAATACACAGTGCATCTCAGTTTGTTGCGTATGGGGCTGCATAGCCGCTGACCAGTCAGGGTGCCCATGCTGACCCCTGTCCACCGACGAAAGCACCAACAGTGGCACGTGAGCATCAGAACTGGACCATGGAGCAATGGAAGAAGGTGGCCTGGTCTGAGGAATCACGTGTTCTTTTACATCACGTGGATGGCCGGGTGCGTGTGCGTGGCTTCCCTGGGGAACACATGGCACCAGGATGCACTATGGGAAGAAGGCAAGCCGGCGGAGGCAGTGTGATGCTTTGGGCAATGTTCTGCTGGGAAACCTTGGGTCCTGCCATCCATGTGGATGTTACTTTGACACGTACCATCTACCGAAGCATGGTTGAGACCATGTACAGCCTTTCATGGAAACGGTATCCCTGGTGGCTGTGGCTCTTCCAGCAGGATAATGCTCCTGCCACAAAGCACAAATGCTTCAGGAATGGTTTGAGGAGCACAACAACGAGTTTGAGGTGTTGACTTGGCCTCCATATTCCCCAGATCTCAATCCAATCGAACAAACAAGTCCGATCCATGGAGGCCCCACCTCGCAACTTACAGGACTTAAAGGATCTGCTGCTAACATCTTGGTGCCAGATACCACAGCACACCTTCAGGGGTCTAGTGGAGTCCATCAGAGACGGGTCAGGCAGCAAAAGGGGGACCAACACAATATTAGGGTCATAATGTTATGCCTGATCGGTGTAATTTCCTTTAGATAACTTAAACCATTACAATTTAAAGGGATAGTTCACTCAAAATGGAAATACACAATAAATACACATTTTGGTGTAATTTTACAGGAAACCCTTTGAAGTTACATAACACTGCTAAAAGTGATAAACATTTAAGTATATGCACTTTTAGATTTTTTGGTTGTAAATTAATTTTTAAAAGTGTGTATCTCAGGCCCTGTGTGCTCTAGCACCCTGCAGACAGTTCTGGCTGTTTGCAGCATATGTCAGCAAACACGGGGAAAAAATAATTTTGTGACACTGGGATATTGCATAAATTTGCATTTACACCACTGTATATGGGCAGACAACATATACTTAAATGTTTATCACTTTTAGCAGTGTTTTATGTAATTTCAAAGGGTTTCCAGTAAAATGACACCACATTTGTGTATTTAGAGACCACTGTATGTGGGTATGGGAAGCTTTTCAATTTGGGTAGGCCAAATCCAGGCGGAAATCCCCAAAAATGGTGCCAGAGCTAAGGAGGTTAAGAGATTTTAATGAAATCTTAGAGATTTCTGTCCCTCCATTGAAAGTCTATCAGCCCAAAACTCTGACGCTTCAAAACATTCACAAAGAGATGAAATAAATCCGTAAGACATATGAATCCATATAATATAGAAATATAATTTTTGTGTCAGGTACTTAACCCAGGAGTCGCTACTCACCAGTTTTCCCGGCCGTGCCCATGTGCAGATGAACCCTTCCTGACAGGCCGTCACCAGACTGTCCTCGAGGAAGATCAACACGGTGAGTCGCTCGTGGGCGATTTTCTTACAGATCAGCGGCTCCAGCAGAGGCGTCTCCTCCATGCGCGGACACAGCGTCGTTCCCAGCGCCTTCGTGGCGTCCGCTTTGGCTGTGCGCGTGCCGATGATCTGGTTGAGCTTCTCGCTGCTCTTGTTGCTGATGTAGCTCATGCTGTGATTGCGCTTGTGCTCCTTCTCCTGGTGCCGTTCCTTGCGCGTTTCGTGTATAGCCAGCGTGGCGAATTTGCTGACGCCGGTGGCGATCACACCGTCGACGATGTTGGCGGGTTTGTGGATGTTCGGGCTGCTGCCCGAGGAGTGCGGCAAACTGTTTGAGCGCGGTAAAGGGGAGTTCGACGGGGTCGCGCTGTTAGTTTCCCCGCTTGTGACGTTCGTGTGAGTCCTAGTTCTGGATAAGGGGAACAGAACGTCTTCCGTAAGGTCCCACAAGCACAACTGGGTGTCCTGACCGACCGAGCCGAAGCGGTAAGTCACGCTGACGCTTCGTCCATTGGACTGGCCGCTATTCGCCCGTTCTCGACTTCCGTTGAATTGTTCCTGAAAGTCCTCATCGCTCCCACTGAACTCCGCCGGCGCATCGCACTCCTGAACGCTGGTGATGCAATGATCGAACGCCACCACGCTCACCCACGACTTGTGTCCGCGGCCGCGCGCAATGACCCTAGAGTCCGAGAACGACCACACCGTGACGAGGTCGTCCTCGCCACCGGTCACAAGGTACCGCCCGTCGGGGCTCCAGCACACGCACAGGAGTCCGCCGAAGTAGCTCTTCATGGTGCCCTGGAGCTCTGCCGTGTCGAAGCAGAACACCCGGAGGAAGCCGTCCTGACCAGCGCATGCCAGAAACTTCCCGTCTGGGGAGAAGGCAAACTCGTTGACCGCGCCCTCGCCCACCGTCCAGCGGAGGAGAGGATTGCGGGCCGTCTTGCTCTTGCCGGTGTGTACGGCGTAGCTCTGGCCTTGCCGGAGGAGCTGGTAATGCGGCGCGGTCGCCCCACACGCGTGCTCCACGTTGTACAGGTACAGACACCCACTGGCGTGAGCCACGAGGAACAGGCTCTCCGAACCCGGGACCCACTTCAAACACGTCACCGCCGACTTGTCAATGAGTCTCTGTTAGAACGGAGAGAGAGACACAGAATCACAAAAAATGCTAAATATACAAAAATATTCTAATGGTTGTAAAATAGATAATAGAATATAATGTATTGCTTCATTTTATTACATTTTTATTTTATAAAAAATAAAAATATATCTTTTAACAAAATTAGGGTTTATGTGTCAATTCAAAATATACAAAAAATTTGGTCCTGAAAAATATTTTTTTAATGTAAAATAGAATTTATTTATTAATATTTTTTAAATAATTAAAAAATATTTTCACTTATTAAAAAGACAATAATATGTAGCATCTTATATATATATATATATGACATTGACTATATTTCATTGATTTTTTTTTATTTTCTTTATTATAAATTTTTGCTGATAATGTATAATATAACTACTATTCCACATTTTTATGACATATAATGACTTCATATTTAATTGCTTTTTTGTATTTAGTTTATTGATATATTAAATAGTTTAACTACTATCCCATAATTTTAAAAAATGACATCATACTTAAGTAACATTTTCAAAATGGCATAAAAACATCAGCAGCAAATTGTATATATATATTTTGATGTATTAAAATAATTTAACTTTCTTACTGTTAAATAAAATTCATTTATTAATTTTATTTTATTTTTAAAAATGAACCAAACCCTAACATAAAAGCCTTTTTATTACTGTCATGTATTAGTCAGATCTCTGACTTCATAACACGGTTAAATCTGTGTTACTGAAAAATACACAGAAAAATCATATTTTGTTATTATTTATTTTGGAGAAAAAAAGTATTTAAAAAGCAATAAAATGTAGCATCTTTCGCATTTTTTGGTGAGATTACACCTAGTCTGGATGACTGACTTCACAACGAGGTTAAATCAGAAACAAACAAAGACGACGCTAGAATGCACTTACGTCTTCATTAAACAGTTTGCTGGTTTCCTTCTTGATGGGGTCGATGAGCTGCACCTGCCCTGCAGAAAAGCCCACCAGCAGCGAGACGCTGTCCGCCGTGGCCGTCAGGGCGTTGGAGTCGTGACACGTGGGGAGCGTTCCCTTATAGATCCGCTTGTCTATGGGTTTGCTCAGGTCAGCGGCCTGTTGACAGCCAAGATCAGCAGACATTTGTTATCAGTATTGCCAAGGATGAGTGAGCGAGCGAGCACTACTTTACTACTTTAAACATGACGCTGTCTGTACACGTTCAAAATGAGTCAATGTCTTTTCTTGGAATCACTTCAGAACATAAATTATTTGATTATATCACTTTGCAAGCATTATGCATAAGCCAAAATGTGCCCTAAATGACAGAATGCACAGGATATTTTGAACTGCACTAACATGTCAATCATATTAAAAACACAAAAATGCACACTCAACATAATGCAACCGGTTACCCACCCCAAACCTCATGCATAACTGCGCAGAAATCAGTGAAAATACATTATATTCTAGGATGCATGCTTCAAACATAAACTCACCAAAGAATGCAAATGTTACCCAACGAGCATAAACATAAACCCTAAAGTGGTTAATGCACAGCACAATTTGGGTTGCATATGACGCTGTAAACATAAATTATTTAATTATATGACTCTGGGCACTTTGCAATGGCATGCAACAGGTTACCCACCCCAAGCATCATGAGGCATAAGCCAAGATCTGCACTAAATGACAGAATGCATAGGACATTTTGGGTTTCTTTTACTGTAAATGCAACCCAAAATGTCCCATGCATTCTAATAATGTTGTGTGCACAACATGACCTTTAGAAAAAGCCATTTCAACATAATGCAACAAGTTACCCTCATGCATAACTCTGGAAATACATTATATTCTAGGATGCAACTTTAGATCTGCTCCCAAAACTGTTCTGAATTGCACTTAAACTGTATTTACAATATAATTAAACAGGTTTCCCACGTTAGCCGCGTGCATAACTCTTGATCTTGGTGTGTTTTGGACTGCATTTGCATGCACCTTGAGTTGTAAACATTGTTTTCCCACAGTGCCCAGAGTGTAATCCGAATCAAACCCAATGCACACTGATTACTGCGCGTGCACTGCCATATACACTCATGTAAAGCAGAAGGAACAGTCTCAGCTGCTGTCATGCCGTTACCTTCCTGACGCCTTTATAAATGTAAAAGTAAAGCTCCCGGCCCACATTGAAACAGACCCTCTCGCCGTTACCGGACTGGTCGTTGACGTTGGCGAAGGAGACTTTGACCGGGTTCGAGCCCTGGGAGTTGAACGGCACCCGGTTCGGGCGGCTGTACTCGGAGTTCGGCAGGAGTTTATAGACGCCCTCCCGGGTGGTGAATTGAGTTTTAATCTCGTTCGCCTCCTTCCCACCTCCCTCCGCCGCCATCTTCCACATTAGTATTCATTCCGCTGCGTGCACGAGCATGCGCGCGCCCCCTCCTCCGCGTGTGCTGCGCGTTCGCGAGCCGAGGTTGTATTTAAACCCGAAATGTCAAAATACTCACATTTACTGCAGACTACTTTAAAAGAGTGTATGCCAATAACACTTATTATTGATGCGCAATAATTAAAATGCTACTTAAACAAATTCTTCTTCTTCTGAGATTTACAACTCTAAGTCCTAGAGCTTTAACTTTACATCCACCAAACTCAGACAAGACTGTTCTGACTTATGTCTTTTCTAACTGATCCGACTTACGGTTTTCCTAAAAATGACGATTAAAATGCGGAACAATCCCGTTGACTTTCATTAACGGAATGTTTAAATGAGCCAAGACTGTTCAAACTCCAACCGTCAAAATTCAAATTTAAACTGTCAGAAGCCCATTAGACTCAATTAAACTGCCATTTTGTGTACTATTTCTAACGCATTGAGACTCATATAAACATATTATCTATCTATCTATCAGCTTTGCAGAGTGTTGTGATGTTAATGCTATCTAATGCAATGACATTTAGTCATTTACAAATATACTTTGGGACCACTTTAGTGCTTAATTCATTTCAAAGTATTGAAAAAGGTGCATTTAGGAGGTTTGGCAATTCAAGTCTCTTTTCACATTTAACATTGCTTCAAAGCAGCTTATATATTAATATCAATTAAAATGTGGGAAAAATCCCACTGACTTTCATTGATGGAATGTTCAAATGAGCCAAGACTGTTCAAACTCCAACTGTCAAAATTCAAATTTAAACTGCCAGATGCCAATTGGACTCAATTAAACTGCCATGTTGTGCACTATTTCTAACGCATTGAGACTCATATTAACTCGTTCTATCTATCTATCTATCAGCTTTGCAGAGTTGTATGATGTTAAAGGAACACTCCACTTTTTTTGAAAATAGGCTCATTTTCCAACTCCCCTAGAGTTAAACAGTTGAGTTTTACCGTTTTTGAATCCATTCAGCTGATCTCCGGATCTGGCGGTAGAACTTTTAGCATAGCTTAGCATAGATCGATATTTTTCCTATTTAAAACTTGACTTTTTGTAAGGTAATTACGCCTTTTGTTACTGTGGCCACCTGTGACGACACCTAGACGGCAGTTTAAAACAGGTGTAAGGCTGTTTTCTGGATCTCTGTTACTAACTTGTTGCAGCACTGAAGAGTAACACATTTAACCCTTTGAAGGGTTTGAGTACCAGACATAACGCTTCAGAACACCAAGCACAAATACAATAAATACCACTGATTTTTAAATAATGTTAGATAACTATATGTAATTAGTTGTAGTCATTTGCACTCCAGTGTGGAAATAGTCACTACAATTATAAAAAAAAAAGTGTTAGCTTTTGAACAAAAATGTATGGATCAAATTACTACTAACAAAACAGAAGGACATCATTTCTCATATTTTATATTTATTCAGTCTCTAAGAAGCTACAATAGAAGTTTATGTTTTTCCGTAGTGTTGATTTTTGGCGAATTGCATTATAAACAATGGGTCAAATTTACCCCTAAAGGGAGAAACTCAATAGGAGTTGAGAATTTCTCATATTTCCTATTTATTTTGTTGCTAACAAGCTACAATAAAGGCGTATGTTTTTACATGACTAAAATGTTTTGTAGTGTTGATTTTTGGTGAATTGCATTAAAAAAAAACAACAACAACAATGTAGGTTAAATTGACCCCTAAAGAGAGAAAACATTTTTTATTAATAATTTCTCATACTTCATATTTATTCAGTCACTTAGAAGCTACAATATTGGTTTATGTTTTTACATGACTAGAGTTTTCCATAGTGTTGACTTTTGGTGAATTGCATGGAAACAATGGGTCAAATTAACCCCCTAACACAAAGCAAGTACTGTTCCTTGTTTTTTAAACCCAAGAGTTTATAATTTCTTATATTTTTCTAGCTACATTAGAGGTTTTATGTTTTTTCATGACTCGTAGTGTTGGTTTGCACAGAAACCAAATTGCCACCCGAACACAAATGGCACATTTCCACTAGATCACAGCAGGAAGGGAATTTTGTCTCTTGGCTTTATTGTGAATTCTGGCACCTCAATTCAAAGCCCTGTGATATTTTGCAAGGTTTCAGCCAATGAGCCTTCTAGATTTTGCTAGCAGGAAGTCACTGGTGGACACATGGGGCCTTGATTGACAGACACCTCTTGTGACTCCCTGCCCCAAAAAGGACAGAAGGGGTCTACGGTAGGACGCCCCCCCTCGCCTCACACACTTACTTTAGCACTCCTATCTGTAGTGGGCATTCCTTCTGGAAGTTTCTCAATGGGGGTTTCGAGAAACTTTGCTCACAAGTATATAAAGGCTGATGAAGGCCCTCTGCTTGGCAGATAAAGCGAAAGCAGTGACGAGAAGCCAGCGAACTCAAACCAAACTCAAGTGGAGTAGATCTCCAGACGCCTGAGACCTTTTGCACAGACCATTTATACCGAAGACAATTATCAAGGTATGGAATAACTTACTGAGTTTGTGATTTGCAGTCATTAGAATGGCATTAATATCTCATTATGCTGGCATTTTCTCAATTTTACAACTTTACAATTTAACTGTCCGTCCATTTTATGAGCACAGGCCTGAAAATGACATTTCCAATTGAATCCTGAATGCTTTTAGAGCACACACCAAAGTTTGGACACCTTTGAAAGCAGATTATTGTAGTGATATTATAATATTGCATATAGAGCACATATATGCATGCATGCCGACTCGAGGGAAAAGACGAGCCCAATGACAGCTGTGACTTTTCAACCGGAGTAACCCAAAACAGCATTATCCTAAAATAGAGACTAGCTCAAATTACATTGGTAAAACCCTCCAAAATGGGGTGAAAAGGATAGTATGGGTTGAATAATTACAGCATTTGCCTGCTGGTTCTGTGGTGGGACATGTGACACCCCCCCTCCCCAAACTCACAGTGACAGGTGCTGGACATGTGCTGTTCATTCTACAGCTATAGAGGGTCATCAGCTGTTGCTTCAGCAAACACTCTTGGGCACAGTGCTAGAATAGCAAATAAAAAGTACCAACATTTATTATTTATTATATAACTTTTTAGCTATAAATAATCTGCATTTTTAATTCAAAGGAATTTTAGTGATTTAAGACGGGAACTAATAACATTTTTAGTATACAAAATTTAGTTTGTATCAGAGGAATACTGCAGAGAAAGAAGTTCAGATATAATTATAAAGTTTCTTCTTCAAAACAGCGACTGCTGGTTAATGTATTCAGTCACTCATACTTTCTGAACAGCTTAATTGGGCATTTAACTATATATTATATTAAAATACAGTATGTGAGGATAGTTTAGGAAAGAAAACAGATATAAAGTGCCGACAAAGTCATTTAGCGGCATCTTGTTTCGGCCACTGAATTAAAAAAAAATTTAATTGCGAATTTTTATCTCGCAATTCTGACTTTTTTTTTCTTCTTTCATAACTGCGAGATATAAAGTCGTAATTGCATGTTATAAGTCCGAATTGCAAGATTTGAAGTCAGAATTGCAAGTTATAGTCGCAATTGTGAGTTATAAAGTCCGAATTGCAAGATATAGTCGCAATTGCGAGTTATAAAGTCCGAATTGCAAGATATAGTCGCAATTGCGAGTTATAAAGTCTGAATTAAGTCTGAACTGCAAGATATAGTCGCAATTGCAAGTTATAAAGTCCGAATTGCAAGATATAGTCGCAATTGCGAGTTATAAAGTCTGAATTAAGTCTGAACTGCAAGATATAGTCGCAATTGCAAGTTATAAAGTCCGAATTGCAAGATATAGTCGCAATTGTGAGTTATAAAGTCTGAATTGCAAGATATAGTCGCAATTGCAAGTTATAAAGTCCGAATTGCAAGATATAGTCGCAATTGTGAGTTATAAAGTCCGAATTGCAAGTTATAAAGTCCAAATGGCAAGATATAGTCACAATTGCGAGTTATAAAGTCTGAATTAAGTCTGAACTGCAAGATATAGTCGCAATTGCAAGTTATAAAGTCCGAATTGCAAGATATAGTCGCAATTGCGAGTTATAAAGTCTGAATTAAGTCTGAACTGCAAGATATAGTCGCAATTGCAAGTTATAAAGTCCGAATTGCAAGATATAGTCGCAATTGTGAGTTATAAAGTCTGAATTGCAAGATATAGTCGCAATTGCAAGTTATAAAGTCCGAATTGCAAGATATAGTCGCAATTGCAAGTTATAAAGTCCGAATTGCAGGATATAGTCGCAATTGTGAGTTATAAAGTCTGAATTGCAAGTTATAAAGTCCAAATGGCAAGATATAGTCACAATTGCGAGTTATAAAGTCCGAATTAAGTCTGTACTGCAAGATATAGTCGCAATTGCAAGTTATAAAGTCCGAATTGCAAGATATAGTCGCAATTTCGAGTTATAAAGTCCGAATTGCAAGATATAGTCGCAATTGTGAGTTATAAAGTCCGAATTGCAAGATATAGTCACAATTGCGAGTTATAAAGTCCGAATTGCAAGTTATAGTCGCAATTGTGAGTTATAAAGTCCGAATTGCAAGACTTTTTTTCTCAGAATTGTTTATATCTCGTAATTCTGAGAAAAAAAATTGCAATTATCGTTTGAATTGTTTTATTCCGTGGTGGAAACAAGCTTCCATAAATTTCCATTGAAAATAGCTGGCAAATACTGAAAAGAACAGGTGTCTTTTACAAAATTCATATTTAGGAAGAAAAATGACAGGAAACACAATGTTCGAACTCGATTCTAATTTAATGTAATACATTTGTTTTGGTTATTTCCCAACTATATTAGAGCTTTATATTTAAGAATTCAGAGTTTCCTTCTTTATTTCATGCAGATGCCTGAGAAAGCCGCACAGCCCGTGATGGAGGAGGAGGCCGAGACCTTCGCCTTTCAGGCTGAGATTGCTCAGCTGATGTCTCTGATCATCAACACCTTCTATTCCAACAAAGAGATCTTCCTCAGAGAGCTCATCTCCAACTCTTCAGATGTAAGTTAAAAATTCACACAATCCACCATAACCAAAGGTTAAACACAGTTGTTTCAGTGGCCCAATTTTGTATGTGTCTTTAAAACAGGCACTGGACAAGATCAGGTACGAGAGCTTGACAGACCCAAGCAAACTTGATTCATGCAAGGACCTGAAGATTGAACTCATCCCCGATCAGAAAGCTCGCACACTCACAATCATTGATACTGGCATTGGCATGACCAAAGCTGACCTCATCAATAACCTGGGCACCATCGCCAAATCCGGCACAAAGGCCTTCATGGAGGCTCTGCAGGCTGGAGCGGACATTTCAATGATTGGTCAGTTTGGTGTGGGTTTCTATTCCGCCTACCTAGTGGCCGAGAAAGTCACGGTCATCACCAAACACAACGATGACGAGCAGTACATCTGGGAGTCTGCAGCTGGTGGTTCCTTTACGGTTAAGCCTGACTCTGGTATGAGCTCTTAAAAGTTTTTGATCCAGACCAAATGGATCTTTACTCAAAAAGTACTAAATGACTAACCATGCTTTGCAATTATAGGTCAATCCATTGGACGTGGTACCAAAGTCATTCTCCATCTTAAAGAGGACCAGTCTGAATACGTTGAGGAAAAGCGTGTCAAGGAAGTTGTGAAGAAACACTCTCAGTTCATCGGTTACCCTATCACGCTCTTCGTAAGTGCCTCAACTTGGCTGTGTTTAATGCAAACCTTCCAATGCTTCCAGTGCCCACATTATAAAACATAATAATATATTGCAGATTGAGAAACAGAGAGAGAAAGAGGTTGACCTTGAAGAGGGAGAAAAGGTGGAGGATGTGGAAGCCGACGATGACAAAGACAAACCCAAGATTGAGGACTTGGGGGCTGATGAGGATGAAGACTCCAAAGATGGCCAGAACAAGAGGAAGAAGAAGGTCAAGGAAAAGTATATTGATGCTCAGGAGCTCAACAAGACCAAACCCCTGTGGACCCGCAACCCCGACGACATCACCAACGAGGAGTACGGCGAGTTCTATAAGAGTTTAAGCAACGATTGGGAGGATCACCTGGCCGTCAAGGTTGGTAGTAATATTGAGTCAGAAATGTAGCATAAAAATGGATAGTGGACTTTTTTGTGAGAAGACCACCAATATTCTTGTTGTTACAGCACTTCTCGGTTGAGGGCCAGTTGGAGTTCCGGGCTCTGATGTTTATCCCCAGAAGAGCCTCCTTTGACCTTTTCGAGAACAAGAAAAAGAGAAACAACATTAAGTTATATGTGCGCAGGGTCTTCATCATGGACAACTGCGAGGAGCTCATTCCAGAATATCTCAGTAAGTGTCTCAAGAGTTCATTATGAATGATTCCTAGACACTATACATTGGATACTGGTATGACCCAATAGTTAACGAGTTAATCTTTCCTAACAGACTTCATTAAGGGTGTTGTGGACTCTGAGGATCTGCCCCTGAACATCTCCAGAGAGATGCTTCAACAGAGCAAGATCCTGAAGGTGATCCGCAAGAACCTGGTCAAGAAGTGTCTGGAGCTCTTCACCGAACTCGCAGAGGACAAAGACAACTACAAGAAGCTTTATGAGCAGTTCTCCAAGAACATTAAGGTATGTGTGCTTTTCGAGTAACTCATAGATGGGGTATGAATATATCCACGCTAAAACGTCTTTCTATTCTAGCTTGGCATCCATGAGGACTCTCAAAACCGCAAGAAACTCTCCGAGCTGCTTCGCTACTACACATCTGCTTCTGGAGACGAGATGATTTCCCTCAAGGACTATGTGTCTCGTATGAAGGACACCCAGAAGCACATCTACTACATCACCGGTTAGTAGTTGGTTCATTTAAACATTATCTTAACCCAGAGATACCATTTTCTTACAATTCTCAAAACTCTCCAAAGGCGAGACCAAAGATCAGGTGGCCAACTCTGCCTTTGTGGAGCGTCTGCGCAAAGCCGGTCTGGAGGTGCTCTACATGATCGAGCCCATCGACGAGTACTGCGTACAGCAGCTGAAGGAATACGATGGCAAGAATCTGGTATCCGTGACCAAAGAGGGTCTGGAGCTTCCCGAGGACGAGGACGAGAAGAAGAAGCAGGAAGAGTTGAAGGCTAAATATGAGAACTTATGCAAGATCATGAAAGACATTCTTGACAAAAAGATTGAGAAGGTATAAGATCTTAGCATACTAGACTAAGATTTTAAAGTGCATGCTCTTCATAACTGTCAAATGATAATGAATATTTGGATCCAAACAGGTGACCGTCTCGAACCGCCTGGTATCATCACCTTGCTGCATTGTCACAAGCACATACGGATGGACGGCCAACATGGAGAGGATCATGAAGTCTCAGGCCCTGAGAGACAACTCCACCATGGGCTACATGACTGCTAAAAAGCATCTAGAAATCAACCCCCTCCATCCCATCATCGAGACCCTCCGAGAGAAAGCAGAAGCCGACAAGAACGACAAAGCCGTAAAAGACTTGGTCATCTTGCTGTTGGAAACTGCCCTGCTGTCCTCTGGATTCACCCTGGAAGACCCACAAACACATGCGAACCGCATCTACAGGATGATCAAACTTGGTCTTGGTAAGTTTGATGTCTATAAGCCTACTTTATTAGCATTATATTGCACCCTGCTCTTTGGGCATTGGTAAAACCCATCCAAAAACCACTCACTCACTCTTAAAAATAACGGTTCTTTATTGGCATTGATGGTTCCATGAAGAACCTTTAACATCCATGGAACCGTTCAACCGCACAAAAGGTTCTTTGGATTATTCAAATGTTCTTCACACTAAGAAAAACTGAAAAGTTATTTTGTGGAAACCAAAATGGTTCTTCAATGGCATCGCTACGAGCACCTTTTCATAGTACTTAATAACTAATGGCGGAAATATCAGTTTTTTGGTGTGTTCGCACCTTAGTAACTGGGAACGATTTTAGTCCTAGCAACGCCTTTTGGGGAGACTAAATTAGCTCCTACTTCAGAGTAGGGTCTAACCCAGCACAATTGGAACTATTAGTGACGTAAGTGTACGCTAATTGGCCGGTTGCATGCAAAACACCGGCACCCGCCATTTTAAAAAAGCCATGTAAACACAGTTTGGTACACATGGAAAACAATGATAAATGAACCAATGCTGAAGTCCAGGCACTTATCAACCTTTATGCAAAGAAGGAAATCCAACGCGACTTTGAAGGGAACAAGCGAAACATGATTATATATTTCGGCTCAGCTAGCGACATTGGGCATCAACCACATAATACTTTTTCGTATACCATTTACTTTCTTTGTTTAACAGTTCTATATAATAGCATATTAGATAGGACTGTTAAACAGATCGTAAACTAACAAAGACGGAGAATGGGAACACTGTGTGCTCAGGCTGACGTTCTCAGTGCCGTCAAAATAAAAGTCCCGCGCAACAACCAGAGCGGCAGGTCGAAAGTGGCGGCGGTGTGAATGCAACCAGGAAAACGGCCCTAGGGGAAACTTTAGTTCTCAGAGGACTGCCTATTATTGCGTTCCTATAATTACCCAATGCAAAAGCCTCTATTTATGGTTCCATGAAGAACCTTTAACATCCATGGAACTGTTCTATTGCACAAAAGGGTTTTTTTTATAGTGGAAAAAGGTTCTTTAGACTATTCAAA
Source organism: Rhinogobio ventralis (assembly GCA_039654625.1). Classification (NCBI taxonomy): domain Eukaryota; kingdom Metazoa; phylum Chordata; class Actinopteri; order Cypriniformes; family Gobionidae; genus Rhinogobio; species Rhinogobio ventralis. The sequence goes on along the minus strand of CM077210.1, from coordinate 37,913,858 downwards.
TGTTCTTCACACTAAGAAAAAATGGTTCTTTTAAGTTCTTATGGCAAGGATCAAATTGCAACCATTTTGGTCGCATATGCTCCCGAAATTTAATCTGTGCGACCTCAAAATGTATTTGGGAGCATTTGCGCGAGTTCAAATAATTGTTGAGGTGCGACCTGTTTTCCTTTCTCTACAAAACGTTGGATAATTACTGCACAGCCTGCTGTGAGCTGATGCAGTGACCGGTCCACCGTTCTATCGCAAGCACATACGGATGGTATGTGCTTTGTGCTTTTAACTTTAAAGCATTTTAGACACATTTTAGACACAATATTGACTGTTTTTGTTATGTTTCAACAGCGAAAATAGTTCCAAACAAAGATCACAGTACAACCATCTCACAGCAACACTCAACCGTGTTTCATTACTGAATGAATCAGCGTTTTGAACGAATCGGTTGAGTCAAAGACTCAATGACTTATTCATAAACAACTGCCTCATTCTTGAATGAATCAGCCGTTTGAACGAATCGTTTGAATAAATGACTCAACATTAAGACGGTCACCTGCTGGCGGTTTAGCATAAAAGTATAATTCTTTCCAACATTTCTTATTTGTATATTCAAAATACATTTAACACAATCTCATATTTAACGCAGTTGTGATCTTTCAGTGTAAATTATTTAATTTGATTGGTAACAGCCCTATGTCTTATTATTGAATTTATTGATCAAATTTAAGAATTTAAAATGAAAGATGAAGCATACATTTATTAAGGTAAAAAAAAAAAAAACCCATGGTGTAAATATCAAAAATATGCATATTTAAATGCGTCAAAGCTGAAGAGAATTTTGCTTCAGAATAAATTTGATCTACAACACAAAAATTATATTTTTTCCAGACAAGCAACTTTTTTACTTACACATGACCAGGCTTAATAATATATAAACATTTTAATTGTGGTGCTCGTGAATTAGTTAATTTCGAGCCCTGTGTGGGGAACCCAAAATGTGAAAATCCTATTTTGGAACTTAAATTTTTTAAAATCGGCATGAAACAGAAATTGCGCTTGTATCCCCCCCCCCATTGTGATGTACATTCAAGTGAAACAGCTTCTTGAACAAGGAAAAATTGGGTTTGGACTTGATTTTGTCCATTGGGAATTGATTGGATCGTTTCCGTACGGTATTGCTGAGGGTTGTCCCGCCCTCGCGCCAGCAAACACGTCATAAGAGAAGAGATTATCTTTATCTTAATGATGTGCATGGTTAAAAAATAGAATTGTAATTTTGATTTCATGGTGACTTTGAGATTTCCGAGGAAAAAAGTGACCTAATTATATTTAATCTTGCAGGCATTGATGATGATGACTCCACTGTAGAGGACATTACTCAACCCGCTGAGGAAGATATGCCAGTTCTGGAGGGCGAGGAAGACAGTTCTAGAATGGAGGAAGTCGACTAAAGAGTTTTAGTGTAAATCGCACTAAATTGTTAATGTATTTTTAATTTAATGTTTTTTGTGTCTACATGTAGTTACCAGAAATTGTATGTTCTGAGCTTTTCTAATTTAAGCTGTTTTTGTAAACATGAATTGAACATTTTTAATAAATAATAAATAATAAATAAGATCTGACAACTCCCTCACTCCTGGCCCCGCCCCCTTAACCGTTGGCGAGTGGATGATTGACAGCCAAATCCCTCCTCCCGCGCCCACTGGAAAGCATTGAGAAGATTCCAGAGATTTGTGGAACGTCCGCGTTCTCGAACTCTCTCAGCCGGACGTATATAAGCGCCACTGGCGTAACGCACGCGCTAGTTTACGCAAAGTGACAGTTGAGAAGAAAAGCCTCAGAGCCTCCAGGAGAACCGGCTAATCTCATTCACTTTAATAAACCATTAAAGGTAAGACAATATAATCGGAGTAACATCCTAATTCGATAACATTTGACTTGTTTTTGTTATTTTACGCAAATGTTGTGAGGATATTCGCCATTTAAGCGCGTTTTATTCATTCCGTTAACACTTGTGATGCTAGTGGACATTTACACGGAACTTGTATCTTAGCAAATATGAAGTAAATGTAAAGTTGAAAGGTTTTCCTACCTCATTAAGTCGCTGTTACTATATTTAAAAAGGCATAATTCTGGAATGAAGTTCAATGCTAAGTCCTCAGACCATCTGGAGGTTTACCTCAGGGGATTTTCATCGGATTAAACGAGGCTATTAAAAGATTCACGATCAATAAATGTGTTTATGAAAGCGTCATTATTGCATGTGCATGAGTGTATTTTAAATGAGAGTTTTATTCACTCATATCGAGGATAAAGCATACGTTTCGCAAACGTATTGGTATTTTTAACGACTGAAATTAATTGCATTAGTGTCTCATTCACGTATTATATGTTTGTACAGTAATATCTTAAGTGATGTACTTCGTGCTAATGTATGTAGAGAGTTTGGTAGGTTCTAGAAGCGTGTAATGAGCCGCTCGGACCGACAGGTGGCGCCCAATCCCTTCAGATTTAGTATGCATATTTAACCAGCTTCTTTTGAATTAAATACAAATGCTATAAAAATATCAGAAATAAATCATTTTTAATGGCGTGCTGCCTCCATGAAGCACATTACAAGCAATAGTGCTTTTTGAAATGCTAAGGAAAATTCATTTTTTTCTTTGTTTTTGTTGTATTTTTCATTAAGTAGATGTTGACAAGCAACACAACGAAGAGTTTTCAGTGTTTTAATAAAGCTGCTCGAGTCAAGAACAGTGCAACGCTGATTAAAAAATGTAAAATTAGATATACATCCTAATAATATTGAAAGATAATGCTTTTCATGCATGCATAACTCAAATCTGATGATTGATGTAACAGCAAAAAATGATATTGAGCTCACATCAGTGACAGAAATCATCTTTTCCAGTAAGTTTACATTTTTTATGGGCATTCTACAACTCTATGCATCATCTTTTGTCAAGACCTTTATTTATATAGTGCTTTTTTTTTTGCAGTACAGATTGTTTCAAAGTCGCTTCTTACATTAAATCAATAAGTTAAATTAGAATAATCAGACACAATAGGGCTGTTACCAATCAAATGAAATCAGTATCAACTAAATTCATCTTTGCTGATGTAAGAGGATATGCTGATATTTGGAAGAAAAAACGGCATACTTTGTGTGATATAAACTATATCAAATGATATAAATATAAAAGACATACAGAGGTATTTTTGCCTCTTATCTTGAATATTGAGGACATTATAAATGCATTTAATCATGCAGTGAAAGCATGTACTCTAAATACACAAGTGCACTCGTCTGATAGCACCTTTCTATCAGAACCAGCATTAACTTCTTCAGCAATTTGAGCTCCAGTAGCTCGTCTGTTTGATCGGACCACACGGGCATCAATGAGCCTTGGCCGTCCATGACCCTGTCGCCGGTTCTCCACTGTTCCTTCCTTGGAGCACTTTTGATAGATCCTGACCCCTGCAGACCGGGAACACCCCACAAGAGCTGCAGTTTTGGAGATGCTCTGACCCAGTCGTCTAGCCATCACAATTTGGCCCTTCCTCGCTCAAATCCTTACGCTTGCCCATTTTTCCTGCTTCTAACACATCAACTTTGAGGACAAAATGTTCACTTGCTGCCTAATATATCCCACCCACTAACAGGTGATGAAGAGATAATCAGTGCTATTCACCTGTCCGTGCTCAGAATGTAATCTGTGTGTATCGCACACCCCTAGGAGCCAATGATCCTCGTCAAATATTGTGTATATTTTATAAATATATTCTGTTTGTCCCACACAGATGCCTGAGGAGCACGACCAGCCCATGGAGGAGGAGGAGGCCGAGACCTTCGCCTTTCAGGCTGAGATTGCTCAGCTGATGTCTCTGATCATCAACACCTTCTATTCCAACAAAGAGATCTTCCTCAGAGAGCTCATCTCCAACTCTTCAGATGTGCGTAACTCTGCAATCAAAGAGCGCTGTCATTTCAGTGTGCATAACAATATGCAACTATTCTACTGTATTCTACACACTCCTATGAACTATTTTGGGTTACGCTTTGTTTTAAGGTGATGTAGTTACATTGTACTTAAGTACTGAGTAATATTAACTACATGTACTTACTATAGAGTTACGGTTTGGTTTAGGGTTAGTCATTTGTAATTATGCATGATTTGCTGTTATTACTATAGAAAGCACATGTAGTAACGTACGTCACCTTACAATAAAGTGTTACCCTAATAAAAGTAATTTTTTTAAATCAACAAAATACAAAAAATCTATTAAATATGTAATTTTAAATGATGCATTATAACAGCACAAATTTAAAATACACGTAATTTAAAAAAATTAAATATGTATTTTTGTAAATTATGGAAAAGTATCTAAATGATACATTATATCAGCAAAAATGTTAAATACACAAAATACAAAAATCAATGAAATATTGTCATTTTTTAAATTATGAAATAGTAAAATGATTCATTATCAGCCAAAAATTTTAATAAACAAAATACAAATAAAATCAATGAAATATTATGTGATGTTTTAAAATGATAGAATAGTAGTTAAATGATGCATGATATCAGCAAAAAAAAAAAATACACATAATTTAAAGAAATCTATTAAATATGATGTAATTTTTTTAAAATGTTGGAATCATAGTTAAATTATTCATTATCAGCCAAAAATTTAAATACACATAATTACATTTTTTTAATTAAATATGTCATTTTTTAAATTATGGAATAGTTTTTTAATAAAATACAAAAAACATTTTAATTATGTGTATTTTACATTTTTGGCTGATAATGTATAATTTAGCTACTATTCCATAACTAATAAAAATGACCATATTTAATTGATGTTTTTTTTTTGTATTTTATTTTACATTTTTGGTGATTTGTATCCATTTCGTTTATTTTTAATAAACTTTTTTTTTAACTATAATGCAATTGAATAATTATAAATAAACCACAATTAATGTAATTCTGAAACATTTTTTCATTAAGTAAACTGCTTAAGAAAAAAAGTGTACATATTTACTTAATGTTAAAATTCATGACATTTTTAAAATTATGATTATTATTACTATTACTGGCTGTTCAGATGGTGATAAAATAAAAACAAAGGCGCATTACAAGCAATAGAATAAAAAGTGCTTTTTTAACATTAATAATATAATAATATTTGGCATTTATGTTATCTAGAGGAGAGCATTGTAACGCACTGTAATTAAATATTCCTTCTATTTTCCATCAGGCTTTGGACAAAATCCGCTATGAAAGTCTCACAGACCCGAGCAAGCTGGACTCAGGAAAAGACCTCAAAATCGAAATCATTCCCAACAAAGAAGATCGCACGCTCACAATCATTGATACCGGCATCGGCATGACCAAAGCTGACCTCATCAATAACCTGGGCACCATCGCCAAATCCGGCACCAAGGCCTTCATGGAGGCTCTGCAGGCTGGAGCGGACATTTCAATGATTGGTCAGTTTGGTGTGGGTTTCTATTCCGCCTACCTAGTGGCCGAGAAAGTCACGGTCATCACCAAACACAACGATGACGAGCAGTACGCATGGGAGTCGTCTGCGGGGGGATCGTTCACTGTTAAAGTGGACAGCTGTAAGTGGCACGCAAGATGATTGACTGAAATATTGTACTGGAACTGTAATGTGAAATGATTTCTTTCGTAGCCGAGTCAATCGGCCGTGGCACAAAAGTGATCCTGCATCTGAAGGAGGACCAGACGGAGTACATCGAAGAGCGGCGAATCAAAGAGATCGTGAAGAAGCACTCGCAGTTCATTGGCTACCCCATCACACTCTTTGTAAGTCTTTATTGTGTTAGAAAATTCTACGAATGCATAAATCAAACCGAACCAAAGTTAACGCTTCAATAATTTAACGGCACATTCACATGTTCACGGTTTTCTGATGTCGGCTAATAGTCACATGACATGCAGGTCAGCAAATAAAACAAATAAAAGTGTTATGTGTATGTATATGTGTATATATATACATTATTATATACAAATTATCAGCAAACATTTCAAATACACATAATTAATGTCATTTTTTTGAAATTATGGAATAGTAGTTAAATTATGTGTTATATTAGCAAAAAATTTAAATGCACATAATTAAAAATAAATATATTAAATGTCATTTTTTAAATGATGGAATAGTCGCTAAATGATACATTATATCAGCAAAATTTTAAAGTACACTTAATTTAAAAGAAAATAAATTAAATATGTAGTTTTTTTTTAAATTATGGAATAGTAGCTAAATTATAAATTTCAGCCAAAAATTTAAATACACATAATTTAAAAAAAATAAATCAATAAAGACTTCATACTTGATGTTTTTTTGTATTTTATTTAAAATGTGTAATTTAGCTACTATTCCATAATTTAAGAAAAATTACCTCATACTTGAGTAACGTTTTCAAAAGGGCATAAAAACACTCGACTAGTTCCTTTTATGAAGCTATAATTACATTTCAACACACATTTAAATGGACTAATTTAGCTTTTTTAATTTACCAATTTATGTTTAAAGAGCTTGCTTTAAAAATCACAGATTAGTCATTTAAGATGTGCTTATGCACTTTTTTAAAATGATCAAACCTTTTGGTTTCAGGTCGAGAAGGAGCGTGACAAGGAGGTGAGCGACGATGAGGCGGAGGAGGAGGAGAAGGAAAAGGAGAAAGACGAAGAGGAAGGCGAGAAAGACAAGGACAAACCCGAGATCGAAGACGTGGGCTCAGACGACGAGGACCACGACGACAAGAGCTGCGACAAGAAGAAGAAAAAGAAGAAGATCAAGGAGAAGTACATCGACCAGGAGGAGCTCAACAAGACCAAACCCCTGTGGACCCGCAACCCCGACGACATCACCAACGAGGAGTACGGCGAGTTCTACAAGAGCCTGACCAACGATTGGGAGGATCACCTGGCCGTCAAGGTGACTTTCTGCCTGAGAGCTAGTAGATAAGCAGAAACTGATAGATGTGCAGTATAAACACCTCGTGAAGTAAGCATGTTCCCACTCTGACATACACATTTACCATCGCCGGGTAGGGGAGTAACGGTATCGCCGAGTGTAACCGACTGATGGTGTGTTTATTTCTCCGGCAGCACTTTTCGGTGGAAGGTCAGCTGGAGTTCCGCGCGCTGCTCTTTGTGCCTCGTAGAGCCCCGTTCGATCTCTTTGAGAACAAGAAGAAGAAGAACAACATCAAGCTGTACGTGCGCAGGGTCTTCATCATGGACAACTGCGACGAGCTCATCCCAGAATACCTCAGTAAGAATCAATCAGAGTCTGATTCTGACTCGTAAGACGCAAACGCCAGACAGATTTCACAGTGTTTTTAGGTAACCTGAAACTAAAGGTGTTATTAATTTATTTATTTATTTAACCCTGTAAAGCCTGACATGCATAAATCAGAAATGAAAGACGAAGGGCCCTATTTTAACGTCTGAGCTCATGGCGCAGCCGCACTTAGGGTGTGTCCGAATCCACTTTTGCTAGTTTAACAACAGGAAAAACAGGTTGTCCCTCGTCTCTTAATGAGTCATGGGTGTGTTTTGGGCGTAACGTACAATAAACCGATCAGAGTCTCATCTCCCTTTCCCTTTAAAAGCCAGTTGTGCTCGCAATAGCAACGCTCCAGCAATGCTCCTGAACTCCTGGTGTTCAGACCAGACGCCCATGGGTGAACAGATGCACCAGTGCATTTGATATTTAAACAACGAGGAGCTGGACGTGAACATGATAATGGCGTCTGGCTAAAACTAGCAAAAAACACATTGCGCCAGGTGTATGACAGAGCCCATTATATTAAAAAAATCGGAACTATTATCAGACATTTACAGTGCGTATCTAATATGATCCATCTTTCCTAACAGACTTCATTAAGGGTGTTGTGGACTCTGAGGATCTGCCCCTGAACATCTCCAGAGAGATGCTTCAACAGAGCAAGATCCTGAAGGTGATCCGCAAGAACCTGGTCAAGAAGTGTCTGGAGCTCTTCACCGAACTCGCAGAGGACAAAGACAACTACAAGAAGCTTTATGAGCAGTTCTCCAAGAACATCAAGGTGAAAACTGACGCTCTTATCGCTCATCGCCCTATGATGAAAACGCGTACAGATTCGCGGAATACACACACACACACACAGACACACACACACTCTCTATATGAGGACATGAGTCACTTCAGCAGCATTTTACCGTTTCATCTGAGAAAAACTATCGGCATAATATTATAAACACACAGAAACTCAAAGGCAACCTGTCAAAAATTGTGACAGAAATATATTATTGTACAGTGGAAATTAGCTATGTCTCAATGTAATAATAATACTAACTCTAATAATAAATAATTTACAAAAATTAAGGAATAATCACAATTTCTTCCTTTTTTTTAAAGCTCTGTTTTGCAGCACTTTGGTTGACAAAGTTTGTTTAATTTCATATTAAAAGATAAATTAATGTTTTGTGCCTTCATTTGATTGCCAGAAAAATGTAAATACTCAACACAGAATTCCTGGGGGAAAAAAAACAAATAATTATAAATAGTTGTTTTTATGAATTCAATTAATAAGACATGCTTTATTTTTAGATGATTAACATTTAATTAAACCATTAAAATGGACTTGCAACAGAAAACTGAATTTGAGAAAAAAAAAATTAAAACCTATTTCATAGGGCCCTAAACATTTTAATAAAGTGTTGTTAAATTGCGTAAGTTTCATGATTTCAAATAACAAGACGTTTTTTTTTACTAAAATTTATTTCTAACCATTCAAATGGAGTCAAAAAATTAAAACGGGGAAAAAAACGGAATCCAGAATTTTTTTGTTTTTTAATTATTTGTTTGGCAATTTTTTGTTTCATTTAATATGATTAAAAGATCAATTAAAATAATGTGTTATGCCTTCATTTGATTGCCAGGAAAAATTAAATACTCAGGAAAGTATTTCTAAAATACTTTAGAAATTAAAAAATAATAAATTGTTGTTTTTATGAATTCAATTAATTAGATATGCTTTATGATTATTAAAGTTTAATTAAACCATTAAAATGGAATCCACATTTAAAAAAAAAAAAAAAACATATTTCATAGGGCCCTTAACATGTAATTTTTGTTAAATTGTATAAGTTTCATGATTTCAATTTAGACAAAAATTGAGAAAAAATTAATTATTTGTTTGACAAAGAAGTTTTAATTTAAAATGATTAAAAGATAATTTAAAATGCTTTATGTCTTCATTTGATTGCCAGAAAAAATAAAATGCACAACAAAGAATTTCTGGACGAAAAAAAAACATATCATAGAAATTATAATATTTTTTTTTTAATATATGCTATTTATTTATTACTAAAATTACTAAATTTAACCATTAAAAAAACGGAATCCAGAAAAAAAAACCCGGAAAAAAAATAAAAATGGAATTTGGGAAAATACGAAATGTCTTTCATAAGGCTCTGCGCTTAAACTCTTTGTTGTAGTGCTTTAATGGCATTGTGGAGGAGTAATGAATGATATTTTCCTTGCGTGCAGCTTGGCATCCATGAGGACTCTCAGAACCGCAAGAAACTCTCTGAGCTGCTTCGCTACTACACATCTGCTTCTGGAGACGAGATGGTTTCCCTCAAAGACTACGTCACTCGTATGAAGGACACCCAGAAGCACATCTACTACATCACCGGTACGGCTGCGCTGACCTCTCGTCACATTGAAGCCGTCTCCACATTAGCTGTTCTAACTAGCATTGTGCGTATCCTCTGTAGGCGAGACCAAAGATCAGGTGGCCAACTCGGCCTTTGTGGAGCGTCTGCGCAAAGCCGGTCTGGAGGTGCTCTACATGATCGAGCCCATCGACGAGTACTGCGTACAGCAGCTGAAGGACTTCGAGGGCAAGAACCTGGTGTCCGTGACCAAAGAGGGTCTGGAGCTTCCCGAGGACGAGGACGAGAAGAAGCAGCAGGAAGAGAAGAAGGCCAAGTTTGAAAACCTGTGCAAGATCATGAAGGACATCCTGGAGAAGAAGGTTGAGAAGGTAACGGCCGTGACCTCATGCCAGGGACCCGGCAGCCTAGAATTTAAAAGATGTCTATATATTTTTATGTATTAAGAACCAATTTATACTGTGAAAAATTAATATTATAAATTTTATTTGGAAATTACTACTCACTCTATAGTACTTCACTGTTAGCGGTATCATTTATTTTATTTGTTTTAATGTAATTGATCTATTAACATTAATCCTTTTTATTTATTTTACTTTTTTCACCCTAAAAATTGTCCTTAAAATTTAAAAGATGTCTATATATATTTTTAAGTAGAAATACCCACATTTATACTGTGAAAAATGAATATTATATGTAATAATAATATTATTCAGAATTTTCTACACTCTCTATAGTACTTTACTATTAGCTGTATTATTTTTTTATCATTTTAATAAATTATTTATTCAGTTTAATGTTATTTATTGTTACTTTTCTTAGACTATTTTTCCCGGACCCCAGTTTGAAAAGCGCTGAATTGAACATTGCAGTTCTACACATCAGATGTGATTGTTAACTGGCGTGTGTATTCTTGCGTCAGGTGACCGTCTCGAACCGTCTGGTGTCTTCCCCTTGCTGCATTGTCACAAGCACATACGGCTGGACGGCCAACATGGAGAGGATCATGAAGGCCCAGGCGCTGAGAGACAACTCCACCATGGGCTACATGGCCGCCAAGAAGCACCTGGAGATCAACCCAGACCATCCCATCGTCGAGACGCTCCGGCAAAAAGCAGAAGTCGACAAGAACGACAAATCTGTGAAAGACCTGGTGATCCTGCTGTTCGAGACGGCGCTGCTGTCCTCGGGCTTCACGCTGGACGACCCGCAGACGCACTCCAACCGCATCTACAGGATGATCAAACTCGGCCTCGGTGAGTTCACTCGAAACCACATGAACAAAAACATAATGCTCAATCTTATTTTGCGTTTTTTTTAAATGTTTAAAAACACAAGTGTCATCAATTCAAACGTTACACAAAATGACAAAAATGACAAAAAAATGTGAGTTTGGTCTCATTTTAAAGATTATTTTTGAAGTCAAAAACGTTTGAAAAGTTATAGAGGTTTAAGTTTATGACTAATATTTTATAAAAAAAATAATAATTATGAAACATGTTGAACTCTAAAACTGCTAGAAAATTAAAGCCATAAATCATAACAAGCTGTGCTCATAATTTGATATCTCAAAGCTCTCAGTGAGAGTGTGTTTGGTGTTGAGCCAGCTTTTCCCCATTAGATGCCAGCAAAACTCCACTGGGACACAGCGGATGCATTTGTGATTTGCAGTTGAGTTCTCTCAAATATAACACACGCACACAATTTTTTTGTTACGTACACACACACCACACTCACACACCTGTGCCAAATGTTATGCGGTTAGCATTAACACAGGCAAAGTTATCAAACTAAACTGAGAAAGCCAAAAATAAGGGTTTAAACTTAACTTATTGCAAACTTATTGTAAATTGTTACTTTAAAAACATAAAAAAACAGCTGTTTAATAACATAAATGTACAAATAAATCTTTAAAAATGTTTAAAAACAAAAATAGGATGTTTAAAATGTTTTTTTAGAATTGTCTTAAACTGCAAACTTTGAAAATAATTATATATTTTAAATATACAAGCTTAAAACAAATGTCGTGATTGCGAATGAACAAGTTTTTGAAAAAAAAAACACAATAAAATCATAATTTAAAAATACAAATGCGTTACAAATGTACACATTTATTTAATAAAAACAAAACATAAATGTAAAAACAAATGTTTTAAACTCAAAGTGTAAAAACCGTGTGTGTGTGTGTGTGCCAGGCATCGACGAGGACGAGCTGCCCACAGAAGAGCCGAGCGCCGCTCCGGTGGAGGACATGCCACCGCTGGAGGGAGACGACGACGCGTCCCGCATGGAGGAGGTCGACTGAGCATCTCCGGCTCTTCTTCAAAACATCTCGTCATCCCTCCTTCCCCTTTTTTCTATTATTTTGAGTTGTACATGCACTTTTTTTGTATTTAATAACATTCCAATATTGATTTTGAGTGTTTATGTTCATGTAAAGTATGACACTGATACTGTATTATTGAAATAAAGTTCACCATATCAGGTCATGTGACCACGGCATCTTCATGGTGCTCATCCAGTTAAAACACGTCTTTAACGCCCAGGTGACTACAAACATCTGATGGATTCTGACAGGGAAATACAGCATAAATCTAATGAGTCTTATGATTGTATATTACAAATGTACTTTACCAGTTTAATATATTACAGGTGCTGGTCATATAATTAGAATATCATCAAAAAGTTTATTTATTTCACTAATTCCATTCAAAAAGTGAAACTTGTATATTATATTCATTCATTACACACAGACTGATATATTTCAAATGTTTATTTCTTTTAATTTTGACAACTAAGGAAAATCCCAAATTCAGTATCTCTGAAAATTAGAATATTGTGAAAAGGTTCAATATTGAAGACACCTGGTGACACACTCTAATCAGCTAATTAACTCAAAACACCTGCAAAGGCCTTTAAATGGTCTCTCAGTCTAGTTCTGTAGGCTACACAATCATGGGGAAGACTGCTGACTTGACAGTTGTCCAAAAGGCGACCATTGACACCTTGCACAAGGAGGGCAAGACACAAAAGGTCATTGCAAAAGAGGCTGGCTGTTCAGAGAGCTCTGTGTCCAAGCACATTAATAGAGAGGCGAAGGGAAGGAAAAGATGCGGTAGAAAAAAGTGTACAAGCAATAGGGATAACCGCACCCTGGAGAGGATTGTGAAACAAGGAGCTTTGCTGCCGTCCCATGGGTGCAGCGGCGCAATGATATTACACAGCGCCTGAAAATAGTCCCCAGCATGCTCTCTGTGCAAGCAGGTTGTCACGTTGGTTATGTTGACGGAAGTTAGCCTATTTTCAGGCGCTGTGTAATATCATTGTGCCGCTGCACCCATGGTACGGCAGCAAAGCTCCTGGATTATTACGCAGGAATGAGAGTATAGTCCCTAGCCATATCGGTCTAGAAAATTGCAACTTTTCATTTTCTGTCGGTCTTAGTACACGATGTAACTATACACATCACAACATGTAAATAGGAAAATGTTGGCGTTATTTTGTCATTTATTGAGCAGTAGGCTAGCTGGAGCCGTTTACCTCCAGTCTTTGTGCTAAGCTAGGCTAGCGGTGGGTGCGTCAGACAGAGTTATGGCACGCACAGAGATGAGAATGGTGTGTATGGACTTATCTAACTCTGGGGGATACGGTGAATAAGCTAAAGTCCCAAAAAGTCGGCATGTTCCTTTAAGCCTATGTAATCACGTGGTGTTTTACACATAAACACAATATTCATATCATTTGATAGATCTCCTCATACTGAACAACTTTGTCTCAAGAACCACTGCTGTCAATCAAATCGTTCATTAAATATTCATGATTATGTTAAAAACCTACTTTTGTGAACTTGTCCTAAGTTTTTCGCTCAAACTCAATAAAACAATTCTCTGGACTCTCTAATTATCAATCAATTATACCCTTCAGATAGCTATAATAGGGTCATTTATAGAATGGGTGTGTCAAGTGCATGCAAAAGCCTATAATTTATACGGAAACGTGCAACGGAAAGATCGGACCATAGCTGGCGCTATAGCTGTTAATAAGCTTTGAAAACTATATATTTCCTAAGGCAATTTGCCTGCATTGGCAGTAAATGGTCTTTTCCTTCTATTTGTTTACATGCTTGCAAAATAAAGCTTAATATCTTTTAATGCATATAAAGGCCTTAAACTGCTTGAACCCGATAAATGCTGCTTGCAGCTTTAATTTTAAATTATTATTATTATTACAAAAATTTTTACATTTTTAAACATACAAGAATGTTTAAAAAAAACCAAAAAGCATAAAAAAACAAAAATGCAAAAATCTCTTAAAAAAAGGTTTAAAACACATTTCCAAATATTTTGTAATTTTAAAAAATGTACAGCCTTATTGTAAATAGAAAAAAAACAAATGCTTTAAAAAATGTAAATATACAAAACCTTATTATAAATAGTTACTACAAACATAAAACATTTAAAGATTTGAAAACAAGAATGTTTTTTTAAAAAGTTTACATTAAAAAACATGGAAATGTTAAAAATGTACAAACTTATTTTGAAATGTAAAAACAAAAAATGCATTTTGACATTTCCAAATATTTTGTAGATTTTTAACAAAAAACATATTTTTAATGTTTTAAAATGTACAACCTTAATGTAAATAGATAAAATAACATGTTTTAAATTATTATAAAGTCTTCAAACATACTGTAAATTGTTACTTAAAAATGTTTTAAAAAAAAGTTTACATTAAAAACATGCAAATGTGAAACGTAAAATATTACCAACAAAAACATAACCAAAAAAATGCAAAAACCTTTTGAAAAATCTTGTTTAAAATCATAAAATGTTTTAAATATAATTTTTTTTTTAATTATAAAAAAAACATACAAACGTACAAAACATAAAAAGATTTCAAAACAAAAATGTGTTTAAAAGTTTCCAAACATATTGCAAATTGTTATTTAAAAAAAACATAAATCAAAAGCATGTTTTAAAAAAATGTCATAAAAAAAACAAATTTAAAAGCTTATTTTAAAATTTTAACAAAAACATAAAAATAATACTTTTTTTTTTTTAAAAACATAAAAAATGTTTCAAAATGTACAGGCTTATTGTAAATTGTTACAAAAAAAAACCCCAAATATTAAAAAACATACAAAACCTTATTTTAAATAAGTTTCCAAACATATTGCAAATTGTCATAAAAAACAAACAAAAGCATGTTTAAAAAATGTTTCATTAAAAAAAACATTAAAAATTTATTTTTAAAATGTTACCACAAAACATAAACAAGGAAAAACTAAAAAGATTTCAAAACAAAAATGTTTAAACATTTCCAAATATATTGCATTTTTTTAAACGTTAAAATGTACAACCTTATTGTAAATTGTTACTAATATATATATACACACACTCACCTAAAGGATTATTAGGAACACCTGTTCAATTTCTCATTAATGCAATTATCTAATCAACCAATCACATGGCAGTTGCTTCAATGCATTTAGGGGTGTGGTCCTGGTCAAGACAATCTCCTGAACTCCAAACTGAATGTCAGAATGGGAAAGAAAGGTGATTTAAGCAATTTTGAGCGTGGCATGGTTGTTGGTGCCAGACGGGCCGGTCTGAGTATTTCACAATCTGCTCAGTTACTGGGATTTTCACGCACAACCATTTCTAGAGTTTACAAAGAATGGTGTGAAAAGGGAAAAACATCCAGTATGCGGCAGTCCTGTGGGCGAAAATGCCTTGTTGATGCTAGAGGTCAGAGGACAATGGGCCGACTGATTCAAGCTGATAGAAGAGCAACTTTGACTGAAATAACCACTCGTTACAACCGAGGTATGCAGCAAAGCATTTGTGAAGCCACAACACGCACAACCTTGAGGCGGATGGGCTACAACAGCAGAAGACCCCACCGGGTACCACTCATCTCCACTACAAATAGGAAAAAGAGGCTACAATTTGCACGAGCTCACCAAAATTGGACAGTTGAAGACTGGAAAAATGTTGCCTGGTCTGATGAGTCTGGATTTCTGTTGAGACATTCAGATGGTAGAGTCAGAATTTGGCGTAAACAGAATGAGAACATGGATCCATCATGCCTTGTTACCACTGTGCAGGCTGGTGGTGGTGGTGTAATGGTGTGAGGGATGTTTTCTTGGCACACTTTAGGCCCCTTAGTGCCAATTGGGCATCGTTTAAATGCCACGGCCTACCTGAGCATTGTTTCTGACCATGTCCATCCCTTTATGACCACCATGTACCCATCCTCTGATGGCTACTTCCAGCAGGATAATGCACCATGTCACAAAGCTCCAATCATTTCAAATTGGTTTCTTGAACATGACAATGAGTTCACTGTACTAAAATGGCCCCCACAGTCACCAGATCTCAACCCAATAGAGCATCTTTGGGATGTGGTGGAACGGGAGCTTCGTGCCCTGGATGTGCATCCCACAAATCTCCATCAACTGCAAGATGCTATCCTATCAATATGGGCCAACATTTCTAAAGAATGCTTTCAGCACCTTGTTGAATCAATGCCACGTAGAATTAAGGCAGTTCTGAAGGCGAAAGGGGGTCAAACACAGTATTAGTATGCTGTTCCTAATAATCCTTTAGGTGAGTGTAAATAATCAATCAATCGCAATTCATTTAACAAAAAAGTTTCTAAATTTATGTCATAAGTATATATATTTATATATAAATGTGCTGAATTTGTATATATAAAGTGCTGCCATATATAAAAGATAACATAACATAAACCATAACATAAAAGAATGTAAATGTATAAATATTATAATCATATCTTTATGAATGTGTAGTACCGCGCGTGTCCGCCAGAGCGCAGCGCAACAGCACTCCACACATTCACAGCACGAGCCCATAAAGCAGCGACTACACATCACTAATACTGTTTATAAAGCACACGTTATGTAATGCTAACACAGAATAACCAATGAGCTCATCATCTGTTCAGTTTGATGTAGTTTAGTTCAGTTTGGAGAGGAAACCACAGGAGTTTGAGTGTGTGACGCGCTCTCACACACACACACACACACACACACACACACTGTCTCTTAGTGATTGGAAACACACGCTTATGAGTGCCATGCCGAATAAAACCAAGAAAGACAAGGTGAGAGAGAAACTCCCGGCTTCTCGTGTGGAGGAAAAACCGAGGAAACGGGAAAAATACGGATTCGTGGATCAAAGTGTCAGATTAGTTTCCCTCAGCTCGAGACATTAGCATGTGTGCTAACTCCAGCTTTGCTCTTCATAAACTAGGTTTAATACGAGTGAGGTTTAAAACATCCTACAGATGTACACCCCTAGATGCCAAAGCACTTCTAATCTGTGTTTATGTGCGGTTTAGTTTTAGTACACGTTCAGTTTGCGTAGCGAAGCTAACTTTAGCATGCTAGTAAGGATAATATTGAAGGTTTCTCGTTTATTTAAATATTGTTTTCATCAAATGCGTGATTAAATGTGCAAAATGCTTGTCTATAAAAATAAAGTCCGTGTGTTTGTGATATATTTGCTGAAGCTGTGAAGGTTTGAACATGAGTGCTAATGTTAGCTGTCAGTCATGAGCTGCTCGCTTTATAATGTTTTATAGGGAAATGCGAGATCACTTATTTATGAACATTTCCACAATCTTTATTTTCTTTATAGGATTCAACCAAATCGGCAAAAGTGGGTAAAACAGGAGCACAGGAGAACTCAGAACATGAGGTAAATCTGACTGGATTTTGTGTTTAACTGTGTGTGTGTGTGTGTGTGTGTGTTACAAACTTTAAATGTTAGATCCGATTAATTGATTTGACACACACACACACATAAATATATAAAAATGCTAAAACAAAATGACAAGTGACAACACACAAAATCTTTACAATTAAAAAAAAGGGGAAAAAATAAATAAATATATATATATTCTGTTTTTATTTTAATTTTAAAGTTTTTTCCTTTTTATTAATAGTTTATATATTTTTAACATTTTGACACATACTGTATATATTTTATATATATTATTTTACTTATTATATTAATATAATATTATTTATTTAATATAAATATTAATACAAATGACAAAACAAAATGACAAGTGACAACACACAACAACATTACTAAAACTTTAAAATGAAAATAAAAAATTGAAATATATATTATTTTCTGTTTATTTTTATTTTAACGTTTTAGTTCAAATTAAAAACAAAATTATATATATACTGTTTTTTATTTTAAAAAATATTTCTGTTTTTATTTTCGTTTTAAAGTCTTAGTAATTTTGTTGTTTTTTCATTTTACTAATATTTTTTATATATATATATTATATTATTTATTAAAATGTATGTTTTATATTTCATTTAAATTTATATATTTTTTAGATTAATATAATATACTATTATTTATTTAATATAAATATTAATAAAAATAACAAAACAAAATAACAAGTCACAACAAAATTACTAAAACATTTTGTTTTTAATTTAATTAAATAAATACATTTTAATTTTAAAGTCTTATTTTGTTGTTGTTTTTTCACATTATTAATATTTTTAATATATTTTTTAATATTTAGATATTTTTTATGTTTATGTTTTATAATTTTTAGAAATGTATTTCAATCTATATGTGCATGTTTTTAGCTTTAGTTAAGGATTATTGAGAACTGAACTGGGATGTTTTCATGATCCAGGCTCTTTTTGGATGCGCTCGGGTCAAATCTGGCCTCGGATGAAAGGTTCTGCGCTGGAGTGTGTCATTATGCATGCATTGATGCTTTTTAGCGAATTTATGAAAGAAAAGGGTGCCTGCGAAATGTGGCCGTTGCATGACCTAAACACACTTTCTTTTATACGCGCATACAAACCTCAAATCCTGGTGTTGATTCATGCACACATTGATTCAATGCCTTTATGAGCTCTATTGATCTGTGAATCTGTCAGTATTAGAGAACATTACAGTACAAGAGCGGAAAGAGTTCAGAATCGATTCGCATGATTCCAGCGATTGTCTTTTCCCTTGTTCTGTTTGCGATCCTATGAATCTCTGTGTTCTGTTGGCGAGATGATGATGCAAACTGTGAAATGTGTTCCTCAGGGGTCGAATAAGAAGGGTGGAAACAGCGTCCCGCCGACCACACAGCTGCTGAAGGGGAAGCAGTCGGGATCTCAGGCGCCGCTGAAGAAAGAGAAGCGGACGAGCTCGTCCAGATTCAGCCTGAGCAACAACCGAGAGCTCCAGAAACTGCCTGCGTTCAAAGGTGAGGCGCGAGACGCCGTTTATGCCTCAAATTGCATTTGTAGCGATTTGATTGGATCATGAAAAGTGCCCGGCGATATTATTGGTGCATATTATTTAGCCCCGCCCACACGGCCTTGGTTACATCAGCAGGAAAGGAAAGTCGTTGCAGAGGTGGAGCAAATAATTACGTTGTGATTTTTCACATTTACGTTTCAGTGATTTTGTGTCATTGAGATGCTATTATAGTTTTTATGAATATTTAAAAATATATATTTTTAATTATTCAAGTTTTATTCATTTTGTTGTGTTTGCCATAGTTTTTATGAATTTTATTTCTATAGATTTTTAATTTTATAGATTTTGAAGACCGACAAATAAATATAATTAAAAAAAAACAAACCTTTTTATTAATATTATTTTAAATTTGTAATTGATTTTTTAATTTAATTTTTTTTAGTTTTTATTTATTTCTGATTTATTTAGCACATCAAATTAAACTAAATGAAAAGAAGAACGGTTTAATAAAATACGTTTACGCTTTTTAATATTTTATTTTATTTCAAGCAGCAAAAATATTTTTTAATTTTAGTTAGTTTTTACTAATTTTATAGTTTGTTTTAATTATTTTAGTACTTCCAGTTAAACTGAATGAAAATAAGAAATCTTGCCTTGACAAGAGGCTGAAATTATTTTATTTTATTTGTATTTATTATTTTATTTTGAGTAATGAATTTCAGCATTTTTTAATTTTAATTTTAATTACATTGTGAAAGATTTTGAAGACCGACAGATAAACCACAGTGGTATTTTAATATAATTAAGATGCTTTTATTCATTTTTTTGTCTTCCATTTCATTCATGTCTTTATAAATATATAAAAGTATACAAATTAACAGTATAAACGCACAACAGAAAATAAATCTACAACAAATTAGCTGCAAACCAACAGGAAATTCTAAATAAACAGAATTTCTGTGCAAACTATCCCTAAAAATATTACATTATTTATTCCAATGAAATGAAACTCTAAATAAGAAACAGTAGGTGGCAGTAAATATCTAAATCAGTCAGTCATTCATTCAGGAATGAATATAATATCCAGTGCAAACTCAAATGAAAATATGAAGAAGCTTCTTTCAGTTCCTCATTTGCGGTGCCGCAGAAACCCAATACTGTACGTGTAATCATTTCATATCACATCACATCCCCTTCATCTCAGTTTGTTGCGTATGGGGCTGCATAGCCGCTGACCAGTCAGGGTGCCCATGCTGACCCCTGTCCACCGCCGAAAGCACCAACAGTGGCACGTGAGCATCAGAACTGGACCACGGAGCAATGGAAGAAGGTGGCCTGGTCTGAGGAATCACGTGTTCTTTTACAATATTAGGAAGGTGGTCATAATGTTATGCCTGATCGGTGTATATATATATACACACTATATTGCCAAAAGATTTGGGACGCCTGCCTTTACACGCACATGAACTTTAATTACATCCCATTCTTAATCCGTAGGGTTTAATATGGAGTTGGCCCACCCTTTGCAGCTATAACAGCTTCAACTCTTCTGGGAAGGCTTTCCACAAGGTTTAGGAGTGTGTTTATGGGAATTTTTGACCATTCTTCTAGAAGCGCATTAATGAGGTCAGGCACTGATGTTGGACGAGAAGGCCTGCCTCGCAGTCTCCGCTCTAATTCATCCCAAAGGTGTTCTATCGGGATGAGGGGCCATCCCCAAACTGTTCCCACAAAGTTGGGAGCATGAAATTGTCCAAAATGTCTTGGTATGCTGAAGCATTAAGAGTTCCTTTTACTGGAACTAAGGGGTCAAACCCAACCCCTGAAAAACAACCCCACCCCATAATCCCCCCTCCACCAAACTTTACACTTGGCACAATGCAGTCAGGCAAGTGCCGTTCCCCTGGCAACCGCCAAACCCAGACTCGTCCATGGGATTGCCAGACAGAGAAGCATAATTGGTCCCTCCAGAGAACACGTCTCACTGCTCTAGAGTCCAGTGGCGGCGTGCTTTACCCCACTGCATCCCACGCTTTGCATTGCTCTTGGTGATGTAAGGCTTGGATGAGCTGCTCGGCCATGGAAACCCATTCCATGAGGCTCTCTACACACTGTTCTTGAGCTCATCTGAAGGCCACAGAAGTTTGGAGGTCTGTAGCTATTGACTCTGCAGAAAGTTGGCGTCTTCTGTGCACTGTGACCCTCAGCATGCGCTGACCCTGCTCTGTGATTTTACGTGGCCTACCACTTCATGGCTGAGTTGCTGTTGTTCCCAATCGCTTCCTCTTTGTTATAATCCCACTAACAGTTGAGCGTGGAATATTTAGTAGTGAGGAAATGTCAGGAATGGACTTATTGCACAGGTGGCAACCTATCACGGTACCACGCTTGAGTTCACTGAGCTCCTGAGAGTGACCCATTCTTTCACAAATGTTTGTAGAAGCGTCTGCATGCCTAGTGCTTGATTTATACACCTGTGGCCATGAAGGGATTGAACACCTGAACTCAGTGATCTGGAGGTACAATATAGTGTATATATCAGTATAAAATTAATTTAGATAAATAATATATGGGTGCATATAAAATCCATCAATCTAAATTCTCTATATATGTATATATTTTATATAGATAAATAATATATTGATTTAGTAGCATAAATACATCTGAAAAGTTACACATTTTTACTTCCTAAAAGTGTAAACTACAGACAGATGCTGATTTGCGTGTTTGTTCATTGTCTGTGTTGCGTTCTCACAGATAAAGGCTTTATTCCTCTGAGCGTCGAGGCTCTTGTAGCAGCTGCAGGTGTTGAAATGCGGTTTCCTGTCAGCGTTTCGCTGCGGTCGGGCTTTATCCTGCATCTGAGAAGGCCGGTTGTCACAAACTGTTATGTCATCGCTTTTTCTTTATTTACCATCAGCGGGACGAGGCTTGTATTTCCGGCTGAAACCCTGCTCAGGTAAAGCCAAGACACAAAGCTTCTTGCAAAAGGATGTGTTTTAAACTGTCAGGACGCCATACGGGCGTCACATCTGAGCTTCATGATGATGTAAGAGTGATGCTAGGCTTTTGTGTACAAGGGCGTTTTTAAAAGTTTTTAAAAGATTAAAGTTATGCGTTCATTTGATTACCACCAATTTTGATTATAAATGGGTATTAAATCATACAAAACAGAATACAGAAAATATAAAATGCATTTCATAGAAATTCAATTCATTAGACATCATTTTTTATTAGTAAAACTTATTTTAAACCATTAAAAATGGAATACAGAAAAACAAGGAATTTTAATTTAATTAATTAAAAAAGTGATTATTGTTGTTAAATTATTAAATAAATAAAATTAAGAATTTACTTTTTGATTATTAAAATTAAATTAAACCATTATAAAAGGAATTCAAATCTGCTTCTGTTTACATTATTAACACACACTTTTCCCACAATTCTGAGTACGCGAGCGGCACAATCTTGTGAACGGCCGTTATTGATCGTCTAAAGCAGAGGTGATGTGCTCTTCACCAGCTCTCTGCAGGGCTGGTTAGCAGTGTGAAACATCCCATAATCTGCATGTGGCCAATCAAATCCACATGTCCCGCCTTCTCCAGCTCCCTCCAGCCAATCAGCAGCCTCCTCAGAGGGCCCTCTGCTGGTTAAGATCACATGATCTCCTCCAGCCAATCGGCAGCCTCCCTTTGACGGGTGACATCACTAACTAGCTGCTTCCCTCCAGCAGCGGAGCTTCATTTTCTGCTGAGAGTGTTTGTGCTAAAATGGAGGCTAACAGCTCAACTTAGCCGGCAGCCGCCTCGCGCCCGTTCGGACTGATAGATGTTGACATGCTCTAAAGACGAGGCCAGGATGGTTCTGGATGCTCCGAGCGCGAACGGGCCCTTTCAGCCGGTGGCCCTCATGCACTTTAGAGGTGAGACGGTTGTCTTATTGTGTCTGTGTAGGCAGAGAGCGACGAGGAAGGTTGCTATGCAATGATTTGTGGCCGCCGTTGTGAAGACAGAAGGATTTTCAACGTCTTTCCTACACCATTTTGGTGTAAATTCCAAATGTGTTCATGTGATTTATGGCTTCCCACCTAGAATGCATTTTTAGACCTTTTTGGCACATGCTTGCAGCATTTTTGTGCATGCATTCGATTCCTGAACAGCATTTTTGGGCAGGTTTTGAAACGCAATGTGGAAAACTCTGTTTACAATGCACTGCCGCTGGTTAAGGAGGAGGAGGGGGGGGGGTCTGTTTAACTAGTCCCATCCCCCCTCACCCAGACCACTGATGTCAGGGGAAGTGAGGTCACAGCTCAGGAAGAGTCCATGCATGCCTGTGTGCTGAAGCCACAGCGTTTGCTAGAAACTGCATCCTGACGGCCGGCGCTTGCAGTTATTCATGCACGCTTGCAGTTAAATATGCAGAGCATATTTCTGCAGAATATAGCATGCATACTGTGAACGTTATGCGTAGAATCATTGCCCAATGCATTGTGGGATGCAGTATTCAATGCATGCAGAACATTAAAGGATTAGTTCAAAATGGAAATTTCCTGATAATTTCCTCACCCCAATCTCATCCAAGATGTCTTTCTTTCTTCAGTCGAAAACAAATGCGTCCCAATTCGCCCACCTGTTGTGTTTTAGTCGTTTTGAATGATGAAGAGTGCTTTTATTTGAGTGCAAGTTTTAATATTTGGGTCCCATCTGGGGTGCCACTTTATGTAACGTTTTCCCACTTTTTTGTTTTAAATGCTGTGGTGCCAGACAGTTTTAAGTTTGAAGAAAAAAGAAAACCATACAAAGATCTTGTGTAGTCTGCTTTGTCTTGGCCTTACACAAAACCACTCTTAATGAGAGGAGGAATTTACACCAGCAATTAATACAATAATACCTATAATAATCACTCTTTAGAAAACAAAACCCATTCAACACGACACATGACCCACTTCGTCATCTATAACGGACTCTGTTGCTTAGTTACGTGCATCCCATCACCGTTTAAACTGCCCTTTCAAGCATCGTCACAGTTCAAATCCTCCACATGCGGTTTCATTTCCTACCGTAGCGGAGAGAAATGTAGTCTCCATTCGTGACTCTCCTCATGCGTTTGCAGTTTAAATATAATGATGCATTTAAAAGGTAATGGCCAAACGTATCATTACAAAAGTTCTCAATGCCGTCTCAGGTGAAATATAATGTGGATAACACTGAATAAATATCTTTTCGTCAGGTTAGATACTCATAATTGATCACTCAAACCCCTTTATCTAAACCTCTCTACCTAACCATCGTTTGTAGTTTTTTAACACTATCCGCTTTTGTAGTTCTAATCTAATTCTCCATCTCGCAATGGGTTGTGGGTAATATTAGCCGTAAGCGTGTGCGTCGATCTGCACTTCGGATTCTAACCGGAAATAGTAGACCATCCGGGTATCTTTGGAACACTCAACACACTACGATTTGGGACGCACTAATTCTATTTTCGAATACCATTTAGGACGGATAGTATGCGAATTGGGGACGCATCGTACGTTTTTTAAGGAAAGCCAGGATTTTTCTCCTCATAATGGACTTCAATGGGAACCAACGGCTGAAGGTCCAAATCAATGCAGTTTCAGAGGAAGGGCTTCAGAGGCTCTGATGATCCCAGAGGAATAGGGTCTGATCCAGACAAACCATCAGACATTTACATCATAAACATTTATTTACTTTTTAACCTCAAATGCTCGACTTCGGTGTTGTTCTTCTTCACGATGTATGATGTCATCACGTCGGAAAGGTCACATGATGTAGGTGGAAGTGCCGAAAAACTCATCTCATGTTCTCCTCCAACTTTAAAAAGGTCCAACATCGTTGTTTGACCTTTATCTTTGTAAAGGGCGTTTGATTTAGTCTTTGCACGTTTGTTTTAACACTGGGTCGGCACTTCCACCTGCGTCATGTGACCTTTCCAACGTGATGACATCATACACCGTGAAGAAGAACAACACCGAAGTCGAGCATTTGAGGTTAAAAAGTATATAAATGTTTATGATGTAAATGTCTGATGGTTTGTCTGGATCAGACTCTATTCCTCTGGGATCATCAGAGCCTCTGAAGCCCTTCCTCTGAAACTGCATTGATTTGGACCTTCAGCCGTTGGTTCCCATTGAAGGCCATTATGTGGAGAAAAATCCTGGCTTTCCTCAAAATGCTTAATTACTTTTCAACTGAAGAAAGAAAGACATGAACATCTTGGATGAGATGGAGTGAGGAAATCATCAGGAAATGTTCATTTTGAAGTGAACTAATCCTTTAAAAAAGTCCTTCCACGATTTAAGGCCATAAAAATGTCTTAAATTGGATCAGAAAGTCTTCAATTCTATATCATGGCATTAAATTAGGGCCCTATGATTTTTGTGATGCAGAAAACATGGACAAAATTGCAGAATCCATTCATAAAAATAAAATTTACTGTATAATGTCAAATTTTGGATGAATAAATCAAAAGTTGGTCACTTAAAGGGACAGTTCACCCAAAAATGAGAATCCTGTGATCATTTACTCGCCCTAATGTCGTTCCAAACCCGTAAGACTTTCGTTCTTCATATACAGCGTTCAAGTCTTTTCAGAACATCTGGAATAATCCGCTCGATCCGTATGGATCAGTTTTAGGATCTCTTTATGAACTTTCGTCAGTGGAAGTTGCTTAGCCTGTCAATGGAGGACAGAAATCTTTCCCACTTCATTAAAAATATCTTCATTTGTGTTCAGAAGATGAACGAAAGCCAGTCAAGTTTAATCTGACCATTAAAGCAGAGTCCAGAAAAACTAAAAACAGAATAAACTATAAAAATAAAAAATCGATTTCATAGGGCCCTAAATTTAATTGCATGCACTGCATAAATGATGTTCTTCCTCTGGATTTTAGTTTTCCAGTACAAATTCAAAACATCCTTACATTTAATGACATGCAAAATGAAGAAATTAAAATAGTTTTCTGAGAAATTGATCAAAATTAAGTGAGTTTGTGCTTAAAACAAGAACAAATTTGTCATTGGTTATGAAAATGACTTTGCTCTTGCTTTAATCATAAAATCACTTTCGCAAGATTTCTTCTCAAACTTTAAGCTATTTTTTGTAAAAATTAATTAAAAAGTGATGGAGATCTGTTGGAGATTGTATTTTCCAACTTTGAAGCGTCACTAATACACTCATTTACATTTAGAGAACATGTTGATGTGTTCCCTTCAGTTTATTCCTAACATCAACCTTTATAAGACCAGCAGAGCCCCTCATGCGTGAAGTTTGCTTGTCAATGCAGGAAAATCCCAATGCGATATGCAACAGCACTTTAAAGCCTGACATACTTTTTAATGGAAGTTTATAGAACCTTTAGACAAAATATCAGTTTATGTTTTGTATCTTATTTGATACTTCAGGGCTCCAGACTAACATTTGAGAGATTTGGTGGCGCGGGAGGAAAATTTATCATAAAAGTTCATTTACTATTGTTTTGTTAATAAGTGCAGTTACTAATAATATTGCATGTTTGTTTATTAGACACTTAACAGTGAAGCACTGAGCTTGAATTGAGATCAAATTAACTTTTATTATCAACAGTAATGTGCAAAAACCTTATTTTTATAAGGGAAATGTAAATATTCTGCTCTTATTAATGTCCCATTGTTCTTCTATAGTCTCACGCTGAACTGATCAGCAGATTCAGAGATTATAAACCCTTTCACTCCCCTTCCGTTCAGGATGAAAACATCCACTAAATTAAACTGCTGTAAAAATGTATCAGATAAATATTTTGCATAAATCAGTTAATCAACCTCAGTCCTGATCAAAACTACTAAATGTTTAAAAACAAATCCAGGATTTGTACTCTTTAATTGCCTAGTTCATAAATTATGTCACTGATTTGGGGAAAAAACACACACAAAATGACTTATTTTCAATATAAAATGTGGATTTTTTTTAACCTTTTATCACAGTCTTGGACATGTCAAAGATTAGTAACAACATTGGCTTTGATGCATTGTTAGCTTTTGTGCAGCATCAGATTTTAATGTTTTCTCGCTCATTTATATGCTGTTATACTCCATATAAAAGCCAGAAACTGAGCCTTTTATTGCACAGGCCTATCAAAAGGGTTAATGGTGCCACCTGGTGATAAACAGTAAAAATTACACATTTTACCTCTTCCCAACAGGGAAAACCACCAACAATCAAGAATGCATGATTATATGGGTGTCATGGCTTTGCAATAAAAAAAAGTCATTATAATGGAAGTCAATGGGGCAAAAACAGCCACGAAGAGCAAATGAGCGAGAAAACATTAAAATCTGATGCTGCACAAAAGCTAACAATGCATCAAAGCCAGTGTTGTTGCTAATCTTTGACATGTCCAAGACTGTGATAAAAGGTAAACAAATATCCACTTTTTATATTGAAAATAAGTCATTTTGTGTGTTTTTTTTCCCCAAATCAGTGACATCATTTATGAACTTGGCAACTTTTAACTTTGGGGCCCTTTAGAAGTTTTGACATGCTCTGACATTTGTGTTTTTTTCAGTTGCTTATAAACACAGTAATAGCACCGTGTAATTACACTGTGTTCAGCACAAACTGGGCTACCATAATATGAGAGTAACATGTATGTACATGCTTGTATTTTTGAGAGAATAATGTTTATGCGTGGTTTTTGAAAAAACTAAAAATGTAAGTCAAAACAAAAACACCTCAAAACACACAATAGATATGTGTCCACAAGACTTTTGACTAATGGGTGATGTTGCCTAGAGTTTTTGCTTCAAACTGATGTGAGAATCATTGTGCCTAATTATTCACATAACACAATATATTGATTTACATTTTGTAAGACACCTTTTCTTTACAAAGGCCGTATGCAAAGAGGCGTGAACGATCATGAATAATGCTGGGAATCACACCTGAGAGAACAAAAGACCCACATAATGAGCTGCATAATGAATGAGCCTCAGGTATGTGACTGAGAGCTAAGCAACAGGACAAAAGAAATATATTTTGTTGTAGTTTATTTAGAATGTAGTCAACAAAGGCACATTACAAAGGCCTATTGTATTTCACATTATCAAAAGATTTGACTACACTGTGATAATGATAAAAATCGACAGTGTTATTTGAGTCTCTTTGGCACTGATAAGGAAAAATGTGAGTTGATCACGACGGCGGACTCCTGGGGGTTAAAGAGTAAAAATCCTGGATTTTTAAAAAAACATTTAGTAGTATACAATAAGAACATTTGGCCAATATATTAAAGTTGATAATGTATTATTTCCTTCAGCTGAGACGCTTCAGATGCAAGCTGGTTTTGAATTGCTTGAAATATGATTGGAATCACTTCAAAAAGGAAAATATGGTTAGTGCAACAATCTGTCATGTCGGCTACATAAAATTATAATTGTGTGTTTGGGACATGGCTTTTAATGGGGAGACTTTTCGCTCTGCACGGGATCTGGAATGGGTCGCGTCATCAACTAGGCCTTAATTCATGTATCAAACGTGTTTCATGATCATCTCTCCTCTCCGTCGCTGCAGACGTTCCTCCCGCCGAGCAGGAGAAGTTGTTCGTGCAGAAGCTGCGCCAGTGCTGCGTCCTCTTCGACTTCGTGTCCGACCCCCTGAGCGACCTGAAATGGAAGGAGGTGAAGCGGGCGGCGCTCAGCGAGATGGTGGAGTACATCACGCACAACAGGAACGTCATCACCGAGCCCATCTATCCGGAGGTGGTTCACATGGTGAGTTCACACAAACACACTTTCAGCTCTTGCATCTGGTGTGTAGCATTGAAGTCTCCAAAATCCAATGTAATGGCGCACCTTGAGACAAAGCACCCGAGTGCCAAGAGAGCGCTTACGAAACGTGTCTTATGCAACCAGAAGAAAACATCAACTGCTTAAAGTCGGCTTGAAAGGAAAGTTGCACTGGTCTTTTATTCCCTATTGTGCCGTATATCTGAGTGAAACGCTTCTGAAACAAGAACAAATGTAGGGCGGGGCTTGATTCTGTCCGTGGGGAGCAGAGAGCAACAGTCGGGCTCTGGAAGTAAAATCTGCATTCGTTTTCTCCTAGGGAAATTTTTAATGATAACTTAGAAACCTTTAAAGATGGTAAAGCTATGAGGTTTTTATTCGATGTCAGCCCACATTATTTCAGCTTATGTGCGTTTAACAGCGGAATTCCTGGTGAAAAACTACATTACCCATGATGCTGTACAGAAAATTCCACCAATCAGAAATCTCTCCACACTCTCAAAATACTGTTTATAAACACTGATGATCTCTCCATCACGGCTCCTGTTAGTGGGTGGGATATATTAGGCAGCAAGTGAACATTTTGTCCTCAAAGTTGATCTGTTAGAAGCAGGAAAAATGGGCAAGCGTAAGGATTTGAGCGAGGAAGGGCCAAATTGTGATGGCTAGACGACTGGGTCAGAGCATCTCCAAAACTGCAGCTCTTGTGGGGTGTTCCCGGTCTGCAGTGGTCAGGATCTATCAAAAGTGCTGCAAGGAAGGAACAGTGGAGAACCGGAGACAGGGTCATGGGCGGCCAAGGCTCATTGATGCACGTGGGGAGCGAAGGCTGGCCCGTGTGGTCCCATCAAACAGACAGCAGGGTAATGCTCCTGACACAAAGCACAAATGGTTCAGGAATGGTTTGAGTTTGAGGTGTTGACTTGGCCTCCAAATTCCCCAGATCTCAATCCAATCGAGCATCTGTGGGATGTGCTGAACAAACAAGTCTCATCCATGGAGGCCCCACCTCACAACTTACAGGACTTAAGGGATCTGCTGCTAACATCTTGGTGCCAGATACCACAGCACACCTTCGGGGGTCTAGTGGAGTCCATGCCTCGACGGGTCAGGGGGACCAACACAATATTATCATAATGTTATGCCTGATCTGTGTATATTAATTTTCAATCTGTATCAGTCCAATAAGAAATTTGTAAAATTAGTTAGATAAATCATTTATAATAAACACCGCAATATTCCATTAATAAGAACTGTCCATTATAGATTCATGCACCAATAGTGTCTGGATCAGAACACTTGCTTTATTGTAAATCTTGATACATTTTTTAATGGTTCAGCTCCCAAGGGAATTGGTCAATTAATAACGAAACAGGAACTAACAGCCTTTGGTCAGTGGTCATTTTCAGTTATGGAATGGTTTACCAACAGAAATGAAAACAGAAATGAAAAAAACTATGCACAGCGAAAAGCTTCTTTCCGGTGAACGTGAACAATATATGAACCGCTGACAGCGCGTCGCTCGGCCATACAAGGTGGTGTTGAGCGTTTGGGCAAATCTGTTGGCTCCTCCGTATCAGATCTGTCGTTTGGCCATCCTTTTAAGGGGCCGTTTCTGGCCGAGAGCTTTGCGTTCAGCAGCAGAGCGTCGATTGACCCGCCGTTGGCCTCGCTACTCCTGCCAGCTGCAGTTATTCCAGCGCTAAATTGCGTCTCTTTGATATTTATTAGAGCCCGCAGCTGATGTGAAGCCGCGGCCTATCCAAGTGCAAATGGACTTGCAAAATAAGCATGATAATATGTTCTCAAGCGCATTTCCCCTTAAACACACACTTTGATGATTAAAGCCGAGAACTTCAAAGTGCCGCGATCGGGAGGATTAAAACCTTTGCTTATGATTCATTTGTGCCACGTTTCATTGATCAACAAGCGCTGGTTCATTGATTAAAGACCTCCAGAAAGTTTGTACAGAAGTGAAATGGTCTGTTCTGCGTAATCATGAAACGGATTTTTGTCTATTTCAGTTTGCAATCAACATGTTTAGGACGTTACCACCATCATCCAACCCGACCGGTGCAGAGTTCGACCCGGAAGAGGACGAGCCCACGTTAGAGGCGGCCTGGCCTCATCTGCAGGTGAAACACATTTACACTGCTATTCAGCTTTAAACTGATCAGAAGTGACAGGAAAGACGTTTATAATGTTTCTGTTTCACATAAACGCTGTTCTTTTGATCTGTCTATTCATCAAAGAATCCTGAGAAATAAAATATATCACGGTTTCAACACTAAAAGCATCAAATCCTCATGATTTGTGAAGGATCATGTGACACTGAAGACTGGAGTAATGATGATGAATTCAGCTTTGATCACAGGAATAAATTACACTTTACTATATATTCACATAGAGAACAGCTGATTTACACTGGAGTCATATTTCACTGTTTACTGTATTTATGATCAGAATAATGAAGCTTTGGTGAGCAGAAGAGTCTTAAGTATTCAAAACTTTTAAATGGTAGTTTGTGTATATAGGCAACATTTATATATACGTCTGTTTTATTTAATAATTATATTGTTTGGTAACACTTTACTTGAATCCTTTATGTATAATGCATTATAAAGGTGTTCATTAGGGATGTCAATTTACACAAATTCCCATGATCGATCGTCGTTTAAATTAACGATCAATTAATGGATTAATCGTTAGCCTTAATACTGTAATATGCGTCTACATCAGTGGCTTATAGCGACCGCATGGTGTGCAAACGCTGCTCAAAACACCATGTTCCTCACCTGATGAATGAGAAGGGGTTTCAGTCTAAATAAAGGGCTATATGATTGTAAAATGAGTCGATGTGGTTGATCTCGACAGTAGTAGTACAGGCTCCATCTTCAGTTGAAATGATTGATGGTATTGACGAGTTGTTCTTCATATCTACACCGTTTTGTGAAGTTTCTACTTTGTGCATACAATATATACGTGTTACTCACAATTGGCCATACCAGATATATATAAAAAATTGTATCTGCTAAACGGTTTCGATTGAAATTCTTTTGACAACATTTTGCCATGAGGGTCCCTAGATGATGCATGGGAAGTGTCGAGCAAATCGGACAAACGGCCTGAAAAGTAGAGTTTTCAAATAAATATCTAACAAATGATTTGATTAACAGCAGTGGTTGTTGAGGCAAAATTGTTCAGAATGAGGAGATTTAACATATTGTGTGATACGTTGCGTGATATATATCACGACAGCGCCGCTCGGCGGCCGTTTTCTTTCAAACTTCGCACAGACCTCTAGGGCCATGAGTCGAACATGCCCACCAAGTTTTGTTCCAATCGACCTACGTTAACCTGGTCTAAGAGGTGTTCAAAGGCCGATGGCGGCCATGTTTTTCAAGGTACATGAATGTCGTCATGGCAACAAAGACACAGCATGACATTTTCAAGTCAATCGGACTAACGGTTGCGTAGTTATAGCTGTTTAAGGCTTTTTTCATATTATAGCGCCACCAAGTGGTGAATCGCAGCATATTTTTTTTGTGTAACCACAGAATGAGCTCGTACATGAGCATCACGCGTTCGGTGGAAATATCTCAATGCGTTGAAGAGTTACAGCCATTTTAGTGAAAGTGGCTCTGTCTACTTCGAACGTTTTGGCGTCCCATCGTGAGCGTGAATGGCTGATCGTAATTCTTTTGACAACATTTTGCCATGAGGGTCCCTAGATGACGCATGTCAAGTTTCGCACTTCATGCTTGAACCCCTAATTATTATTAGTCGTGCGTTGCTGTTTGAGCCTCGCGCTGAAGCGCTGAAAGAACACCGGATTTAACTGCACAAAATGACGCAAATGTACAAGTGAACTTAGTTACGTGTGAGTCAGAATGTGTGGCTCATGTTGTGGACGCGCTCTTTCTGAAGCAATGCGATGAAACGGCAACTAAACCCAAATATTGCTCTCTTTATGATGTTATGTAATGTCCCAATCACAGTCATTAGTTGTGCACTGCTGTCGGAGCTGAAGATGATCACTGCCACGCTTCACTACCGCGTTAATTCTTAACCAAAAATGTATTACCCAGAATCAACCTGGACCCGTCTATTATTTGACAGCTGGAACCGAACCCGGCGGGAAGACACGGATCCGACTGGACCCGATTGTCACATATTCCACAATGAACCGCTATTAACAAGTCAATTAACAAGCATAACTTTTTGTCTTACCTGTAGCCGTCGTCTCCCTTCCTGATTGTGATGCATTACAATCCTTGCCAAGAAAAAAGTTCCATCCATGTTATTCCTCTCTTGTTATTCCAAGCATGCTTAATTCACTCATCATTTCAGCTGTAAAAGTCCACTTTATGTCACGGTGACGGATGACAACTGCGACTTTGCAGATTTGCGTTTCGACTCGAGTTAACTCTGACTTTGACTGTTTGCCCTTTTTAACTAGTAACGATTGCTCGTTCGGTGCCATGGCCGCTGACGTTCGCATTATTTATTTGCTATCATCTCTGAGAGCCGAGTCTGACCACCAAAACTTTAAGATTAAACAAGACTGTTCATTCATATTATTTTTAAAGTCATTACAGTCACTGCGGAAGCTCGGGTTGCCATAGAAACATGACACGTGCTTGAGACTGCACGCATTAGCTGGGGCAACCTGAAATATGAGCGTCATAGAAAACATTTTGAGATTTTGTTGCTGATTTGAAATATATTATTTAAATACGAGTACATTATAACCGTGCGCTTGCATTAAATCTACCCGGCTGAGAGAGCGAGCGAGAGAGAGATCGCTCGTGTTTTTTTCTTTTTTTAAACCTTATTTCCCGGCTCTTATCCTAATTTTACAAGTTGCAAGTTACAAAAAACACACAAGCCGTGCTGACGGACTCTGATCACGGCCAGGTGTTCTCCGAGTCCGATCGACTCGGGTATTACACACAATGTTAAACAGACCCGGGATCCAAGTAATAGATTAGGACCCGACCCGGACCCGGCTGACCATTTAAAATATAGCCCCGAACCCGTACGGGTCCACGGGTCCCGGGTGCTCCGTGTAGATGCACACGCACACTGATAGTCATGATGAAGGTGTAACTCCTGCTGTAAAATGGTCCCAAACTGAACTCCGGCGCTCGCTTCATTTTTCCTCCTGTGTTGGGCCGCACGCTGATCAATCGATGATCGATACGTTTTATCAATTAAATGTATTATCGACAATTAATCAATCGCTGACATCCCTAGTGTTTATAATGTATCTTTTCATAAATAATTCTAAGCAAAGGTAAAATGCATTATAATATTTGCAGATGCATCTGAAACTGGTTGTTTGTTGTGTGTTTTAATGCATTATACTCTCTAAAGGTGTGTTTAATGAATATTATAACTGTGGTTATTCATGAGATCACACAATGCATTATAAGGTGCGTAATTAATGCATCTATAATGCATTATATATAAAGGCTTTAAGTAAGTGTTACATATTGATTTTACTGTAGTACAGTAATAAAATCCTGTCATTTAGAATATCGTGTGTAATTATGTGGATGCATTCGTTTTTTCTTTAATACAACTATTTGGGTGTAAAATGTGCTTAATTGTAATGAAATATAATATAAAATATGATAAAAATATTTTCCCACTAATAACTGTGGCTTTGCGGATAAAAGTGGCCACTGAATTAATTAAATGCTTGTTTTTCTTTCCACAGCTCGTCTATGAATTTTTCCTGCGGTTTTTAGAGTCCCCAGACTTTCAGCCAAACATAGCCAAGAAATACATCGACCAGAAGTTTGTGTTGCAGGTGTGTTGAAATGAGCTCGATCGGTTGCGTTTGTCTTAGATTATAATCAACTGGCATTGAAAAATGTGAGAATTTCTATTTCCCTGCATTAATATACTGTCAGTTTGTTATACTTAATGCATTTATGTGTGTTACACTCAATAATAATGTTAGTTTTAAAGGGTCATGAAACCCTGTTTTAGTTTCAAGTTTTTGAAAAATGCTAAAATGTTTTATAAACTCTGTAAATTACACAAATTTCTTGTTTAAAATGGACATCATGATTCTCCCAAGAGTCTGAAAAGTCAGAGTCTGTTGTCATAAAGACTTGTTTCATTACTGGATGAATCAGTGTTTTTGAACGAATCTCATGAGTGAATGATTCAGTGACTCACTCATAAAGACTTCACTTGTTTCATTACTGGATGAATCAGTGTTTTTGAACGAATCTCTTGAGTGAATGATTCAATGATTCACTCATAAAGACTTCACTTGTTTCATTACTGGATGAATCAGTGTTTTTGAACGAATCTCTTGAGTGAATGATTCAATGACTCACTCATAAAGACTTCACTTGTTTCATTACTGGATGAATCAGTGTTTTTGAACGAATCTCATGAGTGAATGATTCAATGATTCACTCATAAAGAC
This sequence comes from Rhinogobio ventralis, assembly GCA_039654625.1. Taxonomy (NCBI): domain Eukaryota; kingdom Metazoa; phylum Chordata; class Actinopteri; order Cypriniformes; family Gobionidae; genus Rhinogobio; species Rhinogobio ventralis. The sequence goes on along the minus strand of CM077210.1, from coordinate 37,878,689 downwards.
GTCACTTGTTTCATTACTGGATGAATCAGTGTTTTTGAACGAATCTCTTGAGTGAATGATTCAATGATTCACTCATAAAGACGTCACTTGTTTCATTACTGGATGAATCAGTGTTTTTGAATGAATCTCTTGAGTGAATGATTCAATGATTCACTCATAAAGACGTCACTTGTTTCATTACTGGATGAATCTGTGTTTTTGAATGAATCTCTTGAGTGAATGATTCAATGACTCACTCATAAAGACTTCACTTGTTTCATTACTGGATGAATCAGTGTTTTTGAACGAATCTCATGAGTGAATGATTCAATGATTCACTCATAAAGACTTCACTTGTTTCATTACTGGATGAATCAGTGTTTTTGAACGAATCTCTTGAGTGAATGATTCAATGATTCACTCATAAAGACGTCACTTGTTTCATTACTGGATGAATCAGTGTTTTTGAATGAATCTCTTGAGTGAATGATTCAATGATTCACTCATAAAGACGTCACTTGTTTCATTACTGGATGAATCAGTGTTTTTGAATGAATCTCTTGAGTGAATGATTCAATGACTCACTCATAAAGACATCACTTGTTTCATTACTGGATGAATCAGTGTTTTTGAATGAATCTCTTGAGTGAATGATTCAATGACTCGCTCATAAAGACTTCACTTGTTTCATTACTGGATGAATCAGCGTTTTTTTTAACGAATCTCTTGTGTGAATGATTCAATGACTCACTCATAAAGACTTGTTTCATTACTGGATGAATCAGTGTTCTTTAACGAATCTCTTGAGTGAATGATTCAATGACTCGCTCATAAAGACTTCACTTGTTTCATTACTGGATGAATCAGCGTTTTTTTAACGAATCTCTTGTGTGAATGATTCAATGACTCACTCATAAAGACTTGTTTCATTACTGGATGAATCAGTGTTTTTGAACGAATCTCTTGAGTGAATGATTCAATGACTCACTCATAAAGACTTCACTTGTTTCATTACTGGATGAATCAGTGTTCTTTAACGAATCTCTTGAGTGAATGATTCAATGACTCACTCATAAAGACTTCACTTGTTACATTACTGGATGAATCAGTGTTTTTGAACGAATCTCTTGAGTGAATGATTCAATGACTCACTCATAAAGACTTCACTTGTTTCATTACTAGATGAATCTGTGTTTTTGAATGAATCTCTTGAGAATGATTCAATGACTCACTCATAAAGACTTCACTTGTTTCATTACTAGATGAATCAGTGTTTATGAACGAATCTCTTGAGTGAATGATTCAATGACTCACTCATAAAGACTTCACTTGTTTCATTACTGGATGAATCAGTGTTTTTGAACGAATCTCTTGAGTGAATGATTCAATGACTCACTCATAAAGACTTCACTTGCTTCATTACTGGATGAATCAGTGTTTTTGAACAAATCTCTTGAGTGAATGATTCAATGACTCACACAAAGACTTCACTTGTTACATTACTGGATGAATCAGTGTTTTTGAACGAATCTCTTGAGTGAATGATTCGATGACTCACTCATAAAGACTTGTTTCATTACTGGATGAATCAGTGTTTTTGAACGAATCTCTTGAGTGAATGATTCAATGACTCACTCATAAAGACTTCACTTGTTTCATTACTGGATGAATCAGTGTTCTTTAACGAATCTCTTGAGTGAATGATTCAATGACTCACACATGTCTCCTGTCTCCACCTACTGGTGTAACGATGTAATTGATACAATCTTTATTTGAAGCGTCAACTAACTTTTGAAAAGGTGATTTGCTCTATTTTGATCGATACTGTAGACATCAGTGTTTGTATCTGATCTATAAACTTTTATCCCAGTACTTCTGTGTAATGGATTGGTGTTTGATGTGTGATTTGATTGCAGCTCCTGGAGCTGTTCGATAGTGAAGACCCTCGAGAGCGTGACTTTCTGAAAACGACTCTCCACCGCATCTACGGAAAGTTCCTGGGTCTCAGAGCTTACATCAGAAAGCAGATTAATAACATTTTCTATAGGTGAGTGAGACTTGTGTGATCTTAAACTATATAACATCCAAATCATGAAATTATTGATTCATATTGTTTTTACTGCCCACATGGCATTGATTACATCAGGAGAAATGTTTTAGAGGCAGTTTGATGTTTTGAAATATTTTTCTTTGGAATAATGATGGAATCTATTTTGATTTCATGTAGAGCTTGCTGTGCGTGTTATGGGTTTCTGTTATAATTATCGTTCTGCAGATTATTTGATTTTTATCTCCATGCAGGTTCATCTATGAAACAGAGCATCATAACGGAATAGCTGAACTACTGGAAATATTAGGAAGGTATGAATAATTTTTTTTATTAACAAAATACACACACACTTGTGACCAAGAGTTAATTTGATGTAAAGAGATGTAAAGTCGGTATTGCGAGGTGTTAAGTCGGTATTGCGAGGTGTAAAGTCGGTATTGCGAGGTGTAAAGTCGGGACCGCGAGGTGTAAAGTCGGGACCGCGAGGTGTAAAGTCGGGACCGCGAGGTGTAAAGTCGGGACCGCGAGGTGTAAAGTCGGGACCGCGAGGTGTAAAGTCGGGACCGCGAGGTGTAAAGTCGGGACCGCGAGGTGTAAAGTCGGGACCGCGAGGTGTAAAGTCGGGACCGCGAGGTGTAAAGTCGGGACCGCGAGGTGTAAAGTCGGGACCGCGAGGTGTAAAGTCGGGACCGCGAGGTGTAAAGTCGGGACCGCGAGGTGTAAAGTCGGGACCGCGAGGTGTAAAGTCGGGACCGCGAGGTGTAAAGTCGGGACCGCGAGGTGTAAAGTCGGGACCGCGAGGTGTAAAGTCGGGACCGCGAGGTGTAAAGTCGGGACCGCGAGGTGTAAAGTCGGGACCGCGAGGTGTAAAGTCGGGACCGCGAGGTGTAAAGTCGGGACCGCGAGGTGTAAAGTCGGGACCGCGAGGTGTAAAGTCTGTATTGCGAGATGTAAAGTTGGTTCCGCGAGGTGTAAAGTTGGGACCGTGAGGTGTAAAGTCGGGATTGTGAGATGTAAAGTCGGTATTGCGAGATGTAAAGTCGGGATTGTGAAATATAAATTAAATTGTGAGATGTAAAGTCGGGACCGCGATGTGTAAAGTCGGGACCGCGAGGTGTAAAGTCAGGACCTTTACATCTCTTTACATCTCGCAATCCCAGGATGTAAAGTCTGGATCGCGAGGTGTAAAGTTGGGACCGTGAGGTGTAAAGTCGGGATTGTGAGATGTAAAGTCGGTATTGCGAGATGTAAAGTCGGGATTGCGAAATATAAATTAAATTGTGAGATGTAAAGTCGGGACCGCGAGGTGTAAAGTCAGGACCGCGAGGTGTAAAGTCGGGACTGCGAGGTGTAAAATCGGGACCGCGATGTGTAAAGTCGGGACCGTGAGGTGTAAAGTCGGGATCGCGAGATGTACAGTCGGGATTGCGAAATATAAATTAAATTGTGAGATGTAAAGTCGGGACCACAAGGTGTAAAGTCGGGACCACAAGGTGTAAAGTCGGGATTGCGAGATATAAATTAAATTGTGAGATGTAAAGTTGGGATCGCAAGATGTAAAGTCAGGAATTGCAAGATATAAAGTCACCATTATCTTTATTTTTTACATTTTTATTCCGTGACGGAAACAAGCTTCCATATAAATCACTGTTCCTTGACTGATAAGGCCTAACCTTAGGTTAATGATCTACTTACTGGAAGTGATGTATTATAATGAGATTATTGGTGCCTTTCATCATGTTTTATGAGAGGTAGCACTTGAGGCCGTGTATTAGTGTTAGTCACGTTTACTCTGCTGTCGACCTTCCTGTGCTCATTATTGAGTCATTTATGATTCATGATGGTTTTAGTGTGTCTAAGTCACAAAGCCTGAGGATTTGCTGTTGCAGAATGATCCATGACTCTTTCTTTCTCTCTTCCTTCAGCATAATCAACGGCTTTGCCTTACCGCTGAAAGAAGAGCACAAAATCTTCCTTTTAAAAGTTTTGTTACCTTTGCATAAAGTGAAGTCACTCAGTGTTTATCACCCACAGGTACGGTCACGGTGTGTCTGTGGTTCATATTGAATCTGAATTTTGTTTTGGCTTTTTTTATTGTTATTTTTTACTTGTGTATATATATATATATTTTTTTTTTTGTAATTTAAGATACATTTAGAAATAATGCAGAAGAACTGTTTATGTTTCTTGCTAACTAAGCGCATTTTAATATATTTTAATATATCTTTAATAAAATATATTTTTGTACTGTGATTAAAAAAAAAATATTTGTGTTATATTTTATATATATATATATATATATATATATATATATATATATATATATATATATATATATATATATATATATATATATATATATACATATACAAACAAACTCAAAAGCGAAACAGTATATATTACAGTAATGAGAATTTTGTGGGAAAATGTGCTAAATAATCATAAAAATAATGTCATAAAAAAAAAACCTAAATGATTCTAAAAATGGCAAAATATAATTTCTTACTCCTTGTTTTTGTGGTGCGATATGAAGAGGATGTTAACTCTGATGTTGTGATGTTTCAGCTGGCTTACTGTGTGGTGCAGTTTCTGGAGAAGGACAGCACACTTACTGAGCCGGTGGGTTTCAGCGCCATCTTGTGTTCACATTCTGCATTCTCTCACCTCTGGAACTGCTTTATGTGTTTATGTTGTTATTCCTGTATTTTCAGCAGGTTTCTTACATTTATGTTAACATTTACTCGTCTTCATGTTGTTCCAGACACCAAACCAACACTAACTAGTTTTAACCAGCTTCATATTTTGTGTGTTTTGTTCTGTGCTTGTTTTTCAGGTAGTGATGGCTCTTCTAAAGTACTGGCCAAAGACGCACAGTCCAAAGGAAGTGATGTTTCTGAACGAGCTGGAAGAGATTCTAGACGTCATCGAGCCCTCAGAGTTTGTTAAAGTGATGGAGCCGCTCTTCAGACAGCTGGCCAAATGCGTCTCCAGCCCACATTTCCAGGTCTGCTCACCCTGACAGAAAGCAATAAACAATAATAAGCCAGAAATTAAAACTTGTTAAAGAATCTTGATGTTCTCTACTAGAGCAGGTGTTCCTGCTTGAATGTTGATTATTTCCTCATATTCTCCATTGTTGCGGCTCCTCTCTTCCCAGTCTGTCAGTAATGCTCTGTTTAGTTCCTGTCTCTATGAAGCCCCTCCTTCTGAAAATTACAATGTGCTCTGATTAGTCGGCTGGAGCAGTGTGTTGTGATTGGTCAAGCGCTTCCAGAATGTTTGGGAAATGTCCCACCCCTTTACCATAACCGCCAGTTTCAACACACTAACTCAACCAGGCTCCGCCCCTTTACCATAACCACCAGTTTCGACACACTACTAACTAACTCAACCAGGCTCCACCCCTTAACATAACCACCAGTCTCGACACACTACTAACTAACTCAACCAGGCCCCGCTCCTTACCATAACCACCAGTTTCGACACACTACTAACTAACTCAACCAGGCCCCGCCCCTTACCATAACCGCCAGTTTCGACACACTACTAACTAACTCAACCAGGCCCCGCCCCTTACCATAACCGCCAGTTTCGACACACTACTAACTATCTCAACCAGGCCCCGCCCCTTACCATAACCACCAGTTTCGACACACTACTAACTATCTCAACCAGGCCCTGCCCCTTACCATAACCACCAGTTTCGACACACTACTAACTAACTCAACCAGGCCCCGCCCCTTACCATAACCACCAGTTTCGACACACTACTAGCTATCTCAACCAGGCCCCACCCCTTACCATAACCACCAGTTTCGGCACACTACTAGCTATCTCAACCAGGCCCCGCCCCTTACCATAACCACCAGTTTTGACACACTACTAATCAACTCAACCAGGCCCCGCCCCTTACCATAACCACCAGTTTCGACACACTACTAGCTATCTCAACCAGGCCCCGCCCCTTACCATAACCACCAGTTTTGACACACTACTAATCAACTCAACCAGGCCCCGCCCCTTACCATAACCACCAGTTTCGACACACTACTAACTAACTCAACCAGGCCCCGTCCCTTACCATAACCGCCAGTTTCGACACACTACTAACTAACTCAACCAGGCCCGCCCCTTTATTCTGCGCATGAATTATGAGGAATATTGTGACATGTTAGTTCGAAACTTTTTAGAGATTTTTCCTGCTTAAACAGCAACATTGCACACTTAAGAGAGATGGACATGGACAAAAGCATGATAGATCCTCTTTTTCTGAAAGTAAAAACATCCCTTGTTTACGTGTGTGTGTGTGATCCTCAGGTTGCAGAGCGAGCGCTCTACTACTGGAACAACGAGTACATCATGAGTTTAATCAGTGACAACGCTGCGAGAATCCTGCCCATCATGTTCCCCTCGCTTTACCGAAACTCCAAAACCCACTGGAACAAGTGAGTCACACTGTTTACAACGTCAGCTGCAGCTACTGCTCATTCTGTGAAACTAGCACTCCACTTTTTACCATATTAGTCAATAACTCTCAATAACCGGTGAGTAACTCAAAATGCAACCCATTTTAAAGAGTCTTTTCACATGCAAAGAGGCTAGCCAATTATAAGAGAGCTCATTTACATATGGAAGCCCTTTTGAAGTATTAAAGCAAAAAACAACCTGTGTAACTGTAAAGATCAGTGGAAAATGGAAACATACATATAAAACAATACATTTTGACTTTTTCGTAAAGAAGTATATACACCAATCAGGCATAACATTATGAAGTGATTAACTCTGATGATCTCTTCTTCACGGCTCCTGTTAGTGAGTGCCTAGATATATTAGGCAGCAAGTGAACATTTAGTCCTCAAAGTTGATGTGTTAGAAGCAGGAAAAATGGGCAAGCGTAAGGATTTGAGCGAGTTTGACAAGGGCCAAATTGTGATGGCTAGACGACTCCAAAATCTCCAAAACTGCAGCTCTTGTGGGGTGTTCCCGGTCTGCAGTGGTCAGGATCTATCAAAAGTGCTGCAAGGAAGGAACAGTGGAGAACCGGAGACAGGGTCATGGGCGGCCAAGGCTCATTGATGCACGTGGGGAGCGAAGGCTGGCCCGTGTGGTCCGATCAAACAGACGAGCTACTGGAGCTCAAATTGCTCCAGAAGTTAATGCTGGTTCTGATAGAAAGGTGTCAGAATACACAGTGCATCTCAGTTTGTTGTGTATGGGCTGCATAGCCGCTGACCAGTCAGGGTCCCATGCTGACCCCTGTCCACCGCCGAAAGCACCAACAGTGGCACGTGAGCATCAGAACTGGACCACGGAGCAATGGAAGAAGGTGGCCTGGTCTGATGGATCACGTGTTCTTTTACATCACGTGGATGGCCGGGTGCGTGTGCGTGGCTTACCTGGGGAACACATGGCACCAGGATGCACTATGGGAAGAGGGCAAGCCGGCGGAGGCAGTGTGATGCTTTGGGCAATGTTCTGCTGGGAAACCTTGGGTCCTGCCATCCATGTGGATGTTACTTTGACACGTACCACCTACCTAAGCATTGTTGCAGACCATGTACAGCCTTTCATGGAAACGGTATTCCCTGGTGGCTGTGGCTCTTCCAGCAGGATAATGCTCCTGCCACAAAGCACAAATGGTTCAGGAATGGTTTGAGGAGCACAACACCGAGTTTGAGGTGTTGACTTGGCCTCCAAATTCCCCAGATCTCAATCCAATCGAGCATCTGTGGGATGTGCTGAACAAACAAGTCCGATCCATGGAGGCCCCACCACAGGACTTAAAGGATCTGCTGCTAACATCTTGGTGCCAGATACCACAGCACACCTTCAGGGGTCTAGTGGAGTCCATGCCTCGACGGGTCAGAGCTGTTTTGGCAGCAAAAATGGGACCAACACAATCATAATGTTATGCCTGATCGTGTATATGCATAATGCAGTGTATTTTATGTGTGTGTATTGTGGAATATCTATAATGTTACAAAATATTCTATTTCAAATAAATACTGTTCTTTTGAACTCTGTATTCATCAAAGAATCCTGAAAAATACAAATGTATCACGGTTTCCACAAAAACGTTACTATATATTCACATAGAGAACAGCTGCTTTACACTGGAGTCATATTTCACTGCTTTACTGTATTTATGATCAGATAAATTAAGCTTTGGTGAGCAGAAGAGACTCTTTCAGAAACACACTTATATATTAGTGCTGTGTGTATTAGTCAGTTTTACTTTAATAGTGATTGAGTCCATCTGCTCTCAGCTTGTTTGATGAAGAGATTCTGATGTTGTCAGATGATGAATAAACGGCGGTTCCTCTTCCTGTTGTTCAGGACGATCCACGGGCTGATCTATAACGCTCTGAAGCTGTTTATGGAGATGAATCAGAAGCTTTTCGACGACTGCACGCAGCAGTTCAGAGCAGAGAAGAACAAGTAGGAAGCACTTTCACAGACTTACTCAGACTTTCAGTCTCGCCTGCTGATGCTAAATCTTTCCTTTCTCTCTGAAAATTAGAGAAAAGGCGAAGTGGAAAGAGCGTGAGGAGGCGTGGATAAAGATCGAGAATCTCGCCAAATCAAACCCACAGGTAAATGGCTCTGATATACCGCGGGTTTAGCACAGATGTCAGCCAAGCCTTTGTAATAGACATTTAAATAGCATTTAGTCATTAATTTCATAAATATTACATAACCTACAAACACATCAGTTAATGTTGAAATAGTGTACACTTGATAATAAAGTTCTCAAAAACCATTAATGCATGCTTTAATAATGTTGATATGGTACAACAGCATTTTCACCTTAAGAGTGAGATGGTGAGCTAGAAATGCTCATCCTTAGTGTGTGTGTCAACGGCTACGATAACTAATGTGAATATGTACAGTAAGATAACCTTACAAAAACAGTAAAGCTACAGGCATTGTTCATGGTTAGTTCATGTTAACTAATACAACCTTATTGTAAAGTGTTACCAAAATGATTGTGTTATTTATAGGATAATGTCTGTTTCTGCTTTAGTTTCTCATGTACGTCGACTCGTCCAGCCTCAGCAGTCCGGTGGATATGGAGACGGACGGCCCGATGATCGAGGATGTCATGATGCTAAAGAAGACTGTAGAAGAAGAAGCCACTCCGGTAAAAGGGTTTCATAGAAGTCAACAAAGCTGCATTTATTTGATCATAACTACAGTAAAGCAGTGAAATATGTCTCCAGTGTAAATCAGCTGTTCTCTATGTGAATATATAGTAAAGTGTAATGTATTCCTGTGATCAAAGCTGAATTTATCATCATTACTCCAGTCTTCAGTGTCACATGATCCTTCACAAATCATTCTCATATGAGGATTTGATGCTTTATGATTATTATCAGTGTTGAAACCGTGATACAGGATTCTTTGATGAACAGAAAAGAACAGCGTTTATTTGAATTAGAACCTTTTGTAACATTATAGATCAGTTTAAGTAAGTATTACTATATTTCTAATCAAATAAATGCAGCTTTGATCACAGAAATAAAATACATTTTAACAAAATATTCAGTATTTTGTATAGAGAAATTCATATTCTAATTTGAATTGGCTATTTACATATGAGCGATTCATTCTGAATTTCTATAGCGCTTTATAAATTTTTTGCATTTGTTATTTTGTAAACGTTTGAGTTTGACCACTTTAGATATACGGCAAGCTCATGGGAGAAAGTGCAATGCGGTGGAATAAGTCCCGCCTTCTAAATAAGAGCAATGAAAGAGCCAATCGCTGATTGGTAAAGCGCTATAGAAATAAATGTGCACTGATGAGTTTGATTTCGTTTAGACTTTGAATTAGATTATGGGGGTTTAGAGGGATAGTTCCCAAACATCTCTCCAGTTTCGAACCAATGATCCGGAGTGTGTATCAAACTGTCACGTGATTTCAGTAAGCAAGGCTTTGTTTACGTCATAACTGTTTTGAAACGTTTAGAAATTTCAGTGGTTCACCGCTGGTGGGCGATGATCTCTGTGAACCCATGAATCACACGGCTCTATGGGTTTTACCTGACCTCTGATCAGTTTTATACACGTTTTAATAAAACATTAGGATAGTTCAAATGAATAATAGTAGTTAATAGTCTCTTATTGGCCTGTTTAGCTGAGCCATCCATGGAACAAACAAAACAAGCACTGAAAATTAAATTAATGACAAATGTATTTAAAACAAAAAAAGCTTGTTGAATTGCACCGATTGAGAAAATATGCATTGCATTAACCGTGCTTGCATTTTAATGCATTGTATTTTTTATGGTCTGAAATTCATATTTAACCTGTGAATAATTTAAAACATTTCACAAACATTATTTTCTGTCAAAATTGCCTGTCGAATATAATGGGTTGTATTTTTAAACTAGTTTGCAAGTGAAATCTTGAAAGGTGAATGTGGATTATTGGATTTTTTAATAATGAAAATGTTGGTGAAATGTTTTGAATTGAAATATTCACCGCTTAAATATACAACCATGTTGCATTTTAGCGCATAAAAATGCCCTAAAAGTACAGTGGATTAATTAATGCAGTGCATTTTTTTTTTCAATTGTGACCCTGGACCACAAAACCAGTCATAAGGGTCCATTTTTTGAAATTGAGATTTATGAATAAATAAGCTTTGATGTGTGGTTTGTTAGGATAGGACTGTCGTGGCAAAAAATAACTCTCAGTTGCATCACTGAATAAGAGACAAACCTTAGCCAATCGGCTTTATAAAGATGTATTTTCTTGCAAGGAAAGAGTCACAGTCATACAGCCATCCTGAATGTCTGCAGAGTGCTAACTCAAGACATAACAGAAGCCACAATCTCTTATACCCCCAAAGTGTAAACAATCCTTCTCAGTAGTTTTCCACACATGGTAAAAGTAAGAAACACAGCACACATATTTAGAATTAGTTCTGCCCGACACCTTTGGTACAGGAGAGCCCTCAAATAAGGTGTTAGCTCCTGTATGATCTCAAACATATGTCTTTAATTAATCTTCCTCTATGATTAAATTTTTCCACCACAGGACAATATTTGAAAATCTGGAATCTGAGGGTGCAAAAAAATCTAAATATTGAGAAAATCTCCTTTAAAGTTGTAAAAATGAAGTCCTTAGCAATGCATATTACTACTAATAATACAGTCTTGATATATTTACGGTAGGACATTTACAAAATATCTTCATGGAACATGATCTTAATATCCTAATGATTTTTGGCATAAAAGAAAAATTGATCATTTTGTCCCATACAATGCATTGTTGGCTATTGCCACAGACACACCCGTGAGATTATGAGTGGTGTTGAGCTCCAGGGTCACAATTGGTGCAATTCAACAAGCTTTTTTGTTTCAAATACATTTGTCATTAATTTACTCCCATATTCTTGTGCTTGTTTTGTTTGTTCCATGGATGGCTCAGCTAAACAGGAAAACATTTGCAACGTGTTTGTAAACGCTTTTTATGCATGAGTTTGTGGTGCATTTCCTGTGTTTGACCAGCAGGGGTCGCCAGTGTGTCGCGTTTCGAACGCGTCAAAACAGTGAATCGTTTTGGAAAACAATTGATTCAAAGCTTTCTCCCATCATTAATATTCAGTAATATTTCATTATTGATTTGACTGCACTGACACTATTGGATGAAAACAAAAGCTTCATTGATCTGAATAATGACACTAAATAGAGTTGAAGTTTGTTTCACTGATTCTGTTATTTCCCTGTTTATCTGTGTTGTATAATTGCTTATACAATAATCAATTGGACAAACACAGTAAATCAAGTTCAGGGCTCCAGACTGAGACCAAATGGTGGCATTTTGTGACCTTTTTTCCTGCTGGTGCTGTTGTTAGAGGTCGCACTGGTGCCTAACTGATGAGAGCTGCCATTTCTGTACATATGAGAAACATCGAACAGCAAACAAAAGGTTTCTCAGCTCGGAGCAATAATAGACAGCACAGCGCGAGCTCATACACGGGCAGATCTCGATCACATGACACCGTTTCTGCACAGCGCTGGAGATCCAGTGAGAAAGAGTTTGAGTTCACCACATAATTAATAACATCGAGATCTAGTGGAAGTGTTCAGACTGTATTCACACCACATGATTTACTGTAGTCACGCCACATGATTTACTGTAGCCACACCACATGATTTACTGTAGTGACTCCACATGATTTACTGTAGTCACACCACATGATTTACTGTAGTCACACCACATGATTTACTGTAGTGACACCACATGATTTACTGTAGTGACACCACATGATTTACTGTAGTGACACCACATGATTTACTGTAGTCACACCACATGATTTACTGTAGTCACACCACATGATTTACTGTAGTCACACCACATGATTTACTGTAGTGACACCACATGATTTACTGTAGTGACACCGCATGATTTACTGTAGTGACACCACATGATTTACTGTAGTCACAACGCATGATTTACTGTAGTCACGCCACATGATTTACTGTAGTCACGCCATATGATTTACTGTAGTGACACCACATGATTTACTGTAGTCACACCACATGATTTACTGTAGTCACACCACATGATTTACTGTAGTCACACCACATGATTTACTGTAGTGACACCACATGATTTACTGTAGTGACACCACATGATTTACTGTAGTCACACCACATGATTTACTGTAGTCACACCACATGATTTACTGTAGTCACACCACATGATTTACTGTAGTCACACCACATGATTTACTGTAGTGACACCACATGATTTACTGTAGTGACACCGCATGATTTACTGTAGTGACACCACATGATTTACTGTAGTCACAACGCATGATTTACTGTAGTCACGCCACATGATTTACTGTAGTCACGCCATATGATTTACTGTAGTGACACCACATGATTTACTGTAGTCACACCACATGATTTACTGTAGTCACACCACATGATTTACTGTAGTGACACCACATGATTTACTGTAGTCACAACGCATGATTTACTGTAGTCACAACGCATGATTTACTGTAGTCACAACGCATGATTTACTGTAGTCACAACGCATGATTTACTGTAGTCACACCGCATGATTTACTGTAGTCACACCGCATGATTTACTGTAGTCACACCGCATGATTTACTGTAGTCACACCGCATGATTTACTGTAGTCACACCGCATGATTTACTGTAGTAACACCGCATGATTTACTGTAGTCACAACGCATGATTTACTGTAGTCACAACGCATGATTTACTGTAGTCACAACGCATGATTTACTGTAGTCACAACGCATGATTTACTGTAGTGACACCGCATGATTTACTGTAGTGACACCGCATGATTTACTGTAGTCACACCGCATGATTTACTGTAGTCACACCGCATGATTTACTGTAGTCACACCGCATGATTTACTGTAGTCACACCGCATGATTTACTGTAGTCACACCGCATGATTTACTGTAGTGACACCACATGATTTACTGTAGTCACAACGCATGATTTACTGTAGTCACAACGCATGATTTACTGTAGTCACAACGCATGATTTACTGTAGTGACACCACATGATTTACTGTAGTCACACCGCATGATTTACTGTAGTCACACCGCATGATTTACTGTAGTGACACCGCATGATTTACTGTAGTCACACCGCATGATTTACTGTAGTCACACCACATGATTTACTGTAGTCACACCGCATGATTTACTGTAGTCACACCGCATGATTTACTGTAGTCACACCGCATGATTTACTGTAGTGACACCACATGATTTAGTGTAGAAATAGTCAAATCATTATTTTATCATTATTCATCTCAGGGTTCATATGATCTTTTGGGAGTGAAATTCAAGCATTTTTCAAGAGCTTCACACTTTTTCCAGCACTTCAAAGCTCTAAATATTATCCTATTTATATTTAATGTGATGATTTGTAAAACTAAAAGTTTAAAGGTGTAGGAAGGTGTAGGAAGTACTTTTACTTAAAAAAAAGATGAAAAGACCACTCTAACCAGTAGATGGCGGCAGAGGAGCACTTCTTATTAACCATTTCCACTCCTTAATATATGGAAAAAAGTAGGAATTCTAGGTTTTTGCACATTACTGTTGTTAATAAAAGTTCATTTTATCTGCGTATCAATTCAAGCTCACAGTTAAATTTCCAATAAACAAACATGTATTATTATTAGTAACTGCACTTATTAACAAAACAATAGTAATTTGATCATTTAATGAACCGAATCAGGTGCCACTGCTCTTAAATGTTAGCCTGGAGCCCTGAAGTTTAGTTGATTAAATCTTGCAAATGTGATTTGACGGTGTTTTATTCTCTCTGCGCAGCTCCACAGAGACCAGCGTAAGGAACGGCCCCTGATGCGACGCAAGTCCGAGCTGCCTCAGGACTCGTCCATGATGAAAGCCCTGGAGACGCACCGGCGCGCAGAGGACATGATCGGCACCCAGGACAGCCACTAGAGGACCACAGACGCCCAGAACCAAACCCAGCCCAGTCTCGCCCCGACGGTTCGGCACCGACGGCAGCGGCGCAGGACGGCCCCGGTGTGACCCACAAACACACACAGCCAATTCTGCCCTCCAGAAGCTCCCGCACCGGAGTCCGTCCTCCATCCAGACCCCCTCTAGTCTAGTCCCGTCTCGTCCTTGGGTCTTTCCTCTTCTGCTTTCGTTCGTTGGTTTCTTCTTTTAAGCTGTTACGTGCCTGCGCCGACCGGAAGAGCAGACGGGAGCACTCGACACGACTGCGTTCGGAGCGAGCAAACGATTCTCAGGTTGTTCGGAGGCCGAGAGCGCAGCGCTGCTTTTGGGCCGATGTCTCGCTTTCTTTCGCTGTCTTTTATGTGTGACGGTTCTTTGGCAAATTGTCAAAAGAGAACTCGCCCTTTAGTTTTTGTCCAGAAACTTGGCAATAAGTTCGTCCAGGGAGATTTTGGTTGTTCAAACAATGGTGGAACGGCCGTGGTTCATTTCTTTCCCCTAACCAATAGAAGCTTTTTAATGGCAATATTAAACGTTTTCTTTACTCAGTTACGTGTGCGCTTTTCGACCAAGCCTTCATTTGCATAGAGTGCCTTTTTAGGTAAAGGAAACCTTTTATTTTTAGCCTGAAATCTGCTACTTTGGCTTCACACACACACACACACGTTTTGCCCAACAAAAGTCAGAAAACGTCTCCTGGTAAACTTGAACGGCTTTCGCTGTCTGCTCTCGCTCGCTTACGAACCATTGTTTGAACTTCCACTCGGTTTGGCCTGGTTGGAGCTACGGTGCAGTTCTCTTTCTGCGCTTCCCGTATGTCCGTGATTTTACGCCGCTCGCAGGTTTTTATTCTCGGCCCTTGTAAGCTTGTTTGATGTTCGATTTGAATGTGCAAATTTAAATAGATATAGATAAATGCATTACTTTTCTCTCTCCCAACCTTTTCTGTTCCTAATTTAAACTCCTTCCTCTTATCTTTTGGCTGTAGTGCTGAAAACTAAAAACATAATTTCTCCTCCGGTGTCGATAGCATAACCTTTTTTCCCCGCTGGAAGCTTTTACTGTGGTGAATTTCACTTTCCGTTTCATTTCATGAGAGAAAATACAACTGCAAAGTGTCCTTTAGTATGCATCCCTCTACTAAATGGCTTCATCTGATATTGTACATATTATGTACTGTTATGATCCATCTATTATTGAATGGTAGATCTCTTATTTTGTACAAATTTTCTTGTGTACAGATGAAAACCGTTATTAGCCACTTGCAGACAGTTGGTATTCGACAGACTTCTGTAACTGCGTTAGAAATGTTTAGAGTTTAATTTCTAATGTTTTGTTTTTTTACTATTTGTAATTGAGAACTTTTCTGTCTCTGCATTCAGCTGTCTGATGAGATCATCATAAAATAGCCTTCATATGTGCTTTTCTCCAAATCTCAAGTGGTATATGTCTATATACAGGAAATAAAGAAAACGTGTTTTATATTTTCATCTTAGATGATCGTTGTTCATTGTATTCTGTTGAGTGTGTGTGTGCGTTTGTATTACCGTTGACGATTATATTTTACCACTAAAGAAGACTTTTCTCCAAGACTTTTAGTTTGAACGCAGGCTTTATATTTTCATTTACTTGCATCGATGACGAATCATTTTATAGAAGCTCCTCATAATTGGGACTGAAAATAAAAGTGGGTGGTGAACATTTTATTTACTTTTAATTTTTGAACATTTCAGTGGTGATTCTAATGGGAACTTAAATGTGCTTCGCAAATATTATACAATACAAAAAAAACTCCTCTTAACATAGGCTTATGTTGATTATTATAAAATGTATTATTTTTAAAATTTTGGGGGTGAAGTATTGTGTGTGATCCACCCTTTAAAATAGTACCAAAATATCATTATTTTGCATTTTCGAGAAATATAAACCAGGGTTATTATAGTTACTTATACACTCACCTAAAGGATTATTAGGAACACCATACTAATACTGTGTTGGACCCCCTTTCGCCTTCAGAACTGCCTTAATTCTACGTGGCATTGATTCAACAAGGTGCTGAAAGCATTCTTTAGAAATGTTGGCCCATATTGATAGGATAGCATCTTGCAGTTGATGGAGATTTGTGGGATGCACATCCAGGGCACGAAGCTCCCGTTCCACCACATCCCAAAGATGCTCTATTGGGTTGAGATCTGGTGACTGTGGGGGCCATTTTAGTACAGTGAACTCATTGTCATGTTCAAGAAACCAATTTGAAATGATTCGAGCTTTGTGACATGGTGCATTATCCTGCTGGAAGTAGCCATCAGAGGATGGGTACATGGTGGTCATAAAGGGATGGACATGGTCAGAAACAATGCTCAGGTAGGCCGTGGCATTTAAACGATGCCCAACTGGCACTAAGGGGCCTAAAGTGTGCCAAGAAAACATCCCCCACACCATTACACCACCACCACCAGCCTGCACAGTGGTAACAAGGCATGATGGATCCATGTTCTCATTCTGTTTACGCCAAATTCTGACTCTACCATCTGAATGTCTCAACAGAAATCAACTCCTCAGACCAGGCAACATTTTTCCAGTCTTCAACTGTCCAATTTTGGTGAGCTCGTGCAAATTGTAGCCTCTTTTTCCTATTTGTAGTGGAGATGAGTGGTACCCGGTGGGGTCTTCTGCTGTTGTAGCCCATCCGCCTCAAGGTTGTGCGTGTTGTGGCTTCACAAATGCTTTGCTGCATACCTCGGTTGTAACGAGTGGTTATTTCAGTCAAAGTTGCTCTTCTATCAGCTTGAATCAGTCGGCCCATTCTCCTCTGACCTCTAGCATCAACAAGGCATTTTCGCCCACAGGACTGCCGCATACTGGATGTTTTTCTCTTTTCACGCCATTCTTTGTAAACTCTAGAAATGGTTGTGCGTGAAAATCCCAGTAACTGAGCAGATTGTGAAATACTCAGACCGGCCCGTCTGGCACCAACAACCATGCCACGCTCAAAATTGCTTAAATCACCTTTCTTTCCCATTCTGACATTCAGTTTGGAGTTCAGGAGATTGTCTTGACCAGGACCACACCCCTAAATGCATTGAAGCAACTGCCATGGGATTGGTTGATTAGATAATTGCATTAATTTTCAAATTGAATTGAAAAGCATAAACAACTTTTTTGTTACTGGAATATATCTGTAACTTTATGTACTAAAATAACCACAACTGAAATTAACTACATACAAATGACAAATTAATACATTGAACAACTAATACAATAATGACAAAAACACAACAAAATTACTAAATCTTCAAAATGAAAAGTATAAAAACAAAAACATTAAAAACTAGTATGATAAGACAACATTGATGTAAAGTCCACAAAATGTGAATGTGCATACATTTTTGGGTGAACTGTTCCTTTAAATGATGCAATCAACCTCTTGATTAAATGCGAAAATACTTTCCTTCTTTTACTAGGTGGGTGACATTAAATTTTTTACATTTGTCGACGTATTTATGTAATTTTTCTTTGTTATTGAAATATTTTCATGTGACGTTCAACCTGGAATGAAAGCGTCAGATGCCTGGGCTCGACCAATCATCACACACCTGCGTCTCGCGCGCGCGCGCGAACAGCGACTCTGACTGGAATGGCGCGCTTTTCTGAGGTAAGGCAGTTTTAATTCACGGACGATTACCTCAGTAAGTTTATTTACATGTGCAGTTATCGAGCTACGGTCTCCATCTGCGTGTCCTAGTCTACATGAATGCGCTTCAAACCTCTTTTCGACACCCCTGAGGTCAATTGAAAATTTTAATATTTTTTTATATTAAATATATAACCTACCTTAAGCCCCCCTGTGATTTTATGTTAATATTTCAATCGTTTAACATTGTTAAAGGTTCTCTGATGTCATAGATGTTCATGGTAACATAAACAAACTAAATATTTCATCTTTTTAGCAAGTTTTTTATTTTAATTTTATATTTTTATTATTTAGCTATGCTTATTTAAATTTTCATCAACTAATGCTGCAGTTCCTTGATTTGACCCTAATTGATTGATTATCTTTGACTGTAGTCTATTGATTGGCATTGAGATATTCCACTTCAGAAGTCCTAAGAGATTCTCAAACATTGGGTCACTCAACACAGGTTTTTTTATTGCCATATTTAACTATTATGCTGTAAAGTACTGTAAAATATAGTCCCGTGACCTGCAAGTTTTCTGCAAACATATGCATCTGATCTATTTAGGTCATTTTTTTGTATTTCTTATGCATGAGTGCATCTAAATAAAGTAATTAAATATATATAAAAAAGTATTGAGACAATAAAGACAATATTATTCTTTTTTGCTGTACACTCAAAACACCTGTAAATATGATATAGATAAATGCATATGTACATAGTCAACTTTTATTTCAAATGGTTTCAACATGTTTTACAAACTAAGATGAGCAGCACTTTTAGAGCCATTTAATGCGAGCATGGATGTTGTAGCTATAGACTGTAAAAAAGATGCGTTTCTGCTTCCTTAGCCAAAATATCCCAGTAACGATCGTTGCCAATTATGCCAGTTATCAAGGTCCCGCCCACACTCCTGCTCCCACAAACTCATTCACAAGCACAGCTTTTTTATAGCATCAGATAACTAACTAAACCTAAACTTATTGGGAAAACGAACACTTGAACATATGTCTACCTAAAATGATAGAAAATCCATTTGATTACATGGAGAGGGCGGGGTTTATGACCTATACTGCAGCCAACCACCAGGGGGCGATCGAGACGCTTTGGCTTCACTTTTCAGGACTTGTGCGGCACACTTACATTTGATATTTCTCCAAATAAAATGTTCTGATTACATTTTCTTTCTATTGGATTCCGTTTTCTTAAATGGTGAATTTAATTTTAGTCATTAAAAAGCATCAAAATCATGAAACGCACAATTTAACTAATTTAATTTTATTACAAGTTGATCAAAAATGACACGAGATCCTCTGAGATGTTTTGCCACGTCTTTAATAGCGACCAATTTCAGCTCTGTTACTATCCTTCACTTCTTAACTAGCTTTGAAACTATTCTTTACAATCTTTATGGTTATCTTTTGGAAGGTGAAATGCATGGTTTTCATGCTGATTTTCAGGGGTTTTACACAAGTACCCATCATTTAAGCTTCGTAAACGTCTTCTGATACGACGTTTGTACGTTGAATTTTTTTGTAATGTACAATTTTTGTGTTTTCAAACTGTTGAAAGAAGGTTCAACAACATTGTCTTCAGCAGGCGATCTCTATTCATTAAGAATGCATCACATCAGACTGAATGGAGGGAAAAGGGTTTTTGCTCTCCACTGGGGAATACACAACCTCAAGAAGCTCGGAAGAATCCCAGGAAAAAAGGACAAAAGTCTTCGACTGGAAGATCCATCTTCAAGGAAGCAAATCCCACCGAAGAACCCCAGAGGAAGGACACGAGTCCAAGACCGAGACATCCGTCTTCAGAGACACAAGTAATGCATCCCTTCACCAGTGTAGACTTCCTTCAGGAATAGATTTACTGTCTCCACTCGGATAACAGATGATTACAGTACAAAGATCAAACATGCGTCTCGTCTACTGTGCTGTTCTGACAGCGGACAATTAATCAAACGTAAATCCGAAGCATACAAACGATTCATAAAGACTAAATGAAAGTGGCTCTTGTTAAACATGAGGATAAAAGGTTTGATTATGGATAAAACTTTGACGCATTAATATCATTAATCTACACAAACACTGACACACGTTATATAGCTTCAAAGATTACATCCTCAAGTCTAGATATGGTTCAGTTCAAATTTGAGATTTTATTCCCACTTGTTTTATCACAATCCAAGATTTAAAGAAAAAGTATATGAAGTCCAATCTGATACTGTAACTTAGTGAACACTTGTCACACTAACATGAGACATACGTCTAAAGAAACGTTGAAATGTCAGGTTTTAAATGATGTAAATCAAATCGAAAACAAATATTCTCTGTTTATGCAATCTGTTTGATAAGAGAGAGCGAGCTGCCTCGTTATCTGCTAATGCATCAGCTCAGTAAAACACATCAAGTTTAGTGAGATTCATGTACTTTACATCATTTTGAGACGCTGTGAGGAATAATTTACCTCAGAAGAAGAGCTGGACGGAGGAGCAACGGATCCATCCGAGGATTGTGACAGGTAAATTTATTTTAATCGTGATATAGACTAGTGTCTGCGAATATTAAACTGCATGTTCTGCGTGTCTCTGTGTGAATGAATGGAGCTGACGCACACTTTCATTTACTACACATAACGTAAACATGTTTACTACTGTAAGTTACACTTTTTTTCGTAAGTTGAATACAGAAGGCGGTCCGCTGAAAGCTAGATTTTTTACTTTAGAACGTCTTAAATATGGATATTTTTCTTACACAAACCCATTGATTCGCTTCAGAAGGCCTTTATTAACCCCCGGAGCCGTGTGGAGCACTTTTATAATGGGTGGATGCACTTTTATAATGGGTGGATGCACTTTTATAATGGATGGATGCACTTTTATAATGGGTGGATGCACTTTTATAATAGATGGATGCACTTTTATAATGGGTGGATGCACTTTTATAATGGATGGATGCACTTTTATAATGGGTGGATGCACTTTTATAATAGATGGATGCACTTTTATAATGGGTGGATGCACTTTTATAATGGGTGGATGCACTTTTATAATGGATGGATGCACTTTTATAATGGGTGGATGCACTTTTATAATGGGTGGATGCACTTTTATAATGGGTGGATGCACTTTTATAATAGATGGATGCACTTTTATAATGGGTGGATGCACTTTTATAATGGATGGATGCACTTTTATAATGGATGGATGCACTTTTATAATGGGTGGATGCACTTTTATAATGGGTGGATGCACTTTTATAATAGATGGATGCACTTTTATAATGGGTGGATGCACTTTTATAATGGATGGATGCACTTTTATAATGGATGGATGCACTTTTATAATGGATGGATGCACTTTTATAATGGGTGGATGCACTTTTATAATGGATGGATGCACTTTTATAATGGGTGGATGCACTTTTATAATGGGTGGATGCACTTTTATAATGGATGGATGCACTTTTATAATGGGTGGATGCACTTTTATAATGGGTGGATGCACTTTTATAATGGGTGGATGCACTTTTATAATGGATGGATGCACTTTTATAATGGGTGGATGCACTTTTATAATGGGTGGATGCACTTTTATAATGGATGGATGCACTTTTATAATGGGTGGATGCACTTTTATAATGGGTGGATGCACTTTTATAATGGGTGGATGCACTTTTATAATGGATGGATGCACTTTTATAATGGATGGATGCACTTTTATAATGGGTGGATGCACTTTTATAATGGGTGGATGCACTTTTATAATGGGTGGATGCACTTTTATAATGGATGGATGCACTTTTATAATGGGTGGATGCACTTTTATAATGGATGGATGCACTTTTATAATGGGTGGATGCACTTTTTTGGGCTGCCATTATAAAGCTTGGATTAGCCAGGACATATTTTAAATATAGCTCTAATTATATTCGTTTGAAAGAAGAAAGTTATATAAACTGTGCACGCACAGTCCGTAACGCTAGCTACAACTTGCTCATTGCTGTCGTGCCTGTAAGGTGAGGTCGCAGTATGGTTTCAGCGTCCCTGCTGTTTAAAACGTGTATCGCGATTCGTTTAACATCTCAACCGACTTCAATCGTCACATTTGTATCGATTTTAAACCGGCTCCGAATGAATCGTTACATCCCTAGTCAGATAACTTTGATAGAAAGGGATGTAATGGATTCCAATCAGCTGTTAAATTTAGGTCGACCAATGAGCAAGCAATGCTTCATTTTGTCCAGTCTGTGGGGTCAAAGGTCACATTAGCACACTTCAGCAAAACATGCTCAGCTCAAAGTGTCTGAATCATCTTGAATCAGTTTTACTGGTAGTCACTGTATGAAGAGTTTTTGGGTGTAATATGTCACAGTTTCCTTTATTTTGCTCTCCTCACTTCCACAGAAATGAGCTGCACACACTAGAGAAACATTACATCTGAACCATCTTTGGTTTGACTGTACATTGCAAAGGAAATCTAAGACTTGCAGGACTGGAAAGATTATTTACTACTGCACACTGTGTTTGTTTACTTAGTCTTAAATATTTTAGGGACAAGTTTGTACAGAAGGAAAAGCCGGATCTGTAAAGAGGCCGAAGGGCAACAGGAACCTCTCCAGATAAGCACTTGTTCATTTAAGACACAAAGCATGTATTTTGTGTGGAAGCACAACACTGAGTTTCAGCGTGAGCCGCTCGGATTCCCTTACCAGTCAAGAGACCTGAAAGGATGTCTGTCTACTTCCATTCACACATAAAACTAACATTATTCCTTTATTATCTCTAGCTCACGTTAGCCATCCTCCCTCTCTGATTTGTTATGTTTCATAACCATTGTCCTTTAAGTCAAATCTTACATTAAGCTATTAAATATAATTCTGTTGAATTGCCTAGACCTTTTTCAAAGTCATGTCTTCCTTGTCTACATTTTCTAAAACCTGATAAATCTCTAGTGTTTTCTTCTAAGTCTTTATTCATCTTCTAAACCAGTATCTTCTAAACTGGTAATCAATGACACATTAAATGTCATTGATTGTGTCAGGAACAAACACAAATTTAAATAATAATTGACTGTTATGATGCATTTTTGGTGCTTTGGTCCATTTTAGAGTTTTGATAGAGTTAGGGTCACTTTGATTGTTTGGATTGTATGGATTGTATAGTTTGGATTGAGGTCTAATGCTGATTGTCAGGAGTTTTAGACTCTCTAGAAAACACTGGGTTAAAAACAACCCAATTTGGGTTGTCTTCAACACAAGGGCTGGGTAAATATTGGACAGAACACGTTAGGTTCATTTTACCCAGCAAATTGGGTTGATTTTAACCCAGCAACGTTGATTTATTTTTACTCTAATACTAGCTTTTATTTTTACTTCATACATGAATTGACGTCTATGGATTAACTTTTTTTAAATACTCGAAGCAACCACTGGCTTGTATGATAATTCCATTTTCGATCATATTTTACAGTATAGCATATTTTATATAGTTTTTAATACATATTGCCAACATTTAGTAAAAATTAAACATTTAGAAGTAATTAAAGTGTAATCGAGCAGTCTCTGTTGTCCCATTTCCACGGTAACAGCGCTGGATCTCATGCCGGAGGTTGTGTCGTGTTCAGCGGGAGAACTTCTAACTTCAGGCCGCCGCCCTGCGTTTCTCTCGTAGCCGAAATATGCAACTGACTTCATAACCTGTCCATAAACAATCAGTGTACAATTCTGAGAACATATATAAACATCCTAAGTATTTATATTCTGTATCTTTTTGAATAAAATTATAACATTTTATGCAAGGCATCAGGCGTTTCCATCACGAGAAAAGACAGACGCGACAATCGTGTAGATGGCGCCCCTGTATGTTGCTTTGCATAAAATTAAACGATATACAGCACAATAATGAATTTATAGATCAAATAGAATGTATACAAACCTGTATTTTACCGAAGACATGCAGCAATTTGACGGAGCTGCACTGATCTCTCCTGAAGAGAGAAGATAAATAACTCAACCCCTGGATTATGTTACGTCTGTCCCGGGAGCTGGGTAACACAAAAACTACCCAAACACTGGGTTGTTACGTCTGTCCCGGGAGCTGGGTAACTCAAAAACTACCCAAACACTGGGTTTTTACGTCTGTCCCGGGAGCTGGGTAACTCAAAACTACCCAAACACTGGGTTTTTACGTCTGTCCCGGGAGCTGGGTAACTCAAAAACTACCCAAACACTGGGTTGTTACGTCTGTCCCGGGAGCTGGGTAACTCAAAAACTACAAAAACACTGGATTGTTACGTCTGTCCCGGGAGCTGGGTAACACAAAAACTACCCAAACACTGGGTTTTTACGTCTGTCCCGGGAGCTGGGTAACTCAAAAACTACCCAAACACTGGGTTGTTACGTCTGTCCCGGGAGCTGGGTAACACAAAAACTACCCAAACACTGGGTTGTTACGTCTGTCCCGGGAGCTGGGTAACACATACTGGGAGCTGGGTAACACATAAACTACCCAAGCACTGGGTTGTTACATCTGTCCCAGGAGCTGGGTAACACAAAAACTACCCAAACACTGGGTTGTTACCTCTGTCCCGGGAGCTGGGTAACACATACTGGGAGCTGGGTAACACATAAACTACCCAAGCACTGGGTTGTTACGTCAGTCCCAGGAGCTGGGTAACACAAAAACTACCCAAACACTGGGTTGTTACCTCTGTCCCGGGAGCTGGGTAACACATAAACTACCCAAACACTGGGTTGTCACGTCTGTCCTGGGAGCTGGGTAACACAGAAACTACCCAAACATTGGGTTGTTACGTCTGTCCTGGGAGCTGGGTAACACATAAACTACCCAAACACTGGGTTGTTACGTCTGTCCCGGGAGCTGGGTAACACAAAAACTACCCAAACACTGAGTTGTTATGTCTGTCCCGGGGGCTGGGTAACACAAAATCTACCCAAACACTGGGTTGTTACGTCTGTCCCGGGAGCTGGGTAACACATAAAAATTCTGAAAAAACTGAATTTTTCATTATTGGCCAAAAAAACTCCACATGTAGTAACCTCTAGAATACTGTCTACACTTGATGGCTGCTCTGAGTGCATCTCAGTGAGGAACCTGGGTGTGCTCTTTGATACCAATCTCTCATTTGAAAGCCACGTTTCTAGCATCTGTAAAACTGCATTCTACCATCTTAAAAATATATCTAAATTACGGCATATGCTTTCAATGCAAAATGCTGAACAGTTAGTTCATGCGTTCATGACCTCAAGGCTAGATTATTGTAATGCTCTACTGGGTGGTTGCCCTGCTCGCTTAATAAATAAACTGCAGCTGGTCCAAAACGCAGCAGCTCGAGTTCTTACTAGAACCAGGAAGTATGACCATATTAGCCCGGTTCTGTCAACACTGACTCCGATATTTTGAATATTCCTATTTAATAATTGTTTAATCGACACGCCATCCTCAATAAACCCGTCTCCGGCGTAATGCCTCCGATCTTTCGAATATTCAGAAAGTTTGTAATTATTATTTTGTAATGTGCATTTTGGGGGGGATTTTCAATCTAATCCGAGTAAATTTTCAACAACGTGTTCAGATTAAAAAAAAGGATCTCTACTCTCTTCGTAAAAATGTTATTGCAAAAAAAAAATTAGGGTTATTATCGATAACTAGAACCATAAAAAAACATTTTCATTACTTGAGATAAAATATTAAAAACGTATTTTATTTCAACATTTATCATTGTCTATTTGAAGTTGAAGTACTAAAATAACTCAAACTATACACACATTTAAAAAACAAACTAACTAAAATACATTACTATACTGTAAGTGTAGATCAATGATAGTTAACACAGGTGCAAATACTAACAAAAATGATAATTATATATCAGTGATGCTAAAGTAACACAAAATGTTAATTTCGTGGGTGAAAAATCATCACAATGGGATGGCAATAAGCATCAGAATCCTGTTTGGCCAATCAGATTCAGGTAAGATCTGCCAACATATTCCCGATGTTGAGTATTTGGGAAAAGGCTGCAAGTAATGACTCTGTCTCCTTTTTCCTCTCTCCCCCTTTTCTCACGTCTGAGAGCACTTCGCTCCCGTCTCTCTGTGACACTCCACGTTGGGATGAAAGGCAGGAGAGAGGCAGCATCCCACAGGGAGAGGCACGGAGACAAAGCCGAGGAGTCTCTGTAAGGTTCAGTTTAGGTTACACACCAACGTGCCTCGGCCTTGAGTCTCTGTGACCCAGACCTGCACAATCACTGAGCGCCGGCCCAGCAGTGAGCCCTGTATCTCAGTCAGATGAGGTTATCTTGACCTACTTTCGGCTTGTTGCTTATGCGATGGCTTTTAGACGTGGTTATTTGGACCTTGACACTAACACTGGGTCTTTTTAGGTGAATTCAGAGCAGCAGGGTGGGGAGAGAAACGTGACCGCGAGAGATACAGCGAGTGGAAAAACCTGCATGCTCTCGATGACTCATAAAGTGTTGCTGAAAAAAGGATGCACAACTAAGTGATGGCATCACTCAACACACATTAGCGTTTATGCTTCTGTTGCTTGTCATAAAATGCAGAAGACACCAGCATAGGAGGAGTTTCACTTTTGTGCTTGGGGGAACCCTGGGGTATAATTTATATTATTATAAATAATAATAATAAAGGAATTGAATAATTAAAGAATTAAAAGGGATTTAAGGGAATAAATAATAATGGTAAAATAAGTTCTATGTCTAATAGTAGTAGGCTAATGAAGTAATCAATTTAAACTATTTGCAAATAATATTTTATTTTAAAATGTGCACATTCTAATATGTAGAAAATTCAAATGTTTTTTTTAGAGCCCGACCAATTGACCATTCTGCCGATTTTATCGGCCGATATGAGCCTGTCGCAGATATATCGGCATCGGCGTATATGCCACCGATATGAACACGGGCACGCCCACGCGTCTCAGCGCGCGAATATTCACACAAATTAAGTCAAAATGCCGGTCTTGTAGAGTATCGTCGTAAACATAGTCGGTTATGTCTTAAGTGAACGTAAACATGACATTCGCCATCACCGCCAGCGTTTTTGGTCATTTTCACAAGTTTTATGGCCCAAAGAATATCTAGTTATATGAATGCAATATAGCAAAAGAAAGAACAGACCCTCTGTTTTATTCTAGCTTCATGCATTTTTTTTTATCAACACATGAATGTGGGTACGTTTCATGAAAAAAGCTACATTTTGTTTTTAACAAAGACTAACTTGCATACAGGTGATCATAACACAGAGTCCATCAACACCCCAAAGCTTCACAGTCCTAGAGCTCGTCCTGGGTCGACAGTAACATTAGTTTTGATTTATATCATGTTTAATGATCACGTTATTTTACATATGCACCAGATTATACCAGATCGCTCGTTTCTGCTTCTTCTTTGCCTGTGTTTTGATCTGGAGATTCTGTACTCGTTCAGGAGATGGGTAAAAGCGCCCCCTAGCGTATAACAGGGAAAACAAGGAAAGCCGGAAAATCTCGTCAATGGCAGGGAAGCGTTTTGTCATAAAAGACGAGATAACAAAAGACAGAAAAAATCACTCACAGCCCTTGACTGAATAATTATATTTATACAGTGAAAACTATGAAGTGATATTTTTCATTTGATTACTATTTCTGTACCTGAAAATCTAGTTTAGACCTAAATTAAAAACCTGAAAAGAACTGTTTATTTCATTTACATGTTTGTTCTGTTGTAGGCCTATTTATGTACAATGTATGTACAGGGAGTGCAGAATTATTAGGCAAGTTGTATTTTTGAGGATTAATTTTATTATTGAACAACAACCATGTTCTCAATGAACACAAAAAACTCATTAATATCAAAGCTGAATATTTTTGTATCAATATTTTAAGTAGTTTTTAGTTTTAGCTATTTTAGGGGGATATCTGTGTGTGCAGGTGACTATTACTGTGCATAATTATTAGGCAACTTAACAAAAAACAAATTTATACCCATTTCAATTATTTATTTTTACCAGTGAAACCAATATAACATCTCAACATTCACAAATATACATTTCTGACAAAAACAAATCAGTGACCAATATAGCCACCTTTCTTTGCAAGGACACTCAAAAGCCTGCCATCCATGGATTCTGTCAGTGTTTTGATCTGTTCACCATCAACATTGCGTGCAGCAGCAACCACAGCCTCCCAGACACTGTTCAGAGAGGTGTACTGTTTTCCCTCCTTGTAAATCGCACATTTGATGATGGACCACAGGTTCTCAATGGGGTTCAGATCAGGTGAACAAGGAGGCCATATCATTAGATTTTCTTCTTTTATACCCTTTCTTGCCAGCCACGCTGTGGAGTACTTGGACGCGTGTGATGGAGCATTGTCCTGCATGAAAATCATGTTTTTCTTGAAGGATGCAGACTTCTTCCTGTACCACTGCCTGAAGAAGGTGTCTTCCAGAAACTGGCAGTAGGACTGGGAGTTGAGCTTGACTCCATCCTCAACCCGAAAAGGCCCCACAAGCTCATCTTTGATGATACCAGCCCAAACCAGTACTCCACCTCCACCTTGCTGGCGTCTGAGTCGGACTGGAGCTCTCTGCCCTTTACCAATCCAGCCACGGGCCCATCCATCTGGCCCATCAAGACTCACTCTCATTTCATCAGTCCATAAAACCTTAGAAAAATCAGTCTTGAGATATTTCTTGGCCCAGTCTTGACGTTTCAGCTTGTGTGTCTTGTTCAGTGGTGGTCGACTTTCTGCCTTTCTTACCTTGGCCATGTCTCTGAGTATTGCACACCTTGTGCTTTTGGGCACTCCAGTGATGTTGCAGCTCTGAAATATGGCCAAACTGGTGGCAAGTGGCATCTTGGCAGCTGCACGCTTGACTTTTCTCAGTTCACGGGCAGTTATTTTGCGCCTTGGTTTTTCCACACGCTTCTTGCGACCCTGTTGACTATTTTGAATGAAACGCTTGATTGTTCGATGATCACGCTTCAGAAGCTTGGCTATTTTAAGACTGCTGCATCCCTCTGCAATATATCTCACTATTTTTGACTTTTCTGAGCCTGTCAAGTCCTTCTTTTGACCCATTTTGCCAAAGGAAAGGAAGTTGCCTAATAATTATGCACACCTGATATAGGGTGTTGATGTCATTAGACCACACCCCTTCTCATTACAGAGATGCACATCACCTAATATGCTTAATTGGTAGTAGGCTTTCCAGCCTATACAGCTTGGAGTAAGACAACATGCATAACGAGGATGATGTGGTCAAAATACTCATTTGCCTAATAATTCTGCACTCCCTGTATATTATGCTGTATTCTATATACATTACCAGTCAAAAGTTTGGACACAAATGGGAAAGTGTGTCTGATTGGTTATTGCTGAATTATTGCCCGTAGCAGATCTATACAGGTGGAGCTGGGGAAGGTGAAGGGTTTCTGAAAGTACACTGCAACTGCTACAGAAACTGCTGACCAGGTATCTGAAGGTTGAAGAGCGAGCTCATTGGCTACAGATACAGCAGGAACCAATCAGCTGTGCCCTATAGAGAATGATGTGATTGCGATCAGATTGAGGTAAGAACCCATCAGCTTGCGCCATCTAGAGGTTCATGACAGAACTTTGTATAAATGAGATCTCAGTAATATCACCGTTAACAGGTAACGTTCTCAGAGCGTGTTATGAACAAACGTTCTTCCAGAATATTATTTCAAAGTTATGTGGTATTTGATCATGTTCTCAAAACATTAGTACAAAAACATTATTTATATGTAGTTGTTGTTACATGGTTTATACATATTTGTAGTAACTTGTTAAATTATACATAGTTGTTATTGTTACATTATTTATACATAATTACATGTTAATTTATACAGTTGTTATTTTTACATGATCTATACATAGTTGTTACTTGTTACATTATATAGTTATTACTTGTTGGGTTACACTTTATTTTAAGGTGTATTTGTGTCTTGTAATTATACATTTAAGAACTGAGTAAAATTAAGTAACTACATGTACTTACTATAGGGTTAAGATTAGGGTTTGGTTCAGGGTTTAGTTGCATGTAATTATGCATAATGTATAGTTATTACTATAGTAACTACATGTAACGTGTAACAATGGCACTGTAAGTTTTACCCATAGTTGTTACTTGTAAAATTATAGTTGTTGATAATTGTTACTTTTTAATTGTCCTTTTTAGTTTTTTCAGTTTTACTTTAATTTATTAATTGCGTTACCTGCTGTTTCTTTGTGATTATTTGAAATTTACTAGCGATTTCTTCACCAATTTTGTTTTTATTGAATGCCAACTATTGACTTACACATTTGTTTTATTTCTAGGAATTTTACCAGACTTCCTTAAAGTCCTGAAGGAGAAACTTCTGAGCAATAATACTCCATTGATCTCCACATTAGCAATCTACAGTTACAACAGTGGAAAATGTAACTAAAGCAATTTGGCTTTACATAATGTCCGATTAGACTCGCAAAGCTTTATGAATTCACTCATTTGGCTTTCTTTCAGGCCTGTGTCCTCTTAAATAACTTGTCATTTTCAAATGATTTCCATTTCACCAGCTCATTTCATGCACCATAGCATATTTCAGTAAATAAAGTTACATGCCCTGTATTTTAATTTTCTGGATGCCTAGTTCAAGGCAGCACATTCGTTTGAAACAAAATATTTAGTAGGCCTTGAAACCCTCTGACAAGGATTTGCACAGTTGCTATCAAGTGAACGGCCTTTGAAGAGACTTTCAAAACAACTGAGAATTATCAGACACATCAGACACACAAATTTTAAAAGCATCCACTAGGAGGCGCTGCGTTAGCACCTTTAGCTCTTTATGTGTCCACCTGCTGCATTTTAATTTTCTTGTAAAATCTCCTACAGTTTTTCTGGCACTATTTTCCAGAGCTGTCTGTTGCACTACCTAAGAAACTGTGGGAATCTTGGAAGTCGTTGGTGTTCCCAGAATGCTGCGACTTCCCAGTTTGTAGTGTACTTGTAATGTGCATTCCCAGAATATGCAACTTCCCAGAAGTTTTGCAAAGGCATCATGTGAGGTAGGTGACGTAACAAGGCTGGGAATGTGGCAGCAGTGAGTCAATTGTAAATTGCTTTGTCTCCTATTTAATGTATTGCAACACTGGAACCCCCAATGGATAGTGGAGGTCAAGCATATGAAGCACATACTAGACCAACCAAGAGAGCTTCAGTTTCCATTGTTGGAGGACCCAATATACTGATCTAGGGAACTTAAAATGTAACATTAAGACCTTTGTAAGACTAGCCCAACATGTAAGACGAGTTGCGATTTATAGGCGTGTGAATATCCATGACACCCCATTAATATACCAATGTGGGGGAAATCCTAATTTAAGTAATAGTGCAAGTGTTGGTTTGCAAAAAGTATAAAATTATCATAATTTGGATATGTGTGTAGACCGTTTCTCATCAACCATGTTGGCATTTGTTGGGTCAATGCAAGTCTTTAACCTCCAAAGAAGCATGTAGCCAACTAAAAATATATATATATATATATATTTTTTTTGTCCTTCCCAGTAAAATAGTGAAACATTCATAAATCAAGATGCATTTACTTGAGAATTAATATAACTTCTACCACTGAAGTTCTATTATCTGATTAAAAATTATCACAATTAATTGATATACTCAATATAAAAAATCCCATTGAATTAAGGTTATTTCTTTTTAAGCATGAACTCAATTTGATAAGATTTTCAGAAAACTAATTTTGAGTTAAGTTTATATTTCTTACCCCATGGACAGATATTTGTTCTTGTTTTGAGCATAAACTTTAAAACTGATCAAAACTTTATGCTTTTTATGCTTGAAACATATCAAATATCTGTCCATGGGGTAAGAAATATAAACTTAATTCAATTGGAAAATGTTAGATTTATTTTTAGTTTATTTGTCATACCCCATGGACAGATATTTTATGTTTCAAGCATAAACTTGCATAATTTTTATTGGAAAACAAGACTTTAGATTAAGTAATTTTGCTTGTCAAATAAATGCATCTTGATTTAAGAATGTGCTGAAAAAGACAACAATAAAATCATGTGCTACAAAGAATCTTTGTTTTTAGGAGAGTAGATGTCTGAAAAACAGCACAACGATGGAGGGAATCCGTTGATGAATATGTGAGGGGTGGAGGTTGGGGAATGGTGAGGCATTTGGTTTAATGAGGTTAAGTTGGGTCAGGACTAGGTGAGCTAAGGAATGAGAAAAGCACTAAAGCTTCTGCCGTCTCTTCTTCTAATCATCAGGGGGGTCAGAACAGCTGTCTTGAAGACAAGAGCCAGAGGAATGAGGGGGGAAAGACCAGGGAACTCTGTGTTCATTCACCTCCGCTTGATAACACAGACGGGACTCTGCAATCTGTTGAGGTTCGTCTCGCACAATCCCAATGGTGTTTTGCCTAGCACACTTAGCCAGAAGTCAACTCTCATTTTCTTCATAAATCTATGATGAGGTAAATAAACAATGACAGCGGCACTTGTTTTGTCAATGCAACTAACTGCATAAGTGTTTAGCCCCCTGAACTAATACTCATAAGCATATTCTCATCCTCATATTTTGATGGTTTCTTCAAACTTGTATGAAACTAAAGCCAAAAATGCCACTGAAAACCACAAAAAATACTTGGAATAAGTAACTGCATAAGTGTTCACCCCCCTGACCTAGTACTCATAAGCATATTCTCATATATTCTGATAATTTAACTTGTAGGGTCATCAAAAACAAATATCACTTTTAGTCTCTACTGTATCAGCTTGGCACATCTTGATTGGGAATGGGAATATTTCTGGCGAATCTTTGAAAACACTGTTGAAATGTTACTTTTTTAAGGAACTCTAAAGCCAAAAATGAAAATTGTCATTGATTTACACACTGTGTCATTTCAGACCCATATATTGTTTACTTTTACAGTCTTTTCAGAGCTTTTGCCATCAATCAAACCTTCGCAGAATGGAAAATAAAACAAGGATAGATCATATCAGAACTTTTGCATCTTTAATGTAAAGATTACAAATGCCACTGAAAACCAAAGTGATGCATTTCAGAGCAAAAAAAAAACTAACTGCATAAGTGTTCACCCCCCCCTAAACTAATACTCATAAGTTCTCATCCTCATATTTTGATGGTTTAATCGAACTTGTAGGGTCATCAAAAACAAATATCACTTTTGGCCACTGCTATATCAGCTTGGCACATCTTGACTTGGGAATATTTCTGGCCAGTCTTTGAAAACACTGTTGAAATGTTACTTTTTTAAGGAACTCTAAAGCCAAAAATGAAAATTCTGTCATTGATCCACACACTGTGTCATTTCAAACCCATATATTGTATATTTTTACTGTCTTTTCAGAGCTTTTCCAAGCGGAAAAAAAACTTGGAATAAGTAACTGCATAAGTGTTCACCCCCCTAAACTAATACTCATAAGCATATTCTCATCCTCATATTTTGATGGTTTAATCGAACTTGTAGGCTCATAAAACACAAATCTCACTTTTGGCCACTGCTATATCTTGACTTTGAGAATATTTCTGGCGAACCTTTGAAAACACTGTTGAAATGTTACTTTTTTAAGGAACTCTGAAGCCAAAAATGAAAATTCTGTCATTGATTTACACACGGTGTCATTTCAGACCCATATATTATATATTTTTACAGTCTTTTCAGAGCTTTTCCAAGTGGACAGGGAAGAACCAATGGCGTTTGCCATCAATCAAATCTTCGCAGAATGGAAGATGAATACATTTCAGTCTGTTTCTCACACAAAGTTATCATGTTGCTTTTAAAAGTCTTGGAATATGGTGCATAAATGTGTTATTTTACCAAACTTGTATGGTGATGTTTTTGTCTTTTCTGCAGCTTGACGGACTTGGTCTCCATAAACTGTCCTCAAATGGAAAAGACCACGCACTTTAATAAAAGACATACGAGTTTGAAGCAACACGAAGGTGAGTAAATGATCACTGCTTTCTCAGTTTCTCCTTTATTTCCTTTATTTAGGGTCAAATCCCTCAGTGTTTTGCACCCTGGAAAAGTATCACTCGTGCTGTTATTGTTTCATTTTCATGACTGCTTTTCTTTCTGCTTAGAGGATATACAGTGGCCTCAAAAAGTATTTGGACACTTGAAATGTCTGAAATGCATTGCATTAGATACTAAATATCAAGGAACAACTTTCTGAAATACTCAACATTCAAAGTCACTTGAATCGCCTTTTTTGTCCATTCGAATGCTCAGTTTGAACTTCAGCAGATTGTCTTGATCTTGTCTACATGCCTAAATGCATTGAGTTGCTGCCAAGTGATTTTCTGATTAGATATTTGCGTTAGCAAACAGGTGTACCTAATAAAGTGGCCGGTGAGAAGTCAGTGCCACTTGCTTTGAAATCGTTACATAATGCAAACATCAGCACTGTAGGAATGATAAACAAAACGCCACAGTTCATCACAAGACAATCACATGGCAGTCTGTATCTTTCCCAGCGGAGTGCGTCTGGTGTATTAGTGTGTAGAAGTCGTTTGAGGTCGCGGCCTCCGAGGCCTGCAGTATTATAGGGTGACGTCCAGGTTAGTGCGAGTACAGGATCAAGCGTGATTCCCGCGCTCACAGCTGGATTACGCCGTAAAACCACTGACTGATCCTCAAGGCCAGAAATAAGTTTGATTTGAAGTGGATGAAGAACTAATCGCGATCTGCGCTGTTCCCCGTATCTGCTGGATTACTGGATATTATTGGCATGACGGAAGTTAACCTCAGAAAACCTTAATTTCCCTCACAATGTGCCGGAGCTTAAAACAGAACCGGATTTCCGCTGTGACTCGTTAACTTTATTCCCAGGAATCTCACATGGCAAAAATATATACAGTCAAACCAAAATTTACCTTCAACATTTTCTCACATTATCACAGTTTAATCACTATAGTTTAGAAAATGACAAGAACTCAGAGTTAAACTGAACAGATTCATCTTGATAATGTCAGATAACGTTGATAGAAAGGGATGTAATGGATTCCAATCAGCTGTTAAATTTAGGTCGACCAATGAGCAAGCAATGCTTCATTTTGTCCAGTCTGTGGGGTCAAAGGTCACATTAGCACACTTCAGCAAAACATGCTCAGCTCAAAGTGTCTGAATCATCTTGAATCAGTTTTACTGGTAGTCACTGTATGAAGAGTTTTTGGGTGTAATATGTCACAGTTTCCTTTATTTTGCTCTCCTCACTTCCACAGAAATGAGCTGCACACACTAGAGAAACATTACATCTGAACCATCTTTGGTTTGACTGTATGTATATATATATATATATATATAATAAAATATGTTTTTTCTTTAATGTATTTTAAAATCTACAATAAAATGGCTAAGAAAATATTTGGAAATATTGACATGTTTTTGGATATTTTTAAATCTACATTAGTACAAGTACATTTTTAAAATATACGTTTCAGCAAGAATAAATAACTCTTTTCACTACTATTTTGGCAGTATGTCATATTCACATTTACTCGTTTATTCGTTTGGCAGACACATCTGGGAATCAGATTAATGACCTTTGCGTTGCAAGCATCATATTAGAATGATTTCTGACTAGCAAAGATTGATATTTTTCATATTTATAGTAAAAGTTTGTGGTTAATACACACTTTTATTCATCAAGGCCGCATTAAATTGATCAAAAGTGTCAGTAAAGACATTTATAATGTTACAAAAGATTCTATTTCAAATAAATGCTTTTTTTATTCATCAAATAATCATGAAAATGTAAACTTTATCACGGTTTCCACACAAATATGACTGTTTCCTACACTGATAATAATCATAAATGTTTGTTGAGCATCAAATCCTCATATTGAATGATTTGTGAAGGATCATGTGACACTGAAGACTGGAGTAATGATGATAAATTCAGCTTTGATCAAATTACACTTTACTATATATTCACATAGAGAACAGCTGCTTTACACTGGAGTCATATTTCACTGCTTTACTGTATTTTTGATCTAATTAATGCAGTCTTGGTGAGCAGAAGAGACTCAAAAACATAACATAATCTTTTGACATGCAGTTCACTTTACATGTTATTATAATGAAATATTTTGATGATAAATTACTTGCCAGTTGAATAAAAAAAAATTTGACAAAGGATTTCTTTGAACAGAATGCTTCAAATACAGTTTGGTAAGACACAAATACATGCATTTTTATCAGAAAAGGTGATGCAATTTTAATGCTCTTTGATGCTCTTTTTCTGCGCCGCTGTATACTGCATCAGTGAAGATGCTGGGAATCTTTGTATCCGGTGCCCGCCGGAGTCATGTCAGGACAGGATTTTGTCAGATGTGCCAAGTAAAAGCCCTGAGTGTGCTTAGTGTGCAACCATGCAACCTTGACACGCCTGACACCAGGTCAGGTTGCTCACGGCTTCATTCTGACTGGCCGTATGGCGGAAGTTTGTTAACGGCGCTAATCCTTGTGGCCGGGCCGGAGCACAGCTCGGCTACAGATGGATGCTGAGGCACAGGGGTCACGGCGGGGTCGGCGTAGGAAATAAGCAGATTTCCTCCGGGCATTAAAGCCGTTAGATAGCCAAACACGCTTGTCTACAACATGTTGCGGCACAAATTCTCCCGGGATTCTCCACCTCTGCAGGATCCCCGCCGGCTGCCGCAGGAAATGCGTCACAGTTATGCAAAGTAACCTCTGTGCGTGTGGGAGGAGAGCAAGGCACGGAGATGGGAATAGCTGCCAGCTTTGCGTCTCGATTGTGGGCATCATGCCGGTTCCATTAGACGAGCTGCTTAATTCCTTATGGAACAGACGAATGCTGTTTCTTTGAATAGATGCTAAAGAGTTCCCAGAGGGAAGCCCAGTAACATCTCACGGTGCAAATCTAGTACTTTACATAACTGAGAATATCTAATCTTAAAGAGCTCGCTTGCATTCGCTGGAGCTGGAAACTGGAGAATGTCTGCGGGATATTGCACTGGAAAAGCAGCATCGAATTAACGCGTGAAATTCTTAGAGAGATGCAGAAAACTAGCAGAAAAGCAGCCACTACAGAAGATGCACTTCTGGGATTCATTCCAGTGACTCGTTACTATAAACATATTAAGCAATTAATGATGTAAGGGTCTGGAGACGCATTTGCATCTTAAACAGTAAATCCTCATGATTTGTGAAGGATCATGTGACACTGAAGACTGGAGTAATGATGATAAATTCAGCTTTGATCACAGGAATAAATTACACTTTACTATATATTCACATAGAGAACAGCTGATTTACACTGGAATAATATTTCAAATTTGTTACTGTATTTTTGATCAAATAAATGCAGCTTTGCTGAGCAGAAGAGACACAAAAACATTCAAAAATCTTAATTATTCCAAACTTTTGACCTCCAGTGTATACTGTGTATATATATTA
This sequence comes from Rhinogobio ventralis, assembly GCA_039654625.1. NCBI lineage: Eukaryota > Metazoa > Chordata > Actinopteri > Cypriniformes > Gobionidae > Rhinogobio > Rhinogobio ventralis. The sequence goes on along the minus strand of CM077210.1, from coordinate 37,840,989 downwards.
AATAATTCACATATTTTATTTAAATAGGCAAATAAATGCATTATTACACGTGAATTTTTTTTCATTTATATTGCACCTAAAGTTTGACACTAGAAGTGTTTTAATTTCACACACTTGTACTCAGTATGTAGGGAACAGCTTTGCATTGACTTTTCAAGATTTTCATTCGGTGTATTATACTACCTGCAAATCAACATCTGCAATAGAAATTACCTATTACAAACAGTGCGGTCTGTTGGATTGGATTGTCCCCGCATTCTGTGTCCGTTGGATAAGAGCGAGGTGTGGCACTGCTTCCATACACACACTCCTTTTTAACAAAGACGCTCCGTGCCTTCTATGATGGCACAAATAGATTGATCTCATAGCAACATGGTTGCCATGGCAACGTGAGATGCAGATGTCAGACCAAAGTGGTCCGAGTGGGATTACGTGTGTCTGTTGGGCAGAGTCTCTGTGTCTCTCACCCAAAACAGGAAGCTGATTTCATTCTCTTTCCTCTGGCCTTCAGCTCTCAGCACCGCAGGCAATAGGACACTGTTTCTGTCTTTTTTAGTGTGAGACACAGATTTATGAAACCCTAGGGAGGAAATTTGTTAGGCCGGGATATTTTAACCCTCCTATTGCATTCGGGTCCGTTTTGACCCGGAAATGGAACATGCCGTTTTCTTTTAAAATCCATAGTTTCTAGTATGAAGAGGACATTTTGTAAGACTGACAAAATACACATCATTTATTTTTTCAGATTTTTTTTAACAAAAAATTTAAGAGATAACATTTAAACTAAATTTAAATTTACTTTTTATCTTTTTTAAACATGAAGTTCATAATTAGAAATCTAACTGATTAGTTAGTTCTTGAATTACTTCTGTAAAATACATTTTAGCCTCTTTCCTTCACTTACACACACACCTATTGATGAAGTAAACTGAATATATTTTGTTTGAAAAACAGAGTTGAGTCCGAGTCCAAAAGGTCTGAGTCCGATTCTGAGTCCAAATCTTTGAGTCTGAGTCGAGTATGAGTCTTTAACCAATCGAGTTGAGTACGAGTTCAAAAGGTCTGAGTCCGATTCGAGTATGAGTCTTTAGCCAATTGACTCAGAGTCGAGTATGGGTCTTTAACCAATCAAGTTAGAGTCGAGTCCAAGTCAAGTCCGAGTCTTTAACCAATTGACTCAGAGTCGAGTACGAGTATTTAACCAATCGAGTCCAAGTCAAGTACGAGTCTTTAACCAGTCGAGTCAGAGTTGAGTTCAAGTCAAGCCCGAGTCTTTAACCAATTGACTCAGAGTCGAGTACGAGTCTTTAACCAATCGAGTCCAAGTCAAGTACGAGTCTTTAACCAGTCGAGTCAGAGTCGAGTTCAAGTCAAGCCCGAGTCTTTAACCAATTGACTCAGAGTCCAGTACGAGTCTTTAACCAATCGAGTCCGAGTCTTTACCCAATCGTGTCAGAGTCTTTGAGTCCGAGTTGAGTATGAGTTTTTAACCAATCGAGTCCGAATCTTTGAGTCCGAGTTGAGTATGAGTCTTTAACCAATCGAGTCAGAGTCGAGTCAGAGCCCAAAAGGTCTGAGTCCGATTCGAGTACGAGTCTTTAACCCATCGAGTCCTATCCAAGTATGAGTCTTTAACCCATCGAGTCAGAGTCTTTAACCAATCGAGTCCGAATCTTTGAGTCCGGGTTGAGTACGAGTCTTTAACCAATCGAGTCCTAGTTCAAAAGGTCTGAGTCAGAGTCGAGTATGAGTCTTTAACCCATCGAGTCCTATCCAAGTATGAGTCTTTAACCCATCGAGTCAGAGTCTTTAACCAATCGAGTCCGAATCTTTGAGTCCGAGTTGAGTATGAGTCTTTAACCAATCGAGTCAGAGTCGAGTCAGAGCCCAAAAGGTCTGAGTCCGATTCGAGTACGAGTCTTTAACCCATCGAGTCCTATCCAAGTATGAGTCTTTAACCCATCGAGTCAGAGTCTTTAACCAATCGAGTCCGAATCTTTGAGTCCGGGTTGAGTACGAGTCTTTAACCAATCGAGTCCTAGTTCAAAAGGTCTGAGTCAGAGTCGAGTATGAGTCTTTAACCAATCGAGTCAGAGTTGAGTACGAGTACAAGTCTTTAACCAATCGAGTCAGAGTCGAGTCCAAGTCAAGTCTGAGTCCTTAACCAATTGACTCAGAGTCCAGTACGAGTCTTTAACCAATCGAGTCAGAGTCGAGTATGAGTCTTTAACCAATCGAGTACGAGTCTTTAACCAATCTAGTCAGAGTCGAGTATGAGTCTTTAACCAATCAAGTCCGAGTTGAGTACGAGTACGAGTCTTTAACCAATCAAGTCTGATGATAATATTTCATGATGATGAAGAACTGAAATGTCACATGAGCGTGTCTGTGATAGAGATCATCATCAAAACCAAACAGATGTATCATGTTTCAGTTTTCATTCGCGTGTTCACGAGCCATGAAGGCTCCGCCCTCTGGGGGTGGGGAGCAGCAGCTCATTTGCGTTTAAAGGAGACACACAGAAAACAGCTTTTTTCTCAAACCCCAAAATTGCCATTTTCAAAATGGTATATTAAATGATCTGTCAGGAATTTTGATCTGAAACTTCACAGACACACTCTTCACAGACACACCTGAGACTTATATTACATCTTGTAAAAAGGGGCATAATAGGTGCCCTTTAAGACACAACTGACTGTGTTTACTCACGGAGACGTGCATTTTGACATTACTTTGTGTGTATTTAAGTGTGTAGAAGCACGACACGAAAGAGAACTTAATTCGGTATTCGCACGCTGACTGATAGGCGCTTTCTGTGAGTGTGTGCGCACAGAAACTCGTCGTAGACAGCTTGCAAGTATCGAATTGACGTTATAAACAGGCAAGACTTGAAAACACATGCAAATGACAATGCAGTACTGATCCGAGCATATTTAATTGAATCCCTGGACTCGGTTGAACTTGGGAACGTTTTTTGAGTCCCAAATGTTTGAGTCTGAGGCTGTTCTTTTGCATTTTTTAGGGAGTATAGCAGGTAAATGGTGGCTAAACAAATGGCATTTGTAGGTCAAATGGAATAATGATAAGAGACTATAAAACATTGTCCACATGTCCACACTTGCTCAATCTATTTTGGCATTACCGTTATCTGTGTTGTTTGTGTTTGCTCCTGATGAATGCCAAACTAATTACTATATTGACCCTGTTTTGTGTGACTTTAATCATACAGCTCTAGAGATCTTTGACCTCTGACCTTATTTCAGTTGGGCAACAGAACCCCAAACACAGAGGCAAAAGGTTACTGATAATGATGGTTCTCACAACAGCATGATATGCTGAAAAAATGTGTTTGAACTGGTTTTCCAGTGTAAAATATCTTCATATTGTTTTGAGAATATATCTTGTATTGAGTCGGTAAACTGCTTTAAGAATACATTTCAAGAAAAATATTTAAGATAAATTCTCTGCCACATTGACCAAGACATTACACGTTGTAAATGTGATTATTGTAGTTTATTTCGTTTATATTTGTATTTTATTTTCAGTTTATCACGTCCTTAGCGTTTAATTCAATACTTTTATAACTACCAAATGTAATGCATTAACTGATATTAATTAAATATCCTTTATTATATTCATGGAATACTTGATTATCTTTAATCGAAAATATTTATTTCTGTTTTACTCCTGATATATTTGAAATGATTACCATTTTATTTATTTATTCATTTATTTATGGTTTTCCTGTTGTTTTCACATTTATTTCATTTAACAAAAATGTTTTTACATTGTTTAGTTTTTTATATGGTAATATCTTTAACCACTAAAACTGGCAAACAACTGATGTTCAAATGTGCTGCAAAATATGAAAAAAAAAAAATGTCCGCCTCTCATCAGGCCTTCACTAACTATCTGTCATTTTCCCTCAGGTGTCATTAGCTCATCCGGCAGCCGATCGCAGACCAAATGAGGTATTTCACATTTGACTTGATAAAAGCCACCGTGCAAAGATTTCCAATGCTTTCAGACGGAATGAAATCCTAGATTCTTTGATTGCTTTTAGTCATTTGGCCTCCCGATGGAAGCGTTACATAATACCATCTGGTGACAAGGAACAGACTCCGGCTGGAAAACCACATAAACACATGGAAGCGGAGGTGTCGTACTAAACACTAACACACCATGTCGTTTAATAATACATCACCACTCTTGAAGCCAGTTTGCAGACTATTACAACTGTGATTCGGCTGCGGACCAAACCGTACAGACATGTGCAGGAATGCTATAAGCTGATTTTCCCCCAGAAGCTCAGGTTTGTGTTGTTTACATCATTAGATCATTAGATCACACATGTAATGTTAAATATTAGATCTTGAAAGTCAAGGACTTGAAACTATAGTAAACTGAATAAAATGTCATTTAGAAAATGCTCACAAATAATTACAAAGAAAAGACAAATTTTGAAGTAGAAAAACTGAAATAGTGTTTTCTTGTTTTTTTACGGTGCATAAATAGTGACGAGATTTTCCAAAAAATACCTTAAATAATTTTTCAAAGTTGTAAATATTATGAATAGTGCTGTCAAATCGATTAATCGCGATTAAACGCATTAAAAATTAAAGTTTGTGTTTACATAATATATGTGTGTGTACTGTGTATAATTATTATGTATATATAAATACACACTCCATCATGTATATATTTAAGAAATATTTGCATTTATATGCTGTATATATATTTATATAATTTATCATATATAAATATTTTATAAAAATAACATATTGTTCTTAAATATATACATGCATGTGTGTATTTATAAATACATAATAATTATACACAGTACACACACAAATATTATGTAAACACAAACATTTATTTTTATTTATATGTTGGACAAGAAGGCCTGGCTCTCAGTCTCCGCTCTAATTTATCCCAAATGTGTTCTATCGGGATGAGGTCAGGACTCTGTGCAGGCCAGTCAAGTTCCTCCACACCAAACTCGCTCATCCATGTCTTTATGGACCGACGCTTTGTGCGCTGGAGCGCAGTCATGTTGGGACAGGAAGGGGCCGTCCCCAAACTGTTCCCACAAAGATGGGAGCATGAAATTGTCCAACATGTCTTGGTGAAGCATTAAGAGTTCCTTTCACTGGAACTAAAGGGCCAAGCCCAACCCCTGAAACACAACCCCACCCCATAATCCCCCCTCCACCAAACTTTACACTTGGCACAATGCAGTCAGGCAAGTCCTGTTCCCCTGGCAACCGCTAAACCCAGACTCGTCCATGGGATTGCCAGACAGAGAAGCGTGATTGGTCACTCCAGTGAACACGTCTCACTGCTCTAGAGTCCAGTGGCGGCGTGCTTTACCCCACTGCATCCCACGCTTTGCATTGCTCTTGGTGATGTAAGGCTTGGATGAGCTGCTCGGCCATGGAAACCCATTCCATGAAGCTCTCTACACACTGTTCTTGAGCTCATCTGCACTGTAAAATCCAACAGTTGTTCTTACTAAGACTTTTTAGTAAACTTTACTTAATGTTCAATAATTTGTTGAACTTACTTAAAACCATTTAGTAATCTGAACTATTTGCATGCTATGCCTTTGTTACTTAGAAAACCCAAGTAAACATTACTTGACTGGTTTGAGTTCCATTTTGCTAAAGCAAAAAAACAAACAGACGGGCAAATGGTTTTTGAGGCGGGGCAATTTTTAATAGACTTTTCACTCATTTCCTCCACTTCCTCTCACCATTATTGTGATTAGTGTTCCCTTTGGTTGGGCACTTGGAACTTCATTCATATTATTGTAATTCTCCTATCGATGCAGCAATGCAACAAGAAATCACAGTTATTTGGTTTCAAAGAAAGGGAAGTAATACATACACACATATACAGGGAGTGCAGAATTATTAGGCAAGTTGTATTTTTGAGGATTAATTTTATTATTGAACAACAACCATGTTCTCAATGAACACAAAAAACTCATTAATATCAAAGCTGAATATTTTTGTATCAATATTTTAAGTAGTTTTTAGTTTTAGCTATTTTAGGGGGATATCTGTGTGTGCAGGTGACTATTACTGTGCATAATTATTAGGCAACTTAACAAAAAACAAATTTATACCCATTTCAATTATTTATTTTTACCAGTGAAACCAATATAACATCTCAACATTCACAAATATACATTTCTGACATTCAAAAACAAATCAGTGACCAATATAGCCACCTTTCTTTGCAAGGACACTCAAAAGCCTGCCATCCATGGATTCTGTCAGTGTTTTGATCTGTTCACCATCAACATTGCGTGCAGCAGCAACCACAGCCTCCCAGACACTGTTCAGAGAGGTGTACTGTTTTCCCTCCTTGTAAATCGCACATTTGATGATGGACCACAGGTTCTCAATGGGGTTCAGATCAGGTGAACAAGGAGGCCATATCATTAGATTTTCTTCTTTTATACCCTTTCTTGCCAGCCACGCTGTGGAGTACTTGGACGCGTGTGATGGAGCATTGTCCTGCATGAAAATCATGTTTTTCTTGAAGGATGCAGACTTCTTCCTGTACCACTGCCTGAAGAAGGTGTCTTCCAGAAACTGGCAGTAGGACTGGGAGTTGAGCTTGACTCCATCCTCAACCCGAAAAGGCCCCACAAGCTCATCTTTGATGATACCAGCCCAAACCAGTACTCCACCTCCACCTTGCTGGCGTCTGAGTCGGACTGGAGCTCTCTGCCCTTTACCAATCCAGCCACGGGCCCATCCATCTGGCCCATCAAGACTCACTCTCATTTCATCAGTCCATAAAACCTTAGAAAAATCAGTCTTGAGATATTTCTTGGCCCAGTCTTGACGTTTCAGCTTGTGTGTCTTGTTCAGTGGTGGTCGACTTTCTGCCTTTCTTACCTTGGCCATGTCTCTGAGTATTGCACACCTTGTGCTTTTGGGCACTCCAGTGATGTTGCAGCTCTGAAATATGGCCAAACTGGTGGCAAGTGGCATCTTGGCAGCTGCACGCTTGACTTTTCTCAGTTCACGGGCAGTTATTTTGCGCCTTGGTTTTTCCACACGCTTCTTGCGACCCTGTTGACTATTTTGAATGAAACGCTTGATTGTTCGATGATCACGCTTCAGAAGCTTGGCTATTTTAAGACTGCTGCATCCCTCTGCAATATATCTCACTATTTTTGACTTTTCTGAGCCTGTCAAGTCCTTCTTTTGACCCATTTTGCCAAAGGAAAGGAAGTTGCCTAATAATTATGCACACCTGATATAGGGTGTTGATGTCATTAGACCACACCCCTTCTCATTACAGAGATGCACATCACCTAATATGCTTAATTGGTAGTAGGCTTTCCAGCCTATACAGCTTGGAGTAAGACAACATGCATAACGAGGATGATGTGGTCAAAATACTCATTTGCCTAATAATTCTGCACTCCCTGTATATATATATATATATATATATTTGTGAATTAATGATATATAAAATAACTTTAATTCATGTAAAATAATGATCTTTTAAAAATTTTTGCTAACACCTATGGCATAAACTTTTAATTGGGTTGATATAATCCCTCTATATTTGTAACAATATCTTGCAATTGACCAAGCTTGACTTCAACATTCAGCATGCAAACCACAACAATGGTAACAAGGTTTTTTATTATTATTTTTATTATTAATAAGACCTTTACTATTTTATTTGCTGTCGTTATTGGGGTTATACTGACAAAAGACAAATGGTAATATAAAGCCAAAAATAGTAAAACAAAGTAATTAATTTATTCATGCCGCAATGCACTCTGGGAGCTGGACTGAACTTTTGGGAGTTGGCTGAACTTTTGAAATTGAGTTACTTGTACTCAAGTTTTATGGTAACCTCTACAAATACACAAGTTAACTCTACAAAGTAGTAGTAAGTAGTATCAAGTCAAAAATTATGACCTAATTTGCTTGAAAATTTTGAGGCAATCAGTTTCCACAGCTTTTCTAAGTAAAGTCAACTTGTTACTTTTTACAGTGTGAAGGCCACAGAAGTTTGGAGGTCTGTAGCTATTGACTCTGCAGAAAGTTGGCGTCTTCTGCGCACTGTGACCCTCAGCATGCGCTGACCCCGCTCTGTGATTTTACGTGGCCTATCACTTCGTGGCTGAGTTGCGTTACCCCACATACACATGAGCGGAAGAAGCGGAAGCGCTCGTCTGTGGCATCATAAAAGCTCTGTGAAATCAAGGCGTCATCATCGCCTTTGTTTTGAATAAGCGACCTCTAGCAGCGAAAAATTACATATTGTGTCTTTAATAAATCAATGATTATTGCAGTGCGTTTTACAAGAAAATCCTATTTTAGTTTTTCTACTGCAAAATTTCAAGCGTGTTACTTGACATTTCTTTGTAATTATTGGTCAAATTTACTAGAAATTTCTACACCAAATAATGTTAGACTAGAAGGTAACTTCACCTCGTTCACTTCACTGAAGGAGTGAGAGCGTGCTGACCTTGCCGAGTCTCTAGCATGTAATATCACACAAGCCTCACCCGATTAAACGCTCTATTACGGGACGATACACAGGTGACTCAAGGTCATCACATGACCAGCGCCGGAGCCACTCAACATCAGAACCTTCAGCAACACAATGAGCCCAAAACAGCATCATCATCATCATCCGGCCCGTTTGTTTAGCTCATTTCAGCCAATCTGGAGTCATTGGGAGCCCGTGCTTTTATCAGGACTTGCCCTAGTTTTAAACGGGAGCCGAGCGCACAGAGAGGGCTTGTTTCCTTCAGCGTTTGGGTCAAGCCTCGGATGTTTTGTTGACCTGAGCGTGGGTGAATCTGGACGCGTGTTTGATTGATTTTGTCGTCCTGAGGCACGAGAGCAGATTCACTCAAACAGCCCTCGAGAGAAATAACCTGTTTATCTAGAGATAGAAACATAGTGAAAATTTCAACATAGTGTGTGTGTGTGCATGTGTGTGTATATAATATTAGAATTTATCTGGGGGTTTGATATTGGAATTTAATGGAATTTAATGAAATATTCTCGAATAATATAAAATTCATGTTCATAGTTCATCTTTGGTATCCTGTAAATCTGACCTCAGTTTGAGAAATCAACTCATATCATCAGTGGAATTTGCCACTGCACAACACACACACACACACACACACTCTCTCACATTTGCACACATTCACACACACACACACACACTCACTCACTCACTCACTCTCACACACACACACACTCACTCACTCACACACACACACACACACTCTCACTCGCGCACACACACACATTCACACACACTCACTCACTCACACACACACTCACTCACACACACACACTCACACACACACGCACTCACAGACACACGCACTCACACACACACTGACACACACACACTCACACACACACACATCCGCACACAAAATCAGTCAAATGGCAAAACCCGTCTCAGAATCAGAAGTAAGCTTAAAGTTGCCGAAGCTTCTGACATTTTGTTTTAATCTGGTGACCTTTTATCATAATAATTCATATTGTGTCTCTTCTCAGAGAGAGAAAGAGAGAGAGAGAGATTGAGTGAGAGTTTATGAAGCTCCTGTCAGCTGTTTTCTATCAGCTGCGAGACTTTATCAACTTTCTAATGCACATTTATCATTCACAGGGTCAAAACCTAGATATAGCAAAACTAAGAAAGCAATTATCAGATATTAAAAGTCTGTTGATGCAGTTAAAGTTCCACTATGTTTAGATCCATAACTGAGCACAACTGGAAGTAAAAATAACCTTTGTTTTCTCCATAGAAATACAGATTTTTAAACAGAAATACAGTCTCTCTTCACTCTGAAACTAGTTAATTATTCCAGAATATTTTGCAGTAAACTTAAAATATATTGCTTTCATACTAATAAATTCTTAGTCATTGATTATGAGAATAATATATATATATATATATATATATATACACACACACACACTGATCAGGCATAACATTATGACCAGGTGAAGTGAATAGCACTGATGATCTCTCCATCACGGCTCCTGTTAGTGGGTGGGATATATTAGGCAGCAAGTGAACATTTTGTCCTCAGAGTTGATGTGTTAGAAGCAGGAAAAATGGGCAAGCGTAAGGATTTGAGCGAGGAAGGGCCAAATTGTGATGGCTAGACGACTGGGTCAGAGCATCTCCAAAACTGCAGCTCTTGTGGGGTGTTCCCGGTCTGCAGTGGTCAGGATCTATCAAAAGTGCTCCAAGGAAGGAACAGTGGAGAACCGGAGACAGGGTCATGGGCGGCCAAGGCTCATTGATGCACGTGGGGAGCGAAGGCTGGCCCGTGTGGTCCGATCAAACAGACGAGCTACTGGAGCTCAAATTGCTCCAGAAGTTAATGCTGGTTCTGATAGAAAGGTGTCAGAATACACAGTGCATCTCAGTTTGTTGCGTATGGGGCTGCATAGCCGCTGACCAGTCAGGGTGCCCATGCTGACCCCTGTCCACCGCCGAAAGCACCAACAGTGGCACGTGAGCATCAGAACTGGTGGTTCCGTGAAGAACATCCATGGAATCGTTCCAGTGCACAAAATGAATGTTGGTTCATTTTAAAACTGTTGAGGTTCTTTAGGGAACCAGAAATGAGCAAGCCTCCTTTTGAGCCTTTATTTTTAAATGAGATGTCTAATGCTATTTCCTGCATTCTGACTTATTTACACTGTTAAAGAGTTGATTCTCATGATAAACATGGACAACATTTCAAAATACGAGTTGGACGTATGACGGAGTATTTCTGTGCCAAATACACTCCTTCAGGATTCAAACAAGTTTCTGAAAGTTTTTTTCGAGTATGGCCCTGTATGACATCATAAAGGGCGGAATTCCTTGTATATGCACTTCTCCCAGATGAGCACACACACACACACACACATCAACCAGAGTGAGAGCAAGAGCGCGTCCATCATCGAGCTTCGTTCGGGTTATGGGAGCCGTCGGCGGCGCTGGCGTTGTGTTTTTAGACACGAGATCAACAATGTCACTAAAGAAGTGTGTTTCTGGTGTGAGGGAAAGATCGCCTTGTTCAGCTTCCCAAATAACCCAGCGTTAAGGGAACAGTGGATGCAGTTTGTGTTCCCGGAGTTCTGTGAGTGTGTGTGTTTGTTCCCGGTCCCGCAGGCGGTGAGTGAAACTGCATCAAATGTGTGTGTTTGGTTGGCAATCGGCGTGTAAGTGCATATAATGTGAACAACACCAACGTATAGTGAATCGAGAGTTATCCAGGGATAATGCCATGATGTGTGTGTGTGTGTGTGTGTGTGTGTGTGCTCTATAGCTCCGCCCACTGCACGCCTCCATGAACTCGGCTGTTTTCTGAAAGAATCGGTACAGTGTATCTGTCTTTTATAAATATGATAAACTAAAGACTCTTGGGAGATATGAAGGATCAACACTACTCTATAGATACTCAAGATTAACATGAGACTGGCAGAAACTGTGTGTGTTATGACCCTTTAACCAACTCACCTTTTACTGTTTATGTCTGTTTTTGTTGTGTGGTGAAGACGAGAAATGAAAAGTGTGCTTGTTTTTCTGAAGGGAAAGCGGAGGATGGCAGACGGCAGCATCAGACAGGTGAACAGTGTTGCAGAGAAGAACACGCAGCGCAGATTAAAGGGCTCCTCCACCGCTGATAAAGAAGAGGACTGAATACATTAAATCAAGCAGCGAGGACGGCCGCCACGTGGGCTGTAATCACATTGCCTGCTGCTCTGCACTCAGAGAGACTGCTCATTCAAAAGCCATCATGAAGCACTCAAGCCTCACGTATTTCCATCCATCCCCCCGAAACCGGCCTCGCTCCGGCCCAAACAATCTCTCTCGCTCTTTGTTCAAACACAGACTAAACAATCACCGGAGTGTTTGCCGAAGGAACGGGATCGTCGCTCAAACAAACTCCTGTCAGATCGCAGATGAGCGCTTGATAAGGACGAGAACATCATGGAAAATCTGACAAGACATCGTTCCTCTGTTCAAACACTAGTGTAGACCTTCTCCTTTCAAACACAGCATCTTAAGCACAGAGAAGACTGGAATAATTCATGGTTTTTAATAGAAGTCTCTTCTGAATGATCAAAATACAGTAAAGCAGTGAAATATGTCTCCAGTGTAAATCAGCTGTTCTCTATGTGAATATATAGTAAAGTGTAATTTATTCCTGTGATCAAAGCTGAATTTATCATCATTACTCCAGTCTTCAGTGTCACAAACTGTGATTCACTACCATTTAAAAGTTAAGTACAATTTTAAAAAATAATAATAATAATGCTTTTATTCATCAAGGCTGCATAAATTGATCAAAAGTGAGAGTAATGTTACAAAATATTCTATTTCAAATAAATGCTGTTCTTTTGAACTTTCTATTCATCAAAGAATCCTGAGAAATAAAAATGTATCACGGTTTCAACACTGATAATAATCATAAGTGTTTGTTGATCATCAAATCCTCATATTAAATGATTTGTGAAGGATCATGTGACACTGAAGACTGGAGTAATGATGATAAATTCAGCTTTGATCACAGGAATAAATTACACTTTACTAAATATTCACATAGAGAACAGCTGATTTACACTGGAGACATATTTCACTGTTTTACTGTATTTATGATCAGATAAATGCCTCGGTGAGCAGAAGATTTGCACTTTTCAAAAATTAAATTTTTATTTAAAATAATACTACTGATATGGGATGGCAAAAGGGAGAAGAATGAGTTTGGTAAAAGGCAGATTTGGTTGGGTCGCCTCAAAATCTAACACCTTATTCTCCGTATTACAGAGCCCTTTGCAAAAATAAAAAATATACAGACTTTTGCATGCTCACGAGAAATGATTGCATGCTCACGAGAAATGATTGCATGCTCACGAGAAATGATTGCATGCTCACGAGAAATGATTGCACGCTCACGAGAAATTATTGCATGCTCACGAGAAATTATTGCATGCTCACGAGAAATGATTGCATGCTCACGAGAAATTATTGCATGCTCACGAGAAATTATTGCATGCTCACGAGAAATGATTGCATGCTCACGAGAAATGATTGCATGCTCACGAGAAATGATTGCATGCTCACGAGAAATGATTGCATCCTCACGAGAAATTATTGCATGCTCACGAGAAATTATTGCATGCTCACGAGAAATTATTGCATGCTCACGAGAAATTATTGCACGCTCACGAGAAATTATTGCACGCTCACGAGAAATTATTGCACGCTCACGAGAAATTATTGCACGCTCACGAGAAATTATTGCATCCTCACGAGAAATTATTGCACGCTCACGAGAAATTATTGCATGCTCACGAGAAACTTTTCCAAGCCAGATTTTTAGCAAATAGATCCTTATTAATTGTGCATCCATACTCTCGTTTTCTTCATAGTAAAATGGAGAGATGCACAAATAGGTTATAGTGTACATAAACCGGCCACTAATTCTGATGTCAGTGGGATTTGTTTTGTCTGGCCCAATCAGATAATAGTGGGCGGAGTTAATGTAAATAGCCTCTGCCAACAAGGTGGGCGATTTTGCATTTGGTGTAAATAGACACTCCGAATTCAAAAAGCAACTTAGATGACCTTGCTGCAACTGAAACATAATGTTCGATAAAATCATAACTGTATCTTTTTAGCTATCAACAGGCCAGTTTGTAAATAATGTTCTTATCCTTATTTTGCCTTAATATTAAAATAATATTTTTCACACATGCGATCACAATGACCCCTCAAGACAAAAAGAAGTTATTATACCACACTCCTATTCTATATGAATGCATTGATTTGCAACTGACTAATAAACCGTCTTTTATTGCAATAATCCACTCAAGGTTGTGCATTACAGTGATTTTACTTTATTTTATGTATTTGACTTCACAGCGTGTCTATGATCACGTGACACATCACTGTAACGCATGGGCTCGAGTGTGGATATGAAGGAAATGTGAGCGTTTGCTGTATTAAAGTGCACATGAGCAATATTAAGAGTGATGCTTGGTTTAACAAACACCACTAAACATGGAGTGTTTGTGTTAGCATGTTTGGTAACATTTCATTTTGATAGACCACTTTAGACAAACTTTGCAAATGTCAACTTGTTCTACTAAATTAGTTGACATGTAGTTGCAAAGTTAGTCTATGCATCGAAATAAAGTGTAACAGCATTTTTAATTACATTTTTAAGCAATGCCTAATTATGCATAATTTGAAGTGTTTGCTTTTACATCCCTATAAACAGGCAATATAAGAGATCATTTATAGTATGTTTGGCATGTAACAATATCACAGATACAAAGAAATCTGTCTATTGTTGTCTTACTTTCACAGAAATGCGTGATTTAACTTACATATCTCACATGACTGTTTATTTTGTACATTTCAGGTCCAGCTTCTACCCACTCTGATTACTTATGAATGGGAGAAAGCGCAACGCAAATATGGCGAATAAGCCCCGCCTTCTAAATGAAAGAGCCAATCGTTGATTAGTAAAGTCATCGTGCCACTGCAGCTGCAGTTAGAAGCTCCGGTTGCTATAGCGTTCTGAAACGCGCGTTTAGGACTGTGCATTAGCTTTGACCAGGCTGAAAAATGCACGATCCAAGCATTTAGAAACAAAATTGTATTCATTGGTGATTTAAAATATGAAATTTAATTGTAAGCTTGGTGTACATTTTTAGAAAATATGATGTTTCCCCATTTAAAGAGATAGGAGCTGCATTAGAAGGGATACAGCAACCGCCGGATACATTATCAAATTGTGGCTGAATCCGAAATCACCCCCTAAACCCTCATTCACTATTCCCTACGTTAGTCCACCAATACAGTTCACTTGAAGGAGTGAATGAAAACAAGTCAGCGAATTCATCAGTTGTACACTCGTTATTGCGGTGCATTGTGGGATTGAATGAGTGCACTCAATAACGTCCACTATGGTTTCAGACACCACTACAAATGGCTGCCCCTTCAAATAATGCCCTATTTGAGGGTAAATGGGGGCGATTTCGGATTCAGCCTGTGTTTTATTAACGTCCACCCTTACGATCATGACGCAATACTGATGTGCGCATGCCCAGTGGCCGTAGTCGTATCCCTTCTAGTATTTATCATTCAAAGATGGCCGCCGAGTGAAAAGGGACTTTGCTTCTAGAAATCATGGATAAAACCGTTTTAGAGGGTGCTCTACCGTTTATTTTAAAAAAGTGTTCAATAAAATATACACCATTTACAAAACAACATTTGGCAATACGTCTGGAGGCCATTTCTCTGTCCTGTACTCTAGTGTCAAATTACATCAGTATCGGTTTTCTGGTTAAAATCCTTTTAAAAACCGATCTTCACAATAACTCCAGAGTACAATGAAACGGCCCCCTGGCCGCACACTCGCGCACATGCACTCACAAGGGAAAGATACCATACAAAAATAAAATAGGATATGTTATAGATAGATAGATAGATATAGCGTTTTTTTGCAATATTTCAAATAAAATGCCAGGTTGGATTGACATAAAACAAGACAAAAGCACAACAGCTATCATGCGGTCGCATGGCCACTGACAACATAAACATCTGTCTAGATAACTGTATGCATGAAACTAAAACCCAACATTTGCAGTATTGTGGTTGAGCGTCTGTATAGCAGCTGAAGACACTGATCTGACGGCTGGATGTGTTCAAAACCCAGAGAGCTGCGCATTTTCACATGCATGACCCCACCGGAGAGCTAAAATGCGTAATACAATTCTAAACAGATCATGTTTACTCAAACAGTTAGAAAATCAAAGCCATAACCATGTCTTGAACATGAGTTATTTAAAGAAATTACATATTTAAAATGAATTTAAGGGAATAAAGATGTGAAGTAATCCATTTAAACTCTTTGCAAATAATGTATGATGTAAAAATACGCATGCATTCACAATTTGGCCATTTGCAATTATTGCCCCCCTCAATGCCTATGGTGGTTACAGCCCTGGTCGTTTATTGAAACATCAAGCATTTAATTCTAAAAAGCATCTCCAGAACTCATGCAAAATGCTCGCCGACGGGTTTTGAACACAAAATGACTTCGTTATAAAGAAAAACATCCATCCATCTTATACCACGGAATGTTTCATATCTCCTCCCCAGGGGTCCGCGCTGTAAACAAAGTGAAATGTGCAACTGTTAAGAATCTGTTTCTACTGCTAAATGCTGTAACCTAGTGTCATTTTCATTGTTAGGTTACCTGAGGAAACGCTTTTTACAGTGCGCGGACCCCTGGTTTGAAAAAGCTCCATGTGTGGATGCTCCAACATTTCCAAAGAGCTAAACTTTTTGATCCCCAGCGAAGACAGTCACTATGTTTTTGAAACACAGCCAATGACTTTCTGATAAGGACACGAGCGCGGGGCTGAGGGGAACATCCATCCGTGCTTACACGTGCACCACCACCGCCGCGTTAGAAGCTTCCAGATCGTTCCGGTAGCGCTCGAGCCAGTCTCTGAGCTCCGAGATCCGGTAGCCTTCCGGACCCCTGCCGCCTTGATACACGACCTTCTCGTCCTTCAGTATGTAGAGGCGCTCGAAATAGGCGCCGTACGCTGAGTTGGACGAGTTCTCCATGGTGTCCACGACCACGGCGCTCCCCGGCACCTTCTGGTTCATGAGCTCCGCGGCGCGGAGCCGGTCCTCCAGGCAGCGGTGCCGGGGGATCTGGTAGGGCGCGTCGGAGCTCACCCAGCCGTCCGACGGATGCGCTTCCTCGATGTACACCAGCAGCGAGTCCGCGATGTCTGCGTACTGTCGGGCGACGCGCTGGAACGCCGAGAGGCGCGTCATGAACGGCGGTCAGGAGCAGCTCCCGAAGCTGAGGATGAGGGGTCTTCTCCCGCGGGCGTAGTCCAGAATCCGCTGCGCGCCTCTCCGGCGCTCGCTGTCCAGCGGGACCACCTCGGTGTTGGGCGCCGCGCCGCCCAAGTGCGCCGTCTTAAAGAAGTCCAGCTTCTGTCCGTACCACACGGCGCGCAGCGACTCGAGCGTGAACATCCTGTTGGAGTCGGACACGCACATCGGCGGGTCGTCGGGGCTGCCGACGTCGCTCTCCCGCATCTTCATGAGCACCTTCCTCCGGATGCACAGGAAATCCAGGAGCCACAGCATCACGGCCGCGAGCAGGAAGCGGGGCAGCAGCATCAGGCACACGGCGGCGTTTTTCAGCGCCTTCGCCGTTTGGACACCTGCGGATCCATGCAGCATCTCCATCCCCATCCGGACAGGTACAGATACAGCCGTGTCGTTTAGCGCGCGCGCGCTCTCTCTCTCTCTCTCTCTCTCTCTCTCTCTCTCTCTCTCTATCACACACACACACACACTCTCTCTCTCTCTCTCTCTCTCTCTCTCTCTTTCGAGCACAGAGTCCCCTTTTTATAGGACTAGTAAGGATTTGAATGAAAAACAACACGCCTCCACACCCGTGCCGCCTCCTCACATGGAGGGGATTACCTCCCGTCAACTCTCCTGTCTGGAGGAGAGAGAGACGGGCTCGGTGCGATCAAATGCTGCTCGGTAGATTATTTGACAGCTCCTCTAAGGAATGCATTGGTGCTTGTAATGCACTGCATCAAAAATGCATCTGACAGACATATGTTAGACTGTCATGACGAGCTGGTGCTATACGGTTCTTATGAAAATGTTCATGCAATTTATGTTAGATTGTTTGATGTGACACACATGCTTCTTAACGTAAGACTTGCTTCTTATTAAACTTGTCAAGAGAGATGCACTTTTAATGCATTGGCTCAAAAATGCTTCTTGATGAAGTGGAGTCGAATGAGGAGACAAATGTCATTTTTTAATGCATTGGTAATGCAAAATAACCTTCTTTATGAACTTGTGGTTAAGTCAGGAAAAAGATGCTGAAATGTTGGATGATTTGACGTAACAATTGCGATTTTTTGATGCATTAGTGGTTATTATAGTGCATTATGTAAAGAAAGGATATAAATTGCAATGGTGAAGTCATGAGAATTGACAAATGAGTTTTTGATGGGATTTGTTTGACAGCTCCTGAATGCATTGCATCAAAAGAGCTCCTCCGTGCCGACAGACGTGTGTTAGATTGTTTGACGAGCTGGTGCTATAAGACAATGTTTCTTATGTAAATTGCATGTTCATGCAATTTATGTTAGATTGTTTGATATGAAACACATGCTTCTTAATGCAAGACTTGCTTATTAAACTTGTCAAGAGAGATGCATGACAGTTGCATTGGTCAAAAATGCTTCAGATGCTTGGGAAGAGATGCTGAGATTGTTTGACATAGGGCATTTGTTAATGCATTGGTAATGCAAAATAAGCATCTTTATGAACTTGTGGTTAAGTCAAAAAAGCACATTGGTATTGCAGTGGTGAAGTCAAGATGACAAATGATTATTTGATTAGATTTGACAGCTCCTCTTCAGAATGCATTGCATCAAAAATGGCATTGTTTGACCGGACGACCTGGTGGTTTACATTCAATTTTTCAAGAAATGTTTACTATTTAAATTGCAATGGTGAAAGAGAGAGAGATGTTAGATTGTTTGATATGACACATGCTTCTTTATGCAAGACTTGCTTATTAAACAATTGCGATTTTTGATGCATTAGTGGTTATTATAGTGCATTATGTTAAAGATGCTTCCTAATGAAGTTGGTAGAACTTGCAACGGTGAAGTCAAGAGAGATGACAAATGATTATTTGATTCGATTATTGGACAAATTTTAATGCATAAAACAAATGATAGTGGATTTGAGTGAAGAAACATTGTATTTGACGCTCGAATGCAGCGCTGGTTTGTGTACAGAAATGCATCTTTGTGATGAAGTTTGAGAGCATGAGATGATGGTGCACTATTGAATGCAATGGAGGCGTGTGTTATGCAGTGTTTAAGAAATCCATAAAAAAGATGCAATTTTATTTTTGGAGATATTTATGCATGCTTCTTAATGGACATTGAGAGAAAAAGAGATGCTACATTTATGACGAATGTTAGTTGTACTTTTGCACTGGTTTTAATGTATGTCACATGTTATGATGCAGTCCAGAATGATTTAATGAGCATGCATTGATGCACACAGTCTGTAAAGCAAAAGACGTAAGCGCAAATCATGGCACGCACCAAACCAACCGGACTCATATCTATACCTGTAAACACACAATATTCCTGTAATCTGTAATTCCTGTCATTTTTCTTAGTGACATCACTAACCCTAACATTTACATAAACCCCGCCCCCGGGAACATGTGGAGAAGAGGAAGAGTTGTTGTAGTCGAGCACATTTGGGAGTCGCTCAAGCTGTCGTCCGTCTTTCACATTTATTAATACAGTACGAACACAAATGCAATAGCATGTCATAAAGCAAGAGGACATCATAAGTTATAACCGTAATTAAACTAAACTATCCCTGTTCTCTCTTCATGCAGCAGATATTCTCTGGCTCATCTCACAACAGTTCCCACACCAGCGGTTTATAGATTATCACGACAGAATCTCCTAATCGATGACTTTGATCGTTAACTCATAAATTCATCAACTATCCCTTCAGAAGCGTCCTGTCTCATTCTACATGTTGTCTCTTCTTCTTGAGTCTCTCCATCATTGTCCGACTCCGGTTTGAACATAAAAGGCTGAACCGTTTCAGTGTGTGTGTGTGTGA
>CM077210.1:37736264-37816264 GCA_039654625.1 Rhinogobio ventralis | reverse complement strand
CACATAAGATATACATTTATTTCCTGTTTAATATTAATATTCTCAACATGAACAAGATAAAGATTATTGTAGTAGTAGTTTTACAAGAAAATACAACATCAGTCTTTCTACCTCATAGTTCAAAGCCAAACATATTTACTAGCGATTAGTGAGTGGAAACACACCAGTGTTTTTCAGCACACATGATTTGTTTCCCCGAGGCACGTCTTGTGTCTCTTTCTCATTGTGACCTTAATAGCGTGTTTTTTTTCTCCCCTAATCACATATGCATGCTTCAGACTTCCTAGTTATGCATTTTTAACAATCTGACAGGCACGAGAAACGCTTTAAAAAAAGCGTCGATGAAATATGCTGCTGGCTCCTAACCCCGTTACCTCCAATAAACCCTGCTAAGAACTTGGCATGAGCTCGCGGGTCACGTAAGGACAGCCGAGAATAGGAAAAACAGCCAGAGCCTGCAGCAAACTTAAGAGATTGGCGGAAATCCTAGCCGCAACTACCGTTGGACTAGCAGTGAGACAGATACCAGAAATCCTGCCTACGGTTAATTAGCAGACACATCAACATCAGCTCAGCTCTCTGTTCTTTCCCACCGCTTCACAGACTCTTCCCGTCTCAAACAGCCACTGCGTGATTGGCTGAAGAAGCTGAGAAGGATCGCCGTATCATAGCAACTGTCATCAAGGTCCAGTCAGGATTATCCTGCTCAGAAGGCCTGAGTATATCCTTGTCATTTAGCAGACGCTTTCGGTTCATCCAAACAGTGGAAAAGTCAGACTTTGGTGTGTTACGCTTCCAAGCCTTTTGCTTTTGTTCGGATTTTCTTACTAGGAATTTTCTTTCTGGAAAATGTAAAGCGAGAGACGAGTGATGTTACATTTAGGTTTATTTTAGTAATATTTATTACAATTATTACTTTCAGTTTGCATTTGAATGTATGCAGTCTTTTATTCAGGAACGTCTCGTTTTAATTGAGAGCATTTAAAGAGCCCCTATTATGATTTTTTCGGATGTGTTTATGAATGTAAAAGACCTTAAAAAAATCCCCGTAAAATTACGGTAAAAAAACGGCAGCTGTGTTTGCCAGAACTTAACCGTAAAAAATACGATAGCAACATTTTACGTTTTACAGATTTAAGTTAAATTTACAGTAAATAACCGTATTTCATTAACTGAAATAATGTTAAATTACCAACCTATTGAAATACTAATATCTGTGATGTAACTTTGATATATACTGACAACCACCAATCACAGTGGAGATGAGAGTCACATGATGAACCAAAGCTTTGAGGAGGACAATACTCGTACACATTCACACAAACACTCAACACCATCATGCAATAAACATTAATTTAACAACATTAAATAACATAAAACCCTAATGTACAAAAACTAAGAAGAATGAAAATACATCAAATGTGAAGTGTCACGCAGGGAATTCTGGGAATGTCAGTTTACGTTTTTTTCACTGTAACGACTTGTTCTTTTTTACTTCCAAAAAATGTAACGGTATTTTACTGTAAAATTACATTCAATGTTATTATTGTATCATTTCAAATAACAAACAGGCGTTAACATATTATCAATGATAGACATTAACAATAAAACCATATTCCATATATATTGCCAGTAATTTAGAGAGCTTTAAGGCACTCCTCATTTTTAGTTGTTTTAAGGATTTAAGTACAATTTTAAAGTCATTTTTAAATGCCTCAAAACATGGAGAAACTTTAACAAATCTACATTTGTGTTGGTAAAATTTGGCTACGATCATCACATTATTACACAAAAATTCAATGTCTTTGTTAAATTACATTAAATGTAAGGTTAGATCTATTACAGTTATTCACCGTATAAAGTACGGAAACGTTCTGTTAACCAGTTTTAACCGTAGCATTTTACAGCCTTTTACCGTTAAAATCACACTCATTTTTTACAGTGAAAAACTTCTATGTAGGAGTCTTAGCTTAAGAGTGATTCAAGACCGAAAAACGTGAAAACAAAACAAATACAAACACTTTTATCTTAGTGAGGAGGCGGGGCTGACCCCGTTGCTACGTGTGACACAGTCTTTCGAAGACTGGGATTGGTTGGTTGTCCAAGAAGGAAAAAAGAGCGCTTTTAAATATAATCTATATAAACCCTCACATTGAAATTACAGGCTTCTTTGACCTGTTTTACCTTAATCTCTCGCTCTCGCTATATTATTTTTTATTT
Source organism: Rhinogobio ventralis (assembly GCA_039654625.1). NCBI lineage: Eukaryota > Metazoa > Chordata > Actinopteri > Cypriniformes > Gobionidae > Rhinogobio > Rhinogobio ventralis. Next base: position 37,814,044 of record CM077210.1, on the reverse strand, counting down.
ACCATGCCGTTAATGTTGTACTTAATGTATTTGATAGGAAATGAACACAATGCGGTTCTGTAAGTGTGTGATCACTTTGCTTATAGAGGGTTGTGACAGACCCAAATCATCCCTTTTCCAGTTGCCCAACATGTTAATATAGTGATTACTTCCATTTCTGGCGCTATGGCATTTCTGCGCTGTCGGAGATGTTAGCGTGTCTCTAATAAGATCGGTCACAAACATGATCCCTGATCTAATGTGTAGTGTCTTATTAACTCACTCATGCATTGTGTGCAACACTTTACAATACGGGTGCTCTAATATGCATTAACTCATGCTTAACTAATGCACAGATAATCATGAGTTAATGTACGACTCATGAAGAACTTATTAATGATCACTGCATCAGCAACTAATGAACAATCTATATGATTAATAGATTAAGTAATATATGAATTGCTATTAATTAAATATGACATCATGCATTAATTCCCTAATAACATATTAACTAATAATGTAATATTAACTAATAATGTAAATGAATGCATTAATTACCACAATGGGTCAAAGCCGTGCATTTCAATGATCTGCAAAGGTATCATTATGTTATGACTTTAGGCACATGACTATTAACTAATTAAAAATTAATTCAAAAGCCATAACCACAATGACAATATTACTTAGCAGTCATGTGCCTAAAGTCATAACATAATGATACCTTTGCAGATCATTGAAATGCACGGCTTTGACCCATTGTGGTAATTAATGCATTCATTTACATTATTAGTTAATATTACATTATTAGTTAATATGTTATTAGGGAATTAATGCATGATGTCATATTTAATTAATAGCAATTCATATATTACTTAATCTATTAATCATATAGATTGTTCATTAGTTGCTGATGCAGTGATCATTAATAAGTTCTTCATGAGTCGTACATTAACTCATGATTATCTGTGCATTAGTTAAGCATGAGTTAATGCATATTAGTGCACCCGTATTGTAAAGTGTTACCCACTTTTCTTCTCCCTTTTCGCGTTTCGTCCATTTTCTCTGCTGCTAAAGAAACTCTTAAGCCTCTTAAAAGTCCTCGTCCGTACTCCTAACACTTCTGGACCTTAAGACCTCTTTTACGGGTTAAGATGCTTTCTGAAATACTTTTTTCTTTAATAGAATTTTCTTAGGAGCTACTCTTTGCATTAAGATTTTTCATGAATACGGGCCCTGGAGTTTTATCACCTTAAAGAAACGAGTCGTCAGTAATTCAGTCTCACTTCCTCCTGCGTAGGTTTGTAACTCATTTGCATAATGCCAGCTCATTGGCTGAACAGCGTCTCTTTGCCCCGCCCTCACACACTGTAGTTGTCTCTGAGACTGGAAGAGTTTCTGGAGAAGACGCTGTTTTCTGCTGCCAAAGCAAATCCACTTTGATGAGATTGATACGGTAAAACCCACGCCACCGTTACTGTTCGCATCACTGAGATTCAGATATGATAATGAGCGTTTGCTTTCTGACCAATCACAGCAGAGCAGCTCTCAGAGAGGCGGGGTTTAGAGACACTGAATCTTTGAATGAAGCGTTTCAGACTCTTTGAGAAATGAGCTGATGCTGCAGTGGATATTAGGAGAAAATTGCGACCCGTGCTGGCAAAATGAGTGGGCATTCATTTACATTATTAGGGAATATTACATTATTAGTTAATATGTTATTAGGGAATTAATACATTAGGAGAAAATTGCGACCCGTGCTGGCAAAATGAGTGGGAATGCGAATAGGATAATTTCGAGCTACAGGCAAAAGTGAAAAATGACAAAAATGAGTTCATTTATCCCTCGTCTAGCGATCCCAATGCTCCAAATAGAAATTAAACATCTAAAAGTATCTTTATTTTCTGAGAGGAGTACCTTTTTATTTGTCCATGAAAACGATCTCACTCGCGCTGACCGACAGATCCGACGCGTGCGCACAAAGACGCCTCAGACAGCGAATGATCCCGATTATACACAGAATTACAGTACTTCCAAATATCTGTCATGGCGAGTATTCACCAAACATTATCTGTTATGTGTTATGAGGACGTTTGGTTACCTGTTGGGGAAAAACATCTGATGTGTAACATTACAGGGAGTGCAGAATTATTAGGCAAGTTGTATTTTTGAGGATTAATTTTATTATTGAACAACAACCATGTTCTCAATGAACACAAAAAACTCATTAATATCAAAGCTGAATATTTTTGTATCAATATTTTAAGTAGTTTTTAGTTTTAGCTATTTTAGGGGGATATCTGTGTGTGCAGGTGACTATTACTGTGCATAATTATTAGGCAACTTAACAAAAAACAAATTTATACCCATTTCAATTATTTATTTTTACCAGTGAAACCAATATAACATCTCAACATTCACAAATATACATTTCTGACATTCAAAAACCAAACAAAAACAAATCAGTGACCAATATAGCCACCTTTCTTTGCAAGGACACTCAAAAGCCTGCCATCCATGGATTCTGTCAGTGTTTTGATCTGTTCACCATCAACATTGCGTGCAGCAGCAACCACAGCCTCCCAGACACTGTTCAGAGAGGTGTACTGTTTTCCCTCCTTGTAAATCGCACATTTGATGATGGACCACAGGTTCTCAATGGGGTTCAGATCAGGTGAACAAGGAGGCCATATCATTAGATTTTCTTCTTTTATACCCTTTCTTGCCAGCCACGCTGTGGAGTACTTGGACGCGTGTGATGGAGCATTGTCCTGCATGAAAATCATGTTTTTCTTGAAGGATGCAGACTTCTTCCTGTACCACTGCCTGAAGAAGGTGTCTTCCAGAAACTGGCAGTAGGACTGGGAGTTGAGCTTGACTCCATCCTCAACCCGAAAAGGCCCCACAAGCTCATCTTTGATGATACCAGCCCAAACCAGTACTCCACCTCCACCTTGCTGGCGTCTGAGTCGGACTGGAGCTCTCTGCCCTTTACCAATCCAGCCACGGGCCCATCCATCTGGCCCATCAAGACTCACTCTCATTTCATCAATCCATAAAACCTTAGAAAAATCAGTCTTGAGATATTTCTTGGCCCAGTCTTGACGTTTCAGCTTGTGTGTCTTGTTCAGTGGTGGTCGACTTTCTGCCTTTCTTACCTTGGCCATGTCTCTGAGTATTGCACACCTTGTGCTTTTGGGCACTCCAGTGATGTTGCAGCTCTGAAATATGGCCAAACTGGTGGCAAGTGGCATCTTGGCAGCTGCACGCTTGACTTTTCTCAGTTCACGGGCAGTTATTTTGCGCCTTGGTTTTTCCACACGCTTCTTGCGACCCTGTTGACTATTTTGAATGAAACGCTTGATTGTTCGATGATCACGCTTCAGAAGCTTGGCTATTTTAAGACTGCTGCATCCCTCTGCAATATATCTCACTATTTTTGACTTTTCTGAGCCTGTCAAGTCCTTCTTTTGACCCATTTTGCCAAAGGAAAGGAAGTTGCCTAATAATTATGCATACCTGATATAGGGTGTTGATGTCATTAGACCACACCCCTTCTCATTACAGAGATGCACATCACCTAATATGCTTAATTGGTAGTAGGCTTTCCAGCCTATACAGCTTGGAGTAAGACAACATGCATAACGAGGATGATGTGGTCAAAATACTCATTTGCCTAATAATTCTGCACTCCCTGTATATTGCCAAAAGTATTGGGACGCCCCTCCAAATCCCTGAGTTCAGGTGTTCAATCCCTTCATGGCCACAGGTGTATAAATCAAGCACTAGGCATGCAGACGCTTCTACAAACATTTGTGAAAGAATGGGTCGCTCTCAGGAGCTCAGTGAACTCAACCGTGATAGGTTGCCACCTGTGCAATAAGTCCATTCCTGACATTTCCTCACTACTAAATATTCCACGCTCAACTGTTAGTGGGATTATAACAAAGTGGAAGCGATTGGGAACAACAGCAACTCAGCCACAAAGTGATAGGCCACGTAAAATCACAGAGCGGGGTCAGCGCATGCTGAGGGTCACAGTGCGCAGAAGACGCCAACTTTCTGCAGCGTCAATAGCTACAGACCTCCAAACTTCTGTGGCCTTCAGATGAGCTCAAGAACAGTGTGTAGAGAACTTCATGGAATGGGTTTCCATGGCCGAGCAGCTCATCCAAGCCTTACATCACCAAGAACAATGCAAAGCGTGGGATGCAGTGGGGTAAAGCACGCCGCCACTGGACTCTAGAGCAGTGAGACGTGTTCTCTGGAGTGACCAATCACGCTTCTCTGTCTGCCAATCCCATGGACGAATCTGGGTTTGGCGGTTGCCAGGGGAACGGGACTTGCCTGACTGCATTGTGCCAAGTGTAAAGTTTGGTGGAGGGGGGATTATGGGGTGGGGGTGTTTTTCAGGGGTTGGGTTTGACCCCTTAGTTCCAGTAAAAGGAACTCTTAATGCTTCAGCATACCAAGACATTTTGGACAATTTCATGCTCCCAACTTTGTGGGAACAGTTTGGGGACGGCCCCTTCCTGTCCCAACATGACTGCGCTCCAGTGCACAAAGTGTCGGTCCATAAAGACATGGATGAGCGAGTTTGGTGTGGAGGAACTTGACTGGCCTGCACAGAGTCCTGACCTCATCCCGATAGAACACCTTTGGGATGAATTAGAGCGGAGACTGAGAGCCAGGCCTTCTCGTCCAACATCAGTGCCTGACCTCACAAATGCGCTTCTAGAAGAATGGTCAAAAATTCCCATAAACACACTCCTAAACCTTGTGGAAAGCCTTCCCAGAAGAGTTGAAGCTGTTCTTGAAGTGTTTCACAAAACTGATGTGGTTCTTTAGAAGTCAGTGACTCATGAATCATGTCATTCTGTTCCTCATTCATCAGAAGTCATACGTGTTCAAAAGCACATGACGGTGAGTGAATGATGTGGAAATCACAGCCTCGCATTGGATTATTGCTTTTATAAAATGACGGTAACAGCAATATGATAAAGGGCTGAAAATAAACATCAGAAAAATTGTGACATACTTCATTAAACATTTAATCGTGAGCGGTCAGACAATACTACACATATACTGTATCTCTGATGCATGTTTTATAACAGTCTTTCCCTGTTGACGTGTGCGTGTAATGAGCGTGTCATCGCTGCGGTTCGGCGCAGAAGGGCCCTGCATTAATTATGCATTACATTTACATAATCTCTTTTGATCCAGGGATCCTCGGTGTGTGTGTGTGTGTGTGTGTGTCTCCTCAGCCTCAGATGTGAATCCGCTGCAGATCGACGTCATCGCAGAGCTGAACACGGATAACCTTCGGGAAACATTAGACTTCAAGAGAAACACTCGAGACTTGTCTCAAGCTGCATTTATTTGACCAAAAATACAGTAAAAATTATGAAATATGTCTCCAGTGTAAATCAGCTGTTCTCTATGTGAATATATAGTAAAGTGTAATTTATTCCTGTGATCAAAGCTGAATTTATCATCATTACTCCAGTCTTCAGTGTCACATGATCCTTCACAAATCATTCTCATATGAGGATTTGATGCTCAACAAACATTTATGATTATTATCAGTGTTGAAAACAGTCATATTTCTGTGGAAATCATATTTTTCAGGATTTTTTGATGAATCGGAAGTTCAAAAGAACAGCATTTATTTGAAATATAATCTTTTATTACATTATAAATGTCTTTACTGGCACTTTTGATCGATTTAATGCTGTTCTTTATGAATAAAAGTATTATTATTATTTTAAATATTACTTAAACTTTTGAATGCTAGTGTATCACGGTTTGCACAAAAATATATTACTGTTTTCAACATTGATAATAATCAGAAACGTTTTATAGAAATGTATAATAATATATATTATATATATATTATTTGATGCCTTTTTTTACAATAATATAAAAGCTGTATATTTTTATTATATTTTATGTTTTAATTAGTGCTGTCAAATTGATTAATCGCAATTAAGATATGCTAATGAGTGTTTGGATTCCGACCAATCACAGCAGACTGGGCCATCTGACCAATCACTGTGATGAATATACACACACATACATTAAAACCAAAATTTATTCAGACACCTTCAACATTTTCTCACATTATCACAGTTTAATCACTATAGTTTAGAAAATGACAAGAACTCAGAGTTAAACTGAACAGATTCATCTTGATAATGTCAGATAACTTTGATAGAAAGGGATGTAATGGATTCCAATCAGCTGTTAAATTTAGGTCGACCAATGAGCAAGCAATGCTTCATTTTGTCCAGTCTGTGGGGTCAAAGGTCACATTAGCACACTTCAGCAAAACATGCTCAGCTCAAAGTGTCTGAATCATCTTGAATCAGTTTTACTGGTAGTCACTGTATGAAGAGTTTTTGGGTGTAATATGTCACAGTTTCCTTTATTTTGCTCTCCTCACTTCCACAGAAATGAGCTGCACACACTAGAGAAACATTACATCTGAACCATCTTTGGTTTGACTGTATTTCAGAGTTCCCATGATCACGAACAACCTGGAAATATCAAGGAATTGTAAAAATATGAAGTCATGGAAAGTGTATATAGTGAATATACCTGCTACTTTTACTGCTCACAAATATTTTATTAGGGCCCGAGCACCGATGTGTGAACTGGTGTGAGGACACTATTGTAATTGCTCAGTCTATCATTCTTCTTCTCTGAAATTAATCGCATTTTTGAGGGCCTAAACACGCTCGAAAACTCATGAAGCTTTGCACACGCGTCAGAAGTGGTGAAAATGTATGTCTGATGTGGGTTTCAGAATTAGTCGTGGCAAAATGGCTCGGTAGCGCCACCTACAAAATTTCAATTAAGCGCTACGTTTCACATACAGGTTTGAAATTCGGTACACACATGTAACAGCCCAATATCTATAAAAAAGTCTCTTGGAGCAAAATCCCAATAGGAAGTGAGATATTTAGAATTTTCTCTGCAAAAGTTTTGCAGTTTTTGCCATTTCAGGCGTTGTACTTTAATGAACTCCTCCTAGAGATTTAATCAGATCTACATCAGATTTGGTGAGTCTAATCTTAAAGCTTTTGTGACTTTAAACTGAGAAGATCTTGAGTTTTCCCTGAAGGGCGTGTCCGTGGCGGCCTCACAAAGTCTGATGTTTCGCCATGAAACAGGAAGTTGTTATAAGTCAGGCATACAATGTCCAATCCGCCCCAAACTTCACTAGTGAAACATTATATCTGCTGTCTGAATCATTTTTGGTTTGACTGTATGTATTATGTAAACTCAGACTTTTATGTTAGATGCAATTAATCCAGATGAATCAATCTGACCACTATTTTTAATAATATTCCAGTCTAATTGTAATGGTCTATTGTAGCTCATCTATGTATTAATACTAAGTGTAAGTCGAGTCTCTGGCGTGCGTCACATGAGGAGGGTTGTTTGAGTTGCTGCTCATGTCACACACTTGAGTTAGGATGTTGCCTATGTAGACGCTCACTAGGATTTGGAACAGAGCCCTATAGAATATATGTTTTAATTTTCTACATATTTAAAGAGAAACACCACACGCATCTTGAGTCGTCCTGCACGTGTTCTGCGGCGGACGGACAGATCGCGTCTCTGACAGCTTCATGTCAGTTTCCAGCCTCTGGTAAAACACAAGCAGATGTTTGCTCTGGAGAGACAACAGAGGCCGCGCTGCAGATCTGGGATCACATTATACTGTGTTAAATCATCAGCGGGCGGGACGTGACTTCATTTACTGTATTAACCGTTAAGGGTCGGAGTTGTGTTTGTATGGAGTCGCTGATTCACTGTCTAAACACTTTAAATGGCCTTAAATGACTGAACGCAGGAGTGTGTGTGTGTGTGTGTGTGTGTGCATTAGTCTGAAGAAAGAAATTATTATATTTTCATGACAATTAAACATTTTATTACAGGGATGCAATATAAAACATCAATGTATTTTAATTTTAAAATACTTATATATCATTGTAGTATTTGTTATTAGGCATTTATGCTGATCTAAAAAGGTTTTAAATATTTATTTATTATTAGCGCATTGAAAATCCATAGGAAATTATTTAAATGCTATTTTATTATTTTTATATATTATTATTAGTGCATTGAAATATCACAATAGGAAATAATACAATTATTTAAATGCTGATTTAATTTTTTTATTAATTATTTTATCATTATAATTATTATTATGATTAATGCAATGAAATATCACAATGGGAAATAATTAAACTATTTCAATGCTGATTTATTTATTATTTTATTTATTTATTGTTAGATTGATAATTATTTAAATGCTGATAAAAAATAAAAAATAAAAAATAAAATATATATATATATATATATATATTATTATTAGTGCATTGAAATATCACATATATAATTATTCAAATGCTGATTACATTTTTTTAAAAATATGTTTTATTTTTATTATTAGTGGATTGAAAAAACACAATAGGAAATAATACAATTATTTAAATGCTGATTTATTATTATTTTTTAATTATTTTATTATAATTAGTGCACTGAAATCTCAACATGGGAAATAAATTATTTAAATGCTTATTTATTTATTTATTATTAGATTGAAAATTATTTAAATGCTGATAATATATATATATATATATATTATTATTAGTGCATTGAAATATCACATATATAATTATTCAAATGCTGATTAAATAAAAAAAAAAAGTTTTATTTTTATTATTAGTGGATTGAAAAATCACATTGGGAAATACTGAAATTATTTAAATACAATACATTATTATTTTTTTTATTAATAGTGTATTAAAAAATCAAAAGTAAAAAAGTTTAGTGAGAATTTGGGTGGAAAACATGTTAAAGTCTTAAAAAATAATGCTTCCATTATTTCACTATAAGCAAAATATGATTTCATTTTCTTTCCCACCCAAAGCCTCCAACTAATATCAAAACCCCCACGTAGACGTTTGGAAAAATCTAAATGTGTGTTGTTTTCTCTAGGAATCCCACATATTGTTTTCTAGCCACAGGTCACGAGAGAAACAAATGCCTGATATTCTGATATGTTAATGAGTCGCTCCTAAATGTAATATTTCGGCGTTCTTTGCTCCAGGGACCTGATTACTTAATTGTGGCAGAAATGATTTCCTCCGGATTGCGTATTGATTGCTTGTGATAGAGCACGTCGCTTGTTTGCCAAAGAAAAGCTGCGATTACTGACTGATAAGAAGTGATTTTACCTAGTAGAAAACAGGAAGAGCGAACACATGGCCTCGTTTGACCTCGCTCAGGTTATCTGATGCTGTAGAAAACAGCTCACTGGAATACAGTCCTCTAGGAAGCACATCGAGCTTTAATTGGGAGCTGATATGATTGTTCTGTTTTTTAGGAAGAGGCTAAAGCGAGTCCAGAGACACCCTGACAGTGATTTTGTCCTAACGGTGCGTTGTGTGTTTTCCTTGAAAAGACATATTGAGTTTCCCAAAAGTTTCCCCTGCTGTGACGTCACTTTCAAAGCACGCAAAAAATCCCTGTCTTTGATCCCTGAAATTTGAAGGGTCGTGCCTTTGCTTTAGTTAATCAGAGCTGGGCTAGATTTGATTTCTTGGAAAACAGATCAGAATGAGTGTGTAGTTCACCAACCGCAAGCTCTGAATTTCGGCCGTGACATCAGAGGGGCCGTTTAAGGTCATGTGATGGTGTTGACTGAACAGAGGCCATCACAGATTTGCGTGGAAAATCACACTCCTGCACACACACACACACACACACACAGGCTTGCGTTTTGGTAAACATGTTGTTGGAGCCAGTGGAATGTTTTGTATTGCATCCGAGCAGGAACAAGCAGGCAAACGGCCAGTTCCACTCGGACTCGGGCTAACAGAACCTGGACACTTCTCATCTTCACTGAGAAACACGTCCAAACCCTTCCCGCTTTTCTTGCTTGACTGGGTTTTCTGTAAATGGGGCGGCAAATAATGCTAATTTTGTTATTCAATTTCCATACACTGTCATTATCATCTCTTGCCCAAACAGCTGCAAAAATATTTGTCAGTTAAACTAAATTAATGGGTCTGATTGTTTTTTGTGCCAAATCGCACCAGGTTTTGTTTGTATAAACACAACTGATTACATGTGTTTTCATTAATGCACAATAATCAAAACTCAAAATGAGAAATAGCTTTTACTTTTTTAAAGAATTAATCTACGGAAGAAATTGGAATACCAAATTCTAAATTTCGTTGGAATTCTTGCCTGTGTCCCGGATTACCCTTTTGCCTCTGTCCCTTGTTTTGTTTGCCTGATTGAACTGCCTACCTGTGTATGACCTACGATTGTGGATTACCCTTTATATAAAGTTGCATCTGGAACCTAACCCTTCAAGCCTCAGAGCAGTACGTAACAGAGGCTTGAATGGTTAAGGATCCACATGCAACTTTATATAAAGGGTAATCCACAATCGTAGGTCATACACAGGTAGGCAGTTCAATCAGGCAAATAAAACAAGGGACAGAGGCAAAAGGGTAATCCGGGACACAGGCAAGAATTCCAACGAAACTGAGAGACATGAAACCAGGGATAACGCTCAGAAATGCAGTGTGAGACAAAACAAGACTTAGCAAAGAATGACAGGGTGAACAGGCTAGATATAGGCAGAGGTAACGAGGTAAATGAGACACAGGTGTAAACAGTGAGTGCCGGGCAAAGGATTATGGGTGATGTAGTCTATGATGGAATGACAGTCCGGGTTGGAGTGCCCTCTGGTGGTGATCAGGGGCACTCACATACCAAGACATTTTGGACAATTTCATGCTCCCAACTTTGTGGGAACAGTTTGGGGACGGCCCCTTCCTGTCCCAACATGACTGCGTTCCAGTGCACAAAGCGTCGGTCCATAAAGACATGGATGAGCGAGTTTGGTGTGGAGGAAATTGACTGGCCTGCACCTCCTGACCTCATCCCGATAGAACACCTTTGGGATGAATTAGAGCGGAGACTGCGAGCCAGGCCTTCTCGTCCAACATCAGTGCCTGACCTCACAAATGCGCTTCTAGAAGAATGGTTAAAAATTCCCATAAACACACTCCTAAACCTTGTGGAAAGCCTTCCCAGAAGAGTTGAAGCTGTTATAGCTGCAAAGGATGGGCCAACTCCATATTAAACCCTACGGATTAAGAATGGGATGGCATTAAAGTTCATGTGCATGTAAAGGCAGGCGTCACAAAACTTTTGTCAATATAGGGTATATGGCCAAATCTAATGCATGTATCACAAAATTTAACAAAATAACCTTTAAGATCCATCGAGTTTCTGGGTTAATTGGTAAAATCATCATATCATCAAAAGCTTTTCTCAGGCCTTCGCTGCTGCAATGACAGCGTTTCACTGATGCAGAATGTTAGTGGGAATGATTGTGATGAATGTTTTGTCTCTAGAGCTGCTTGTCACAAACGCTGCCAAGAAATGCTTTCAAGATAATGACGTGAACTAAACCGGGGGAAAGAGACACCGGTTCACAAAGTTTCCATGGTGATACGCCACATGCTTTTCTATCTTTGACTCCGGCATCTGTCTGTTTTTCACCCTTTATTTTTCTTTTTACTGCTGTTTGCAAAGTCCTCAAACTTTACATTACATTGACATGTAATGGTTAATGCATTAACTAACATTATAACTAACAATGTTACAGTATTTATTAATCTTTCTTAATGTTAGTTGATAAAAATACAACTTTATTGTTAGATCATGTTCGCTCAGGTCTATTAAATATTATACTACAGGGCTGTTGAATGCTTGAATCTGATTGGTTGATGAACATTCTAAGGTGTGCAAGTATTTCCAGGGAAACGCACGGCTAAAGTAGTTCCAGGTAGGTTTTGACCGCATTACAGTTTCATATCACTCCGCCAAATGACTTCAGTTATTTCAAAACAAAATTACGTTTTATTATGTACAGAAAGCACACACACTCTCTCTCTCTCTAATAACTGCATTAATAACCGCATTAATAACCGTATTAATAGCCACATTAATAACCACATTAATAACTGCATTAATAACTGCATTAATAACTGCATTTGTCTGCTATCAGTGGCTCAAGCCTCCATTGGCTCTAAAATGTCGTTTATGAATTAGCAACGGAGGCGTGGGATGAGATGCGTAAGAAACTAGTCCCACACACAAGAGCGTTTTAAGGACACCTGACAAATGTTTCGAAATACAACATCTGAACAATGTCTTGAGGTGTGGTGACCAGAATAATTGACTCCAGGCCTTTGAATTATTAGAAAATAATGCACACCTTCATGTCGTGGCCGCATTAACACCTCGGGTGTGCTTTATTTTTGAATATATCAATGGCCCGTCATCAATTATTCCTTATTTAATGCACTGTGAACTAACATGAACATTTTTATTAACCCTCATCCCTCCCTCGCACTTTGTAACAAATCCTTCCCTCACGGGTCAAAATGACCCGAAGCCCTAAAATTATACTTTTTTTTGTCCAGAAATGTTATTTCATTTAATTGTTTTGATTTATTTACCTTTAAATGACTATTTATTTATTTAAGACTCTCTCTCTTTGCGCGCACGCGCGCGTGTGTGTGTGTGTGTGAAACGCTCTCAGCAGAGTGACGGCGAGTTGTGCGCCGGTACGTCAAATACAGGTACACTGCGCATCCGTTGAGCTGGACTGAAATAGACAGATCGCTTGATGGAGAGATGAGTGTTCAGTGAGTAAAAATATCATTATCCTCTAACACACACACTGGCATGTAAAATCTAAGAATTTATTAGCCAATGGTTAATGATAGATATTATTTATTCGCCCAGCTGTTCCGCTGGGTCCTAAAGTCAGTTTCTCTTCAGTATGCATTCATGTAGACATTATAAAATAATATTTTTGGTAAAGTTTTAGCATTTTTTCTTTGTGCATTCCTCACATTCCATTCATTCCTAAGGGGGTCAGATTGACCCGCGAGGAAAGGATTTGTTACTTTTTAAATTTCAACCACAAAACTCCTTGAATCCAGTCACTTTTGTGTGTGTGTATTCGTGGTTCAAGTGTGACAAAAGTCCTATGGTCTCGGAGCAATCCGATGAACACTCAATTAAAAAATAAATGTTAAAAATGAGTTTCGGGTCAAAATGACCCGAGGGAAGGATGAGTTAATTAACATTATCAAAGGTTAATAAATGCTGTATAGAAATATATTGTTCATATTAGTCAATGCATTAACTAATATTAACCAATGAGACCAAACTGTACCACTGAATCTTCTTATAATTGTTTTGGATCCAGATAAGAAGTCATTTTTTTTTATTCAAAGCAGCAGTTTCAGGAATGCACTGCAAAAAATATGTTCTTCCTCAGTATTTTTCTCTCGTTTTCCAAAACAAATATCTAAATATTCTTAAATCAAGATACTTGAGAAGCAAAATGACTGAAGATATTAAGTCTGAAAAAATGCAAAAAAGATTGATTATGATTTGACTTTTTTAACTGTAGTGAGTGTGTAATGTTGCTGTTTGAGCATAAACAACATCTGCAAAGTTACGACGCTCAAAGATATTTTCTTTTACAGAAATCTCTTTTTAAGGACTACAACAAACGGCTGGTAGGGACTACAACGAGCTTCTTCACGGGTTAGTGACATCTCTAACCCTGAAATTTACATAAACCCCGCCCCCGGGAACATGTGGAGAAGAGGAAGAGTTGCTGTAGTCGAGCACATTTGGGAGTCGCTCAAGCTGTCGTCCGTCTTTCACATTTATTAATACAGTACGAACACAAATGCAATAGCATGTCATAAAGCAAGATGACATCATAAGTTATAACCGTAATTAAACTAAACTATCCCTGTTCTCTCTTCATGCAGCAGATATTCTCTGGCTCATCTCACAACAGTTCCCACACCAGCGGTTTATAGATTATCACGACAGAATCTCCTAATCGATGACTGAAGATTGTTAACTCATAAATTCATCAACTATCCCTTCAGAAGCGTCCTGTCTCATTCTACATGTTGTCTCTTCTTCTTGAGTCTCTCCATCATTGTCCGACTCCGGTTTCGGACATTTTCAGTGTGTGTCTGCGTGAGGTAATCAGAGCTGCTGACACGAGCTCTTGAAGCTCCGCCTTCTTCCTGAAAGTAGCTCATTTGCATTTAAAGAGACACACAAAAATGCTGGATTTGCTCGCCCTCAAATAGTGACAATTTTAACATGCTATAAAGAATGATCTGTGGGGTATTTTGAGCTGAAACTCTACACACACACTCATCAGAGACTTATTTTACGTCTTGTAAAAGGGGGCATTATAGAACCCCTTTAAGACAAGAACACATATCTGCCAATGGGGTCAAAATAAACTTGTTTTCCCTTTTAATTAAAGGTTAGTTTTTCTGACCCCATTGGCAGATGTTTATTCTTCTTCAGAAAACAAGACTTAATATCTTATGTCATATCTTGATTTTAAGAAACAAGACGGAAATTCTGAGGACTAGCATCATTTTAGTGCAGAGGTTCATTGTTCTCACAGACCATTGGCAATTCTGGATAAAACAGGTATCAGTCATCAACATTTTAATGAATCAGCGGCTGATTCATACACTCATTCAGTCAGTCTCCGAGCAGGAGGAAATCAGGACGGCATGCGGACTGCAGGCGCTTCAGCTCTCTGTGGGTCTCTGTCGGGAACACGAGGGGAAGGGGTGATGGGAAACAGCCTTTTAATCTAAAAGCAGCCACTTTGGCTGGAGCCCAGAGCAGACGTCAGCAGGGGGTCAGACGGGGTCACGGCTCGACTCGGAGCGGGAAATTGTGGTCCGTACAGGCAGGTGTGACGGCTTCGATTCGGAGGCCCATACAAACCACTGCTAGCACCTGGTGAGATGGTTGTTTAATGAACGGCTCTTATTTTCAAAGAGGCAATCACTGAAAACCAATCACACATGTTGAGCGACAGATGCAGACTGACAGTCGCTCCAGCTGTTTTCCCCCTGAGTGGATGAGGTTTCCTCCACAGTCTGGGATACGTGTGTCTATACATCACGTATGAATGGAGGAGATGCTTCTTGTTCTGCTGAGATTGGAAACCCTTACGTATTACTTTAACCCTTACTATGTTCTGCAGTGTTAGTTAATCAGACAAAAAAAAAGTCATTTATTTAACCATAGCAAAAGTAAATTTCTCTCTTAAGTTTATTTTTCATCTAAGTTTCCATTTTCATTCTTTTGGGGTAAATCAAGAAAAAAGTATACACTGTATTAATGAACCAAACCACATAACTGTACTAGACGTGTGAAATTAATGTGGGGGAAAATAAATACCCCAAGTGGATTTACACAAACAGAAAAGAGAAAGTCAAAAAGCTGTCCCCGATTACATACTCACAATGTCACATTAACATTAGCTGCCAGGAAATGAAAGCAAACAAAAAATATAAATAAATAAAAATGACATAAAATCCAGGGCTTTCAAAGCATTACATGTTTTCATCGCTTTTTTGTTCCAAAAGATTTACATATAATTTAAAGTCATTTACAAAATGTGAAAAGCTTGGTTTACACTGAGCCCACTTCTTTGTATGTATATGGTGTTTTCCTAATAAAATCAATAACTGTATATGTTGTAAATTTGCAGGACGATGCTGATGATGACCGTTAAAACGCGTCATCACAGTCTGTGAAAAGGGGCCATCGTAAAAACAGCAGTGTTTACGGTTTGCGTTGCGTGTAAGATTAAGCAGTGTCAATTTAAAAAGTTGAGTTGAACGTAAAACAGCAAAAAAATTAAGTCAAAACATCGTCGAGCTCTGTGTTGCGCGCGCCGTCAGTTGACGCGCATGCGTGCTCAACGGCTCCCCCCAAAAAATCAAAACATCATCGAGCTCCGAGCCGTCAGTTGACGCGCATGCGCAACGGCTCCCGCGCCGCGTTCTCAGTGAAGTTCCCCGGTGGCTCCCTCGAGTCAGGACGAGCCTTATGCAAAATGGAAATACTCGCATGAATGTCGGACTTTTCCAGAAGGATCTAATCAACAAATGTAAGTTATTCGCTGGGAAAAACGTTAAACGCACCGTGACAGCATATTAGCGTCTTTAATATGAAGTTCTCCTTTCCCTTTAGATTGTGCGTTTTTACCTCATTAAGCTCTATACTTTTTCAAATGTGTTTTTTTCCACATAGAAATGCGGTGGAGTCTACTCCTCAAAGACTCTATTAATCGATAATTAGTTTGTCGATTATTTTCATAATGAATGATCAATTATTTAGTGTTGTGGGTGGTTGCCAGGGCGTTGCTATGTGATCGGAATCCACCCTGTCCTTGATATTCTGGGGCTGTATTACAAAACCATCCTGAATTTGATATGGGCCATTCCACAGAATTGGTGGAAACTGCTGTCCCAGAACCAAAAAACACATTTAAAAATCATTTAAGTATAAAAATCTTAGATGTTAACTAAGATCTTTCTATTATCTATTGAATCCCACAATAATATTTAAAATATCTGTAAGCTTAATATATATAAAATCATAATTTATTGGGTACTTTCATTTGGGAGGTGGCTATCCCGAACCCTAACCCCTAAATGATTGATATTATATAAATCATTAGTGTTTTAGTAATTTTTTTTTGTGTTTTTAATATTTTTTAATAAATCTCAAGATTTAAATCTTTTTTTCTGTTGTTTTAAGCAAAAACTCATTTTATTTTGATTGTTTTTCCCAGAAAACAAGACAAAATATCTTAAGTCATACTTGTCTAGTAAAAGCATCTTGATTTTAAGAATTTTTAGATATTTGGTCTGGAAACAAGACAAAAATACTAAATAAGAAAAGCATTTTTTGCAGTGTATGTTTGACACTTAAGTTTAATAGTTTGGAGTTTTTTCACATCGCCAACCCTAGCGTCATTAGCCTTTCATAAACACTACTATTTGTTACAAATGTTTGCATTTAGTGTTGTTTTCATTCGCAGCAAACACATTTCTTCTCCAGTATGTAGAGCAGTCTTCAGTGTCTGGCGTATAAATGCTCCCCTCGGAGCTATTCCGCTTCTCTTGCCCTAAAGCAACCTTAATAAAGTTGTACAGTTCTCAGTTTAAGATCAGAGCCAATAAGAGGCATGCTATCTAATCCCTATTCCTGGAAAGAGCATTTTAGAGTGGAGCCTAAACCCGAATATGGGCCAAATGCACAGCAAGTTAAACAATTCCTTACGTTACGTAACCTGTGGAAGGATCTCTACATGTTTTGACAACTCTCACTTAATTAGACTGTTAAACATAACCAAACCTTTCAACGTCTCTCTAAAAATAACAATGAGGGTAATGCTCAGGATTAACTAGTTCTCGGTAAGGAAGTCCACTTCTCTAGTACGCCCAGGACACACTGAACAACTCCTGGTTGTGGTGTGTGAATGAGGAGGAGCTCGCGGCGGTCGTTTGAGGGTACGTCCATTAACGGTTGACACGGGACACTTTGAGCATCGGCTACCAAGAAAACGACGTGCAGACCTACTTTTGAGTGGTCTACTTTTCTAGTAGGATTTCTGCAAAAGTAGAGGATGCAATAATCTATACTGCACATTAACCAAGCGATTAAAGCTAATTGATTAGTTGAAGGATACGATTAAAGATCATGGTATTTTGTATCTTATTTAATGCAAAATGTTTCATTATGACATTTCTGACAGACTATATCTAGATCTAGCTGTGCACAAAAAAAAAACATTTTTTAATTAATTTCGCAAATAATTACAAAGAAATGGCAAGTGACGCATTGAGATAAGTGTGAAATTGTGAAGTAGAAAGAGTGTAGAAAAATAGTATATTCTTGTAAAACGTACTTCAATAATATCTGTGTTATTTACAACTTCGAAAGTAATTTTTTTTACAGTGTAGGACTGGAAAAGATTCAGGATTCATGCATGAAATACATTTTTGTTTTTTCCCCCAAATTCCATTTTAATTTTTCGTTTTATTTTTTTTGCACTCCATTTTAATGGTTAAATTAAATTTTAGTAATCAAAAAGCATGTCTAATTAATTGAAATGTACAGTTTATTAAAAGTTGCCATATGAAATGTTTTTTTTCTCAAATTCCGTTTAATTTTTTTTTTTACCAACTTCTGTGTTTTTTTGTTTTATGTTTTCTGGACTCCATTTGAATGTTTTACTTACATTTTAATAATCAAAAAGCATGTCTAATTAATTTAATTCATAAAAGCAACAAAATGCATTATTTTTTTATTTAAAAACAAATAATAATAATTCCCCCTAGAAGTATTACAATTTTTGTGGCAATTAAATGAAGACATAAAACATTAGTTTAATTAATCTTTTAATCATATGAAATTAAATGAACTTTTTTGTCAAACAAAGTGCTGCACAACTTTACTGTTAAAATTAAAATATGGAAGAATAATTTTGATTATCCCTTAAAAAAATAATGTTTTAATAATATGTATTTATTTATTATTATTATTAGTGTTAGTATTATTATTACATTGAGGCGTATCTAAATTCTACTGTACAACAGTAATATATATTTCTGTCACAATTTCTTCAAATTAAACAGGACTTTTATTTTGACGGGTTGCCGTGAAGACCTTTGCGATTCTGTATATTTATGATATGCCGATAGTTTTTCTCTAATGAAACGGTAAAATGCTGATGAAGTGACTCTGGAAATGAAGTTCATGCGTTCATGTCCTCATACAGTGAGGCGGTTAAATAGTCTTTTTGCGGTTTAATATTCACAGACATTGAATGTACGCGATGAATTATGTGTACTGACCTACTTTTGATTTATTCATCAAATATTTGACATTCCGCGTTATACAGTACAGTGTTTTCCATTCATTAACTAGACTGTGGAGGCCCGCGATTTATAGATTATCATGACAGAACATGCTAATCAATGACTTGAAGATCGTTAACTCATAAATTCATAAACGGTGTGTTAGTAATATGAGCCTATAGGCGGTGCACAACGCGTGTACACTCTGATTATTACACACACAGGGACGCGCAGCAGCACACACACATTTATAAATATTAAAATAAAAGGATTCCTCTCTGGAGAAGCGTTCAGTCTTTCCTCCATGTAAATAGTGAATCCGCTCATGCTGCGAGCGCAACTGGCTTTTAAAGGGAAAGGGAGATGAGACTCTTATTGGTTTATTGCACGTTACGCCTAAAACACACCCATGACTCATTAAGAGACGAAGGACAACCCATTTGGACCATGCACTGGACGCGACGACAATTTTATTCGTTGTTAAACTAGCAAAAGTGGATTCGGACACGCCCTAAGTGCACCTGCGGCGTGAGCTCAGATGTTAAAATAGGGCTCAAAAGGCTGAACAGTTTCGGTCATTTTCAGTGCGTCTGTGTGAGGTAATCAGAGCTGCTAACATGAGCTCTTGAAGCTCCGCCCTCTTCCTGAAAGGGGACGGGGAGCAGCAACTCATTTGCATTTAAAGGGACACACAAAAACAGTGCATTTTTGCTCGCCTTCAAAAAGTGACTAGTGACTCAAAGTGACTCAAAAAGTGCTATAAAAATGATCTTTGGGGTATTTTGAGCTAAAACTTCACATACACTCTCATCAGAGACTTATTTTACATCTTGTAAATGATGGGGCCTTATAGGACCCCTTTGAGACCCTCAGTTTTTTAATTCACTGTAAACGCCCCAGTTATAATTGATCATCTCTGCTAACCATGTTTCATATTGTGTCTGGCTTGTTACACAATCTAAAATGTGCCACAGAAACATCTGATGTCTCACTTTATTGTTAAGTTAGATCTCTTTTACTATAATAACAGCATCGTCTTCCTCTTTGCTGTGCCACAAAGTTTAGTTTCAGTTTTGGACTGGAGAGCATCAAGAAGCATTTGATTCCTCAAGAGCCCGTTAGTGCTGTATGTTTTGTGTCTGTGATTTTAATTGAGAATCAGGTCAGCTATAAGCGCCATGCCTTTATCTGAAGGTGAATGTGTGATTACAGATCCTGTGAGATGAAAGTGAGCACTAGTGTTTCCCTGTGGGCATCGAGCCCAGCCATGCCATCGGAGTTCCCTCTTGAAATGCCGCCAAAAACGTCAGCCTTAATGAACAACGTGCTCTCCCACCATCAGCTCGTATGCACGTTGAGCAATCACGACCATGCTTAATGTGAGTTTGGAGGGACGTGCTGTTTTTATGTTGTTGTATTATGTTATGTGGTTGTGGGATGTTTGATATATTTGCGTACATGTGACCCTCTGTAAGTCTTATCTCACTCTGATATCACTAAGCTACGACCAAGTCAGTTGTTATTGTTGTTGAGTTTGTTGAATACTAAATGTACGTGTTCTGACACAGTTTCAACACAATTACGAAATGTTTTGAGGGTACATCAAGTTGCTATCTCGGTTCCAAAACATAGCAAAGTTCCTTTTCTGATGTGTGTACATGCATTCCTCTCTGGAATCGCCGTACTTCCTCAGTTGAGTGATTGAATTAAGAATTGCAAACATTTTTTTCTTTCTGAAATGTTATGTTTAAACAAGGCATTATCTCATTAAATATGCACACCAGAACAGAAATCTGAGCATTGGATAAAGCCAGGTTGTTTGATTTTGTTAGTAAAGGTTTTAGGACATTTTGGATTTAATAGCTCTTTTTTTTGTTTGATATCTATCGTCATCACTGTCTCGCGCTCTCATTGGTTTACGCTCTGTTGTTACGTATCGTCATCACTGTCCCGCGCTCTCATTGGTTTACGCTCTGTTGTTATGTATCGTCATCACTGTCCCGCGCTCTCATTGGTTTACGCTCTGTTGTTATGTATCGTCATCACTGTCCCGCGCTCTCATTGGTTTACGCTCTGTTGTTACGTATCATCATCACTGTCCTGTGTTCTCATTGGTTTACGCTCTGTTGTTACGTATCGTCATCACTGTCTCGCGCTCTCATTGGTTTACGCTCTGTTGTTACGTATCGTCATCACTGTCCCGCGCTCTCATTGGTTTACGCTCTGTTGTTATGTATCGTCATCACTGTCCCGCGCTCTCATTGGTTTACGCTCTGTTGTTACGTATCATCATCACTGTCCTGTGTTCTCATTGGTTTACGCTCTGTTGTTACGTATCGTCATCACTGTCTCGCGCTCTCATTGGTTTACGCTCTGTTGTTACGTATCGTCATCACTGTCCCGCGCTCTCATTGGTTTACGCTCTGTTGTTATGTATCGTCATCACTGTCCCGCGCTCTCATTGGTTTACGCTCTGTTGTTATGTATCGTCATCACTGTCCCGCGCTCTCATTGGTTTACGCTCTGTTGTTACGTATCATCATCACTGTCCCGTGTTCTCATTGGTTTACGCTCTGTTGTTACGTATCGTCATCACTGTCTCGCGCTCTCATTGGTTTACGCTCTGTTGTTACGTATCGTCATCACTGTCCCGCGCTCTCATTGGTTTACGCTCTGTTGTTACGTATCGTCATCACTGTCCCGCGTTCTCATTGGTTTACACTCTGTTGTTACGTATCGTCATCACTGTCCCGCGCTCTCATTGGTTTACGCTCTGTTGTTACGTATCGTCATCACTGTCCCGCGTTCTCATTGGTTTACGCTCTGTTGTTATGTGTCGTCATCACTGTCACACGTTCTCATTGGTTTACGCTCTGTTGTTACGTATCGTAATCACTGTCCCGCGCTCTCATTGGTTTACGCTCTGTTGTTACGTATCGTCATCACTGTCCCGCGCTCTCATTGGTTTACACTCTGTTGTTGCGTATCGTCATCACTGTCCCGCGCTCTCAATGGTTTACGCTCTGTTGTTACGTATCGTCATCACTGTCCCGCGTTCTCATTGGTTTACACTCTGTTATTACGTATCGTCTTCACTGTCCCGCGTTCTCAATTGTTTACGCTCTGTTGTTACGTATCGTCATCACTGTCCCGCGCTCTCATTGGTTTACACTCTGTTGTTACGTATCGTCATCACTGTCCCGCGTTCTCAATGGTTTACGCTCTGTTGTTACGTATCGTCATCACTGTCCCGCGTTCTCAATGGTTTACGCTCTGTTGTTATGTGTCATCATCACTGTCCCGCGTTCTCATTGGTTTACACTCTGTTGTTACGTATCGTCATCACTTTCCCGCGTTCTCAATGGTTTACACTCTGTTGTTACGTATCGTCATCACTGTCCCGCGCTCTCATTGGTTTACACTCTGTTGTTACGTATCGTCATCACTGTCCCGCGTTCTCAATGGTTTACGCTCTGTTGTTACGTATCGTCATCACTATCCCGCGTTCTCAATGGTTTACGCTCTGTTGTTATGTGTCATCATCACTGTCCCGCGTTCTCATTGGTTTACACTCTGTTGTTACGTATCGTCATCACTGTCCCGCGTTCTCATTGGTTTACACTCTGTTGTTACGTATCGTCATCACTGTCCCGCGTTCTCATTGGTTTACACTCTGTTGTTACGTATCGTCATCACTTTCCCGCGTTCTCAATGGTTTACGCTCTATTGTTACGTATCATCATCACTGTCCTGCGTTCTCATTGGTTTACACTCTGTTGTTACGTATCGTCATCACTGTCCCGCGTTCTCATTGGTTTACACTCTGTTGTTACGTATCGTCATCACTGTCCCGCGTTCTCAATTGTTTACGCTCTGTTGTTACGTATCGTCATCACTGTCCCGCGCTCTCATTGGTTTACACTCTGTTGTTATGTATCGTCATCACTGTCCTGCGTTCTCAATGGTTTACGCTCTGTTGTTACGTATCGTCATCACTGTCCCGCGTTCTCATTGGTTTACACTCTGTTGTTACGTATCATCATCACTGTCCTGCGTTCTCATTGGTTTACGCTCTGTTGTTATGTATCGTCATCACTGTCCCGCGTTCTCATTGGTTTACGCTCTGTTGTTACGTATCATCATCACTGTCCTGCGTTCTCATTGGTTTACACTCTGTTGTTACGTATCGTCATCACTGTCCCGCGCTCTCATTGGTTTACACTCTGTTGTTATGTATCGTCATCACTGTCCTGCGTTCTCAATGGTTTACGCTCTGTTGTTACGTATCGTCATCACTGTCCCGCGTTCTCATTGGTTTACGCTCTGTTGTTACGTATCATCATCACTGTCCTGCGTTCTCATTGGTTTACACTCTGTTGTTACGTATCGTCATCACTGTCCCGCGTTCTCAATGGTTTACGCTCTGTTGTTACGTATCGTCATCAGTGTCCTGTGTTCTCATTGGTTTACGCTCTGTTGTTATGTATCGTCATCACTGTCCCGCGCTCTCATTGGTTTACGCTCTGTTGTTACGTATCGTCATCACTGTCCCGCGTTCTCAATGGTTTACGCTCTGTTGTTACGTATCGTCATCACTGTCCCGCGCTCTTATTGGTTTACACTCTGTTGTTACGTATCGTCATCACTGTCCCGCGTTCTCAATGGTTTACGCTCTGCTGTTACGTATCGTCATCACTGTCCCGCGCTCTCATTGGTTTACACTCTGTTGTTACGTATCATCATCACTGTCCTGCGTTCTCATTGGTTTACACTCTGTTGTTACGTATCGTCATCACTGTCCCGCGTTCTCAATGGTTTACGCTCTGTTGTTACGTATCGTCATCAGTGTCCTGTGTTCTCATTGGTTTACGCTCTGTTGTTATGTATCGTCATCACTGTCCCGCGCTCTCATTGGTTTACGCTCTGTTGTTACGTATCGTCATCACTGTCCCGCGTTCTCAATGGTTTACGCTCTGTTGTTACGTATCGTCATCACTGTCCCGCGCTCTTATTGGTTTACACTCTGTTGTTACGTATCGTCATCACTGTCCCGCGTTCTCAATGGTTTACGCTCTGCTGTTACGTATCGCCATCACTGTCCCGCGCTCTCATTGGTTTACACTCTGTTGTTACGTATCGTCATCACTGTCCCGCGTTCTCAATGGTTTACGCTCTGTTGTTACGTATCATCATCACTGTCCCGCGTTCTCATTGGTTTACACTCTGTTGTTACATATGGTTTACGCTCTGTTGTTACGTATCGTCATCACTGTCCCGCGCTCTCATTGGTTTACACTCTGTTGTTACGTATCGTCATCACTGTCCCGCGTTCTCAATGGTTTACGCTGTGTTGTTACGTATCATCATCACTGTCCCACGCTCTCATTGGTTTACGCTGTGTTGTTGCGTATCATCATCACTGTCCCGCGTTCTCAATGGTTTACGCTCTGTTGTTACGTATCGTCATCACTGTCCCGCGTTCTCAATGGTTTACGTTGTGTTGTTACGTATCATCATCACTGTCCCACGCTCTCATTGGTTTACACTCTGTTGTTACGTATCATCATCACTGTCCCGCGTTCTCAATGGTTTACGCTCTGTTGTTACGTATCGTCATCACTGTCCCGCGTTCTCATTGGTTTACGCTCTGTTGTTACGTATCGTCATCACTGTCCCGCGTTCTCAATGGTTTACGCTCTGTTGTTACGTATCGTCATCACTGTCCCGCGTTCTCATTGGTTTACACTCTGTTGTTACGTATCGTCATCACTGTCCCGCGTTCTCATTGGTTTACACTCTGTTGTTGCGTATCGTCATCACTGTCCCGCGCTCTCATTGGTTTACGCTCTGTTGTTACGTATCATCATCACTGTCCCGCGTTCTCATTGGTTTACACTCTGTTGTTGCGTATCGTCATCACTGTCCCGCGCTCTCATTGGTTTACGCTCTGTTGTTATGTAAACATTTTTTAAATTGCCAATTTAAACATTCAAAAGCTAGACGCGGAAGAGAACTTGCGCGCGATGAGAGAAGATTTGTGTGTGTGTGTACTCATCTGAAGTGTACGGCGCGTCGCAGAGAGTGTGCAAATATTGAGTTCTCTTTCCAGTCTTGCGCTTGAACGGACAAATTCACACAAAAATGATGTCAACATCTTGGCAAGTATCTTAGCGAGCATAGTAGGTTATGTCTTAAGTAAAACGTAAACCGTCGATAAAGACGTGTGTTCATGTGTAACAGTGTGTACTGGATCTGTGCATTAAGTCTTAAAGGGACAGAAGCCTTTTCCTGCTGTCTGTGTTTTTAATGTTAATCAAACAACAAATGACAGAAATCACTCACTGCTCTTGACTGAATAGCTTTTGTAACTTCAATAATGATTCATCTTTATTTAATTCATGCAGTGTAGATTATAATATGCAATGTTATTTTATATTTGATTACAATTTCTGTACCTAAAAAACCTGAAAAGCACGGTTTATTTTACAAGCGTCTTTGCTCTGTATGTATTTGTGCTGTTGCTTGTAGGTTGATTATTTGTTCTTATTTTGTTGATTTTTATTTGACAAATGTCCTAATTTCCCTAAACATAGCACACACCGAACCGTACCGAAACGTGACCCTAAAACCGAACTGTGAGTGATTTGAACCGTTGGACCCCTAGTAGCCGATATGACTGCACATGTTAAACTCAATGTTCAAACCCATCATGGTGAACAGTGCGCATCTGAAGCGTCTCAGCTGAAGGAAATATTACATTATTTATCAACTTTAATATATCGACTTAATTTTCTCATTGGGCCAATAACGATAACATTAAAAATGAACATATATCGGCCGATATGGTGGCTGATATATTGTGCATCCCTACTATTCACTACCATTATATGGACAAATGTTTTTTTAAAATTCTCCTTTTGTGGTTCATAAAAAATAGAAGGGCATCGGCATTACTACAACACCAGGGTGAGCAAATTACTTAATTTTCAGAGTGAACTGTCCCTTTAAGACTTTAATTAACACTATATTTCAGCTACTTTTAGTTTAACAGCGTCTTCTTTAGACCACTACGGTCATGCTCCATTGTGTGAATGGCCCCTGAAATGATAAAACTTTTAGAAGAACGCTCTGATAAAGCTAACAGGGTTCCCACACCTTGGTTAACTTCAAATTCAAGGACCTTTCAAGGACTTTCCAGGTCCAATACCCTCAAACTCAAGGACTTAATGTGGGGACACACTCAAGGGAGAGCAAAGTTGCATCGTGTTCCCTTGTAAGATACATTGTTACAGTTTTTTTTGCATTTATTTTTGGCCATATGACAGAGATCTGATATTCTATTTATTGTATTTCTGTTTTGTATAAATATTCGCTACATCCTATACTGTATTCTACAATGATCTGATATTAGCTTTTGCATTAATATTGAATGAAAAGAGCTTAGGCTCATGTAACCAGAAGTTTTAAGATATATGAATATGCTTTTAAGTTTTTCTTGCCTCATGGGTTTACATTATCTTAACAAGCAAAGCAATTCAACTTTACATTAAATAAAATATTTGGGCAACAGATTATCACAAATGTTTTATTTCAGTCGTTGGCTAAACATATTTGTGTTCGGTGTAAGCACTGAAAGCGTTGAGGTGCCATCGTAGTAGTTTTGTACGCGCATGAACGTCATGGCAACGCATAACACAAAGTGCCTCACGCGGGAAACACTTAACGTAACGCGTAAATGCGTGTAACGTAAATCAAGCAACATCGTGTACTAAGACCGACAGAAAATGAAAAGTTGCAATTTTTTTTTTAGACCCATATGGCTAGGAACTATACTCTCATTCCTGCGTAATAATCAAGGAACTTTGCTGCCGTACCATGGGTGCAGCGGCGCAATGATATTACACAGCGCCTGAAAATAGGAAAAATATCGAAAATCTTTGGTCATTTTTGAGCGAGATGCTAACGGTCTAATCAGATAGTAAGCTATGCTAAGCTATGCTAAAAGTAAAAAATCGCAACTTTAAATTTTTCGTCGGTCTTAGTACACGATGTTGCTTGATTTACGTTACTCTGACACGGATCGATCATCTACACGTATATGACGCGCTCACTCAAGCTAGAACTAGCGAGGCAGCACAACACACACACTCACACACACAGATACCGGACGCATTCACTCTAGAGAGAGCACAAGAAAGACGGAGAGCAAATGAAAGGGAAAGACCGCAGCATCTTGAGACAGGCTCTTTTAAAATAACGATTTTAATGGCACGGCACATTAAAAACACACATTTCGACATGTTGTGATGTGATCAGTCATCAATAAACACATATCCGTTTGCGCTACAGTACATCAGGTTAATCGGAAGAGCGATGGTCATGGTTTTTATCTGAGTCAGGCATGACCGTAACTCGGGTCAACAGCTTTTTTTTAACGAAAGGCCACGTTGTCCCTCAGGTGGCCCGAGTTAAACAGAAGGGAAAGAATCCTGTTTGTCTATGTAAAGCAAAGTCCAGAAGTGCTTTAGTGTGGATGGGGAAAGTTTCAGGAGTCAATCTGGGACAGCCGGGGGCATCGGGGTTCACCGTCAACACGCACGCATACTCTCAAACTCATTCAAGAGCCGCAGATAACATCACGCCTGCTCTCTAAATCATTAAACTGCTGAGTTCTGAACCTCTGGGAATGTGTAATAATATCTAGCCCTATATCTTCAAGCGAAAGCACGGCCATTATCAGATGCTCACCCCAGGGCACCTTTCTTTCATGGCGAAACAGCCCTTTGACGGAAGGACGACAGTCTTTTATCATATCTTATTGTGTTGTCATGAACAGGTGCAGATAAGTGTGTGTTACGGCACCTCGGGACCAAAATGACAGACAGACATTTAACATACTATTTCTGGCTCCACAATGTTTGACGGTCATTCTCAAGAAAATTTTTTTTTTTTGCTCAGTGCTTTAGTTGAGATTGTAAAAGAAAATTCTAATTTTTAAAAAATAATACATTTCAACATAACTTGGACTGTTCTTTTTCTTCTAAAAAGGCCCTGCCGCTTGCAAATTTCTTTTTTAAGTTTGTATGTACTTATTATTCGGTTATAATTAGCTAAATCTGATATTATTTCTTTGTTGTTGAAAGAAAGCCTAAAATATAGCTTGACTAAGTGATCCAACTCTGTCACGTCCTCTATCAGTATGAACATGACACTGATCGAATGCCTGTTTATTCTCAACATTTTATTTAGACTTTTTTTTTCTAAATTTCACAAGTTTTTTCTCGAAACACAAGGACTTTATTCTCGAAATTTAATGAGCTTAATCTCGCATTTAGTTAAAAACACTGATTCATCCATTAATGAAACAAGTGAAGTCTTTATGAGTGAGTCATTGAATCATTCACTCAAAAGATTCGTTCAAAAACGCTGATTCATCCAGTAATGAAACAAGTGAAGTCTTTACGAGTGAGTCATTGAATCATTCACTCAAAAGATTCGTTCAGAAACACTGATTCATCCAGTAATGAAACAAGTGAAGTCTTTATGAGTGAGTCATTGAATCATTCACTCAAAAGATTCGTTCAGAAACACTGATTCATCCAGTAATGAAACAAGTGAAGTCTTTATGAGTGAGTCATTGAATCATTCACTCAAGAGATTCATTCAAAAACACTGATTCATCCAGTAATGAAACGAGTGAAGTCTTTATGAGCGAGTCATTGAATCATTCACTCAAAAGATTCGTTCAAAAACACTGATTCATCTAGTAATGAAACAAGTGAAGTCTTTTTGAGTGAGTCATTGAATCATTCACTCAAAAGATTCGTTCAAAAACGCTGATTCATCCAGTAATGAAACGAGTGAAGTCTTTATGAGCGAGTCATTGAATCATTCACTCAAAAGATTTGTTCAAAAACACTGATTCATCCAGTAATGAAACAAGTGAAGTCTTTATGAGTGAGTCATTGAATCATTCACTCAAAAGATTTGTTCAAAAACACTGATTCATCCAGTAATGAAACAAGTGAAGTCTTTATGAGTGAGTCATTAAATCATTCACTCAAAAGATTCGTTCAAAAACGCTGATTCATCCAGTAATGAAACAAGTGAAGTCTTTATGAGTGAGTCATTGAATCATTCACTCAAAAGATTTGTTCAAAAACACTGATTCATCCAGTAATGAAACAAGTGAAGTCTTTATGAGTGAGTCATTGAATCATTCACTCAAAAGATTCGTTCAAAATCACTGATTCATCCAGTAATAAAACAAGTGAAGTCTTTACGAGTGAGTCATTGAATCATTCACTCAAGAGATTCTTTCAAAAACACTGATTCATCCAGTAATGAAACAAGTGAAGTCTTTATGAGCGAGTCATTGAATCATTCACTCAAGAGATTCGTTCAAAAACACTGATTCATCCAGTAATGAAACAAGTGAAGTCTTTACGAGTGAGTCATTGAATCATTCACTCAAGAGATTCGTTCAAAATCACTGATTCATCCAGTAATAAAACAAGTGAAGTCTTTACGAGTGAGTCATTGAATCATTCACTCAAAAGATTCGTTCAAAATCACTGATTCATCCAGTAATAAAACAAGTGAAGTCTTTACGAGTGAGTCATTGAATCATTCACTCAAGAGATTCTTTCAAAAACACTGATTCATCCAGTAATGAAACAAGTGAAATCTTTATGAGTGAGTCATTGAATCATTCACTCAAAAGATTCGTTCAAAATCACTGATTCATCCAGTAATAAAACAAGTGAAGTCTTTACGAGTGAGTCATTGAATCATTCACTCAAGAGATTCTTTCAAAAACACTGATTCATCCAGTAATGAAACAAGTGAAGTCTTTATGAGCGAGTCATTGAATCATTCACTCAAGAGATTCGTTCAAAAACACTGATTCATCCAGTAATGAAACAAGTCTTTATGAGTGAGTCACATTCACTCAGATTTTAAAAAAATAATTCAAGTAAAATAAACATTTTTAAATAGACTGCAGCGAATTTTGATTTATTTTTTTAATTTATTTTTTTGTTTTGTTTAGTTAACTAGATTTTTATATTTTCTGAAGAAAATGTGAGCAGTGTTTAAGCATTTCTTAGTGTGTTGTTATGCAGTTGCTATGGTGTTTCGATTAAATAAACGATTTCTCGATTTCAATCGATTCTCATTTTTTATGAACCGATTTAATTCTTAAATCCCAAGAATCGATGAGTCATCCTGTTATCAGTTCATGAATGAACCTAGCTTTGTAGAGCCCCTCCCATCCAATAAATCGCAGTAATCTTTGTGCTTTGTTAAAAAATTACCGTTTTGGCGCTGTTTAATGTGCATGCGCATTAATGAGCGGCATATGAACTGATCATCTCCGCTTTAATACCAGTTACAGCGCGAAATAAACATGAATGAACATCAAGGTATGTTAAAAGATTAGTACAACGCACTGAAAACTTTATCACGTCACATGGAATCGCTCAATCAGTGTTTCAACCGTGGAAAGACGTCAGTTAAACAGCTTGTGAACAATGTCACATAACGTCACGTTTACCTCAGAAAAACCAGTGTCCATAAACTCATTAGTCAGCTAGAAAAAATGAAAAAACTCTAGAGATGAGCATTTTGATAAATACATGCACCATATTACATAGGCTGTTCATTATAATTTTTAATGCATGTTTGAATAAATCCGTCAAGTTTTTATGATTGCCACCATTTAAATGTTTATATTTAAAAAAACATGATTATATGATTATGTAATTGTAAAGTTTAACTTTATTATTATAAAAAACGTCATCGAGTGTAATTTATGTTTTTTATTTAAATCAGTTAGTTAACCTTCAATATTAGTAATGCACCAAATGACTACCATGTATAGTTTACAGCATTAGTTAAAACATTTTTTCCAAGTACTGTATCGTGAAATTTGTGTCAATACCCAGCCCTAGTGTTTAGGTGTTTTGTGTGGAGGTTTACTGTCTGTTCGCCATATCCTGATCTCTGGATGTGGTTGGGTTTGCTCAAACCGCAGTGACGTTAACACTGCGCAATAGTAATCGTGATGCTTGACTTAGCAAAAATCACACAAAATTAAATGGTCAATGCTCAATAAGTCACTTTGGATAAAAGCATCTGCCGAATGTTATTTGCATTAACATTACATTTACTTCTCCAAGCAGAAAGTCGTGACTGCCATGGCACTTCCTGACGATTTGAGTGAGAGTCTGAACCCCTGCGGCGCCAGAGTGCAATCTAGGACAGCGTTTCGAACACGGTACAGTCCCATCAGGGCCTTTTCCTTTTGTGCAGTTCTTTTTTCTTTCTTATGCTGTTTACACAGGCAGCGTTCTGGCAAAGGATCCTCCAGCGCTTAGATCTGGTGCGCAAAACCCCCATCCCTCCTTTCTCTTCAGACGCGCTCGCAACAGGGTTTCTGCTCCACCAGTGGCTGTGAAGCTGTCCTCAGTCAAGGTTGATTACGTAATATCAAAGAGCTGACGCTAGGAAACAAGCAGCATTTTATTTTGACACAGAACGACCTAAATTCACCCCGCGCTGCAGAACGCGGCTGCGCTCCTCCTCGGGTTATGTCAGGTCAGACAGTCATCTATTAAGAGGTTTCAGGGGTGTAGCGTGTTTTAAAGTTCCTGGGCCAAAATCCACCTCAATGTTTATAGGACGATTTACAACATTTGAAAGGCTCCGGGGCTGATGTACGCTGGGAAAGCGCATCTGTAAAGTTTTGTTGTGCTGTCTTCTTCCCTAACAAGAAAACACAGTTATAATCTTTCTTTAAAGTGGTTGCCAACAATCAGTCATGTCCCGTTTTTACTCTTTTGACGAGTAGCTCTTTCACCAGCTTTAAGATACGAATTACTGAATGCCTGGATTACAAGGATCCGAGAAGTCTGATGGCCTCTTCCCATAAGATCTGGGATTTGCATTTAGCTAATTGCATACTAAAGAGATTGATTTAATGTATAGACAGCTATAATTAAGGCCGGTTCACACTAAGAACGATAACTATGTACAGTCAAACCAAAGATGGTTGTGCTTTGTGCTAAGCTAGGCTAGCGGTGGGTGCGTCAGACAGAGTTATGGCACGCACGGAGATGAGAATGGTATGTATGGACTTATCTAACTCTGGGGGATACGGTGAATAAGCTAAAGTCCCAAAAAGTCGGCGTGTTCCTTTAATGCACATGAATGACACACATCGGTTTCTTTCTCAATTGTTTAGAACACATAAACGACTGTGTTTACGAGGATACTCGCCGAGACGGGCATTTTGACTTAATTTTGCGTGCACTTGTCCGTTTAAGCTCATAAGAAAGAGAAAGAGAACTCGGCGTTCACATGCTGCGTGGCTCTGTGTGCGCACGGAAAACAGCGCACGAGTTACATGATGGGTTAGGGACTTAAAACACATGCAAATGATAAACTTTCACTCTATGATGGTTAAACTTTGCAATTAATCCGCGAATCACATGCGTTCTGAACCGGGGTGCAGCTGCCCGTACGGATCACGGATCAACTACGATCCCTATACTTACGCACATCGGCATATCGATGCTAAAACGATATATTGTGCAGCCCTAGGATACATTGTTACATCTCTAACATTTACCAGTAATTTCTGGGTGAAACGTGAATCCTACACCAATTTTTGTTCAGTGCACAGCTAGTGCTCTAAATCTCCTTATAGTCTGTCAGAGATGTCAATATGAAACATTTCTCATCAAATTCACATCTAAAATAGTTAAATGAAACACAAAATAGCATTATCTTACACTAAAGCGATCAATTTTTTTTTTATTTACGTCAGGAAAGACAGACAGTTTGTATTGAGGCTGCATGAATAATCAAAAATATATATGGCTTAGTGCAATTACCAAATCGCAAAGTCTGCAATTTAATTAAATATATACTGTATATGCGCTGCGTGTTTCAGAGTGAAGCTCAACACTGTGTTCATTTACACACGATCGGTTCATGAGCGGCTCAATTCACAGGAAATACTGTTGTTTGAGTCCCTTTAATGTGCATTTGTGAACGTAACGTAACACCAACCATCTTCCCATACTTGTGATGAGAACAATCAACAAAAGAGAAGCTTTAAGCATCCCTGCGGGTTTCCTTCAAAAAAAAAAAAAATTGATGGTTTTAACGAAAATGAAGAAATTAAGACAGCCATAAACATAACTATTATAATTTTACAGCTGTATTGTAAAAATTATTATATTATTTATAATATAATATATATGTATTAATATTATAATATATTAAAATATTATAAAATATTTACACTGATCTGGCATAACATTATGAAGTGAATAACACTGATGATCTCTCCATCACGGCTCCTGTTAGTGGGTGGGATATATTAGGCAGCAAGTGAACATTTTGTCCTCAGAGTTGATGTGTTAGAAGCAGGAAAAATGGGCAAGCGTAAGGATTTGAGCGAGGAAGGGCCAAATTGTGATGGCTAGACGACTGGGTCAGAGCATCTCCAAAACTGCAGCTCTTGTGGGGTGTTCCCAGTCTGCAGTGGTCAGGATCTATCAAAAGTGCTCCAAGGAAGGAACAGTGGAGAACCGGAGACAGGGTCATGGGCGGCCAAGGCTCATTGATGCACGTGAGGAGCGAAGGCTGGCCCGTGTGGTCCGATCAAAAAGACGAGCTACTGGAGCTCAAATTGCTCCAGAAGTTAATGCTGGTTCTGATAGAAAGGTGTCAGAATACAAAGTGCATCTCAGTTTGTTGCGTATGGGCTGCATAGCCGCTGACCAGTCAGGGTGCCCATGCTGACCCCTGTCCACCGCCGAAAGCACCAACAGTGGCACGTGAGCATCAGAACTGGACCACGGAGCAATGGAAGAAGGTGGCCTGGTCTGAGGAATCACATGTTCTTTTACATCACGTGGATGGCCGGGTGCGTGTGCGTGGCTTCCCTGGGGAACACATGGCACCAGGATGCACTATGGGAAGAAGGCAAGCCGGCGGAGGCAGTGTGATGCTTTGGGCAATGTTCTGCTGGGAAACCTTGGGTCCTGCCATCCATGTGGATGTTACTTTGACACGTACCACCTACCTAAGCATTGTTGCAGACCATGTACAGCCTTTCATGGAAACAGTATTCCCTGGTGGCTGTGGCTCTTCCAGCAGGATAATGCTCCTGACACAAAGCACAAATGCTTCAGGAATGGTTTGAGGAGCACAACAACGAGTTTGAGGTGTTGACTTGGCCTCCAAATTCCCCAGATCTCAATTAGGCTTGCTGTGATAGTCGGTGTGTTACCGGTGTTCCCGGTGTTACCGGTGTTCATGCGCAACAACGATTACATCACTTGCCCACCGTGGCACCGCCTCTCTCCGTCGTTTTTATTTTTTTTATAGTAATAAAATAATTTAGTTCAGTTAGAGAACAGACACTACAATTAAAAACTGAACGTGTCTGCTCAATACAGCGTGAGCCGAACGAGAGTCGCAGCACAAACGCAGCAGGAGTCAGATCTCATTCATCACGAGAGTGAGGAGCTGAATGACAAGATGATCGCGGAAGATTTGGTTTCAAAGCAAAATGTAAAAGCGCCTATTTAAGTGTTTATCATTGTACTGTTCTGTTGTGTTTTTCATTAAGAATAATAGGCTAATGAACCCACCATTCAAGCAACCCGCCCCCGAATTGGCGCTAATTTCAAACAATTGCATTTATTACCGGTGTTGTCACGCGTCGATTAACCGGTGGGAAAATTTCCTCACTGTCACATCCCTAATCTCAGTCCATTCGAGCATCTGTGGGATGTGCTGAACAAACAAGTCCGATCCATGGAGGCCCCACCTCACAACTTACAGGAGTTTTTATCGTTTATGTTTTGTTTTTATTGTTTATGTTTTTTTTAATATTGCAAACATATTTTCACAGTTAGATCAAACAAATTGCAATTAGATTTTAGTTTAATCTCATATTCTAATACCTAATATTCTAATATTTATTGATTAAAGATAACTCACCTCACCGCATGTGTTCAATGTGTAGGAATATGAAAACTCGTAAAAAAAGCCTCGAAATGATCCTTTTTCCTAATAATATTATGTTTTTCATCTCATGCTCAAGTAGGTCAAAGGTGACCCCATTGTAAATGTGAATTACTGCACAGTAAAAGTCTTGTTGTGGAAAATATCTCGACAGATCTTGGAAAAGCCCCAAATGGAATATGTGCAAGCGGCTTAGTTCCATGCCATTCTGGCTTCCATGCATAAATTTGGCATATATGCCCTCACAGACTCTCCAGGACACACTTTGTTGTGAAAAAATATTTATTGTTTTGTACTGCGTGTCATCCATTGAAATTTATGGGGCCTTAATTTCCCAATGCTTTCACAAGACCAGACCCAGTATGGCCGGATCCCAAGATCACGGCGGGACCCTTAATTGCATCTTTCTTTTTGACTGATTTCCCAGAGCTTCCCAGCATTTTACGACTTTGCTCCCTCTTTCTAGGGATGGAGCGCATGTTTTGCCAGCGCTGCGCCACATATGCTCTTTGCTCCTCTGTGTTGATAGTATTTCATTGCTTTGTGGATGCATCAGAGGAATGCATCTTGGTAGTTTTTTTGCATATTTCATATTTAGAAACGGACAAAAATGAACGGTTTAATTTCAGCTTTGATAGCTTGTGTAATTTGATTTAGCTTTATGAAATGCTCTTCAAGACATGAAAGACATGAAAAGATTGGTCAATGCACATACATTCTTCACAAACCATTATGAATGGAGTGCTGATGCATTTTAGCACATGCAAAAGCAAGCATGAGAGTGTTTCATGTACTCATGTAGAGTTGCACGTGTGGCTGTGCAAAGCAAAGCTGGAGTAGAAAATGAGCGGTTCACCCAAACATTACACGCATTTTATTAGAGAGGCGCAATCAACCGACAGAAAGCATTTCAACACGTTAGGATTAATATCTAGACTGACGTACATCAGAGGTCTTAAATATTACCATGTGTGCCGTCTTGCTGCTTTGTTTGTGTTGCACTACAAACAATTGTTGTAGAAAAAATTCTGCTGGTGTGTGTTCTTGATTTATTGACGCTGGTGTCATTAATTTGGACCTCACCAGACGCTTCGGATGAAAACTTGTTAAAAGCCCTATCAACTTTTTCCCCCCTTTTATTTTGAAAACCATGTTCCAGAGAGAAGCTCGGCTGTGAAGTGAGGACACGTTGTTGATAAATTGCAGCTCTGGGTGGCGTTTCAAATTTGCACATGTCAAAGCATCTACATTACCCATTTACACAATGTGTTTTTATGATGTTCTCCCTGTGTTTTGAAGACTGATTGACGATTGCCTCCGGGATAGAAGCTTTTTTTTAAGGTTCAGGCGCAACTCTGTGGTATTAGGGAGCTCAACATTTCTATTACTGTGGGACTCTTAAGCCTCTTAAATTTACATGAATTTTTTCATCATGCGGATTAACCCTAGATTCTGTAGATGTTGGCAATGAAACTTACAAGTACAAAAATTTGTCTTCACCAAAGTCTGTGAAACCGCAGGCGGTCCCTGGCTAAGAAATAAAGTTTTATATAAAACGTCAAAGTAGACAGATACCGTTCATACCAAGTTATTCCTGCAGTGAATATGAGCTGAAATAATGATAGTAATAAATAACATGCAGGCCCATAATTACTCAGTTCAGTGCAAATTCTTGCATGGGATGTAAGACTAGAAAAACTTTTATGATCGACACATTTTTTGGACTGTAAGGTTTGTAAATCTGTTATTCGTATGTGTCTCAACACATTTTTTAATTGCTCCAAGCTCTAAGCTCACAAGAACCAATGAGGTTCATTCTTGTGTTACGCATCACGATCGAGTTTCTCAAGAACCAATGAGGTTCATTCTTGTGTTACGCATCACGATCGAGTTTCTCAAGAACCAATGAGGTTCATTCTTGTGTTACGCATCACGATCGAGTTTCTCAAGAACCAATGAGGTTCATTCTGGTGTTACACATCACGATTGAGCTTCTGTAAGAACCAATGAGGTTCATTCTCGTGTTACGCATCACGATTGAGCTTCTCAAGAACCAATGAGGTTCATTCTTGTGTTACGCATCACGATTGAGCTTCTCAAGAGCCAGTGAGGTTCATTCTGGTGTTACACATCACGATTGAGCTTCTCAAGAACCAATGAGGTTCATTCTCGTGTTACGCATCACGATTGAGCTTCTCAAGAACCAATGAGGTTCATTCTTGTGTTACACATCACGTTTGAGCTTCTGTAAGAACCAATGAGGTTCATTCTCGTGTTACGCATCACGATTGAGCTTCAGCAAGAACCAATGAGGTACATTCTCGTGTTACGCATCACGTTTGAGCTTCTTAAGAACCAATGAGGTTCATTCTCGTGTTACGCATCACGATTGAGCTTCTCAAGAACCAATGAGGTTCATTCTTGTGTTACGCATCACGTTTGAGCTTCTCTAAGAACCAATGAGGTTCATTCTTTTGTTACACATCACGATTGAGCTTCAGCAAGAACCAATGAGGTACATTCTCGTGTTACGCATCACGTTTGAGCTTCAGCAAGAACCAATGAGGTTCATTCTCGTGTTACGCATCACGATTGAGCTTCTCAAGAACCAATGAGGTTCATTCTCATGTTACGCATCACGTTTGAGCTTCAGCAAGAACCAATGAGGTTCATTCTCGTGTTACGCATCACAATTGAGCTTCAACAAGAACCAATGAGATTCATTCTCATGTTACGCATCACGTTTGAGCTTCAGCAAGAACCAATGAGGTTCATTCTCGTGTTACGCATCACGATTGAGCTTCAACAAGAACCAATGAGGTTCATTCTCATGTTACGCATCACGTTTGAGCTTCAGCAAGAACCAATGAGGTTCATTCTCGTGTTACGCATCACGATTGAGCTTCTGTAAGAACCAATGAGGTTCATTCTCATGTTACGCATCACGATTGGGCTTCAGCAAAAACCAATGAGATTCATTCTTGTGTTACGCATCATGATTGAGCTTCTCAAGAACCAATGAGGTTCATTCTCATGTTACGCATCACGTTTGAGCTTCAGCAAGAACCAATGAGGTTCATTCTCGTGTTACATATCAAGATTGAGTTTCTCAAGAACCAATGAGGTTCATTCTTGTGTTACACATCACGATTGAGCTTCAGCAAGAACCAATGAGGTACATTCTCGTGTTACGCATCACGATTGAGCTTCTCAAGAACCAATGAGGTTCATTCTCATGTTACGCATCACGTTTGAGCTTCAGCAAGAACCAATGAGGTTCATTCTCGTGTTACGCATCACGTTTGAGCTTCTGTAAGAACCAATGAGGTTCATTCTCATGTTACGCATCACGATTGAGCTTCAGCAAGAACCAATGAGGTTCATTCTCGTGTTACGCATCACGTTTGAGCTTCTGTAAGAACCAATGAGGTTCATTCTCATGTTACGCATCACGATTGAGCTTCAGCAAGAACCAATGAGATTCATTCTTGTGTTACGCATCACGATTGAGCTTCTCAAGAACCAATGAGGTTCATTCTCATGTTACGCATCACGTTTGAGCTTCAGCAAGAACCAATGAGGTTCATTCTCGTGTTACGCATCACGATTGAGCTTCTCAAAAACCAATGAGGTTCATTCTCGTGTTACGCATCACGATTGAGCTTCTCAAGAACCAATGAGGTTCATTCTTGTGTTACGCATCACGTTTGAGCTTCTCTAAGAACCAATGAGGTTCATTCTCGTGTTACATATCAAGATTGAGTTTCTCAAGAACCAATGAGGTTCATTCTTGTGTTACACATCACGATTGAGCTTCAGCAAGAACCAATGAGGTACATTCTCGTGTTACGCATCACGATTGAGCTTCTCAAGAACCAATGAGGTTCATTCTCATGTTACGCATCACGTTTGAGCTTCAGCAAGAACCAATGAGGTTCATTCTCGTGTTACGCATCACGATTGAGCTTCTGTAAGAACCAATGAGGTTCATTCTCATGTTACGCATCACGATTGAGCTTCAGCAAGAACCAATGAGATTCATTCTCGTGTTACGCATCACGTTTGAGCTTCAGTAAGAACCAATGAGGTTCATTCTCGTGTTACGCATCACAATTGAGCTTCTGTAAGAACCAATGAGGTTCATTCTCGTTTTACATATCACAATTGAGCTTCTCAAGAACCAATGAGGTTCATTCTCGTGTTACATATCACGATTGAGCTTCTCAAGAACCAATGAGGTTCATTCTTGTGTTACGCATCACGATTGAGCTTCTCAAGAACCAATGAGGTTCATTCTCGTGTTACGCATCACATTTGAGCTTCTCAAGAACCAATGAGGTTCATTCTTGTGTTACGCATCACGATTGAGCTTCTCAAGAACCAATGAGGTTCATTCTCATGTTACGCATCACGTTTGAGCTTCAGCAAGAACCAATGAGGTTCATTCTCGTGTTACGCATCACGTTTGAGCTTCAGCAAGAACCAGTGAGGTTCATTCTCGTGTTACGCATCACGTTTGAGCTTCTGTAAGAACCAATGAGGTTCATTCTCGTGTTACGTATCACGATTGAGCTTCTCAAGAACCAATGAGGTTCATTCTCGTGTTACGCATCACGATTGAGCTTCTCAAGAACCAATGAGGTCCATTCTCGTGTTACGCATCACATTTGAGCTTCTCAAGAACCAATGAGGTTCATTCTCGTGTTACGCATCACGATTGAGCTTCTCAAGAACCAATGAGGTTCATTCTCATGTTTCGCATCACGATTGAGCTTCTCAAGAACCAATGAGGTTCATTCTTGTGTTACGCATCACGTTTGAGCTTCAGCAAGAACCAATGAGGTTAATTCTCGTGTTACGCATCACGATTGAGCTTCTCAAAAGCCAATGAGGTTCATTCTCGTGTTACGCATCACGATTGAGCTTCTCAAGAACCAATGAGGTTCATTCTCGTGTTACGCATCACGTTTCAGCTTCTCAAGAATCAATGAGGTTTATTCTCGTGTTACGCATCACGATTGAGCTTCTCAAGAACCAATGAGGTTCATTCTCGTGTTACGCATCACGATTGAGTTTCTCAAGAACTAATGAGGTTCATTCTCGTGTTACGCATCACGTTTGAGCTTCTCAAGAACCAATGAGGTTCATTCTCGTGTTACGCATCATGTTTTATCTTTTCAAGAACCAATGAGGTTCATTCTCGTGTTACGCATCACGATTGAGCTTCTCAAGAACCAATGAGGTTCATTCTCGTGTTACGCATCACGATTGAGCTTCTCAAGAACCAATGAGGTTCATTCTCGTGTTACGCATCATGTTTTAGCTTCTCAAGAACCAATGAGGTTCATTCTCGTGTTACGCATCACGATTGAGCTTCTGTAAGAACCAATGAGGTTCATTCTCGTGTTACGCATCACGATTGAGCTTCTCAAGAACCAATGAGGTTCATTCTCGTGTTACGCATCACGATTGAGCTTCTCAAGAGCCAATGAGGTTCATTCTCGTGTTATGCATCACGATTGAGCTTCTCAAGAACCAATGAGGTTCATTTTCGTGTTACGCATCACGTTTGAGCTTCTCAAGAACCAATGAGGTTCATTCTCGTGTTACGCATCACGATTGAGTTTCTCAAGAACTAATGAGGTTCATTCTCGTGTTACGCATCACGTTTGAGCTTCTCAAGAACCAATGAGGTTCATTCTCGTGTTACGCATCATGTTTTAGCTTCTCAAGAACCAATGAGGTTCATTCTCGTGTTACGCATCACGATTGAGCTTCTCAAGAACCAATGAGGTTCATTCTCGTGTTACGCATCACGATTGAGCTTCTCAAGAACCAATGAGGTTCATTCTCGTGTTACGCATCATGTTTCAGCTTCTCAAGAACCAATGAGGTTCATTCTCGTGTTACGCATCACGACTGAGCTTCTCAAGAACCAATGAGGTTCATTCTCGTGTTACATATCAAGATTGAGTTTCTCAAGAACCAATGAGGTTCATTCTTGTGTTACGCATCACGATTGAGCTTCTGTAAGAACCAATGAGGTTCATTCTCATGTTACGCATCACGATTGAGCTTCAGCAAGAACCAATGAGGTTCATTCTCGTGTTACGCATCACGTTTGAGCTTCAGCAAGAACCAATGAGGTTCATTCTCGTGTTACGCATCACGATTGAGCTTCAGCAAGAACCAATGAGGTTCATTCTCGTGTTACGCATCACGATTGAGCTTCAGCAAGAACCAATGAGGTTCATTCTCGTGTTACGCATCACGATTGAGCTTCAGGTAGAACCAATGAGGTTCATTCTCGTGTTACGCATCACGTTTGAGCTTCAGCAAGAACCAATGAGGTTC
Organism: Rhinogobio ventralis; assembly: GCA_039654625.1. NCBI lineage: Eukaryota > Metazoa > Chordata > Actinopteri > Cypriniformes > Gobionidae > Rhinogobio > Rhinogobio ventralis. Next base: position 37,772,858 of record CM077210.1, on the reverse strand, counting down.
ATTCTCGTGTTACGCATCACGTTTAAGCTTCAGCAAGAACCAATGAGATTCATTCTCGTGTTACGCATCAAGTTTGAGCTTCAACAAGAACCAATGAGGTTCATTCTTGTGTTACGCATCACGATTGAGCTTCAGCAAGAACCAATGAGGTTCATTCTCGTGTTACGCATCACGATTGAGCTTCAGCAAGAACCAATGAGGTTAATTCTCGTGTTACGCATCACGATTGAGCTTCAGCAAGAACCAATGAGGTTTATTCTCGTGTTACGCATCACGATTGAGCTTCAGCAAGAACCAATGAGGTTCATTCTTGTGGTACGCATCACGATTGAGCTTCAGCAAGAACCAATGAGGTTCATTCTCGTGTTACGCATCACGTTTGAGCTTCAGCAAGAACCAATGAGGTTCATTCTCATGTTACGCATCACGATTGAGCTTCTCAAGAACCAATGAGGTTCATTCTCGTGTTACGTATCACGTTTGAGCTTCTCAAGAACCAATGAGGTTCATTCTCGTGTTACGCATCACGATTGAGTTTCTCAAGAACTAATGAGGTTCATTCTCGTGTTACGCATCACGTTTGAGCTTCTCAAGAACCAATGAGGTTCATTCTCGTGTTACGCATCATGTTTTATCTTTTCAAGAACCAATGAGGTTCATTCTCGTGTTACGCATCACGATTGAGCTTCTCAAGAACCAATGAGGTTCATTCTCGTGTTACGCATCACGATTGAGCTTCTCAAGAACCAATGAGGTTCATTCTCGTGTTACGCATCATGTTTTAGCTTCTCAAGAACCAATGAGGTTCATTCTCGTGTTACGCATCACGATTGAGCTTCTGTAAGAACCAATGAGGTTCATTCTCGTGTTACGCATCACGATTGAGCTTCTCAAGAACCAATGAGGTTCATTCTCGTGTTACGCATCACGATTGAGCTTCTCAAGAGCCAATGAGGTTCATTCTCGTGTTATGCATCACGATTGAGCTTCTCAAGAACCAATGAGGTTCATTTTCGTGTTACGCATCACGTTTGAGCTTCTCAAGAACCAATGAGGTTCATTCTCGTGTTACGCATCACGATTGAGTTTCTCAAGAACTAATGAGGTTCATTCTCGTGTTACGCATCACGTTTGAGCTTCTCAAGAACCAATGAGGTTCATTCTCGTGTTACGCATCATGTTTTAGCTTCTCAAGAACCAATGAGGTTCATTCTCGTGTTACGCATCACGATTGAGCTTCTCAAGAACCAATGAGGTTCATTCTCGTGTTACGCATCACGATTGAGCTTCTCAAGAACCAATGAGGTTCATTCTCGTGTTACGCATCATGTTTCAGCTTCTCAAGAACCAATGAGGTTCATTCTCGTGTTACGCATCACGACTGAGCTTCTCAAGAACCAATGAGGTTCATTCTCGTGTTACATATCAAGATTGAGTTTCTCAAGAACCAATGAGGTTCATTCTTGTGTTACGCATCATGATTGAGCTTCTGTAAGAACCAATGAGGTTCATTCTCATGTTACGCATCACGATTGAGCTTCAGCAAGAACCAATGAGGTTCATTCTCGTGTTACGCATCACGTTTGAGCTTCAGCAAGAACCAATGAGGTTCATTCTCGTGTTACGCATCACGATTGAGCTTCAGCAAGAACCAATGAGGTTCATTCTCGTGTTACGCATCACGATTGAGCTTCAGCAAGAACCAATGAGGTTCATTCTCGTGTTACGCATCACGATTGAGCTTCAGCAAGAACCAATGAGGTTCATTCTCGTGTTACGCATCACGATTGAGCTTCAGGTAGAACCAATGAGGTTCATTCTCGTGTTACGCATCACGTTTGAGCTTCAGCAAGAACCAATGAGGTTCATTCTCGTGTTACGCATCACGTTTAAGCTTCAGCAAGAACCAATGAGATTCATTCTCGTGTTACGCATCAAGTTTGAGCTTCAACAAGAACCAATGAGGTTCATTCTTGTGTTACGCATCACGATTGAGCTTCAGCAAGAACCAATGAGGTTCATTCTCGTGTTACGCATCACGATTGAGCTTCAGCAAGAACCAATGAGGTTAATTCTCGTGTTACGCATCACGATTGAGCTTCAGCAAGAACCAATGAGGTTTATTCTCGTGTTACGCATCACGATTGAGCTTCAGCAAGAACCAATGAGGTTCATTCTTGTGGTACGCATCACGATTGAGCTTCAGCAAGAACCAATGAGGTTCATTCTCGTGTTACGCATCACGTTTAAGCTTCAGCAAGAACCAATGAGATTCATTCTCGTGTTACGCATCAAGTTTGAGCTTCAACAAGAACCAATGAGGGTCATTCTCGTGTTACGCATCACGATTGAGCTTCAACAAGAACCAATGAGGTTCATTCTCGTGTTACGCATCACGATTGAGCTTCAGCAAGAACCAATGAGATTCATTCTCGTGTTACGCATCACGTTTGAGCTTCAACAAGAACCAATGAGGTTCATTCTCGTGTTACGCATCACGTTTGAGCTTCAACAAGAACCAATGAGATTCATTCTCGTGTTACGCATCACGTTTGAGCTTCAACAAGAACCAATGAGGTTCATTCTCGTGTTACGCATCACGATTGAGCTTCAACAAGAAACAATGAGGTTCATTCTCGTGTTACGCATCACGATTGAGCTTCTCAAGAACCAATGAGGTTCATTCTCGTGTTACGCATCACGTTTGAGCTTCAGCGAGAACCAATGAGGTTCATTCTTGTGTTACGCATCACGATTGAGCTTCAACAAGAACCAATGAGGTTCATTCTCGTGTTACGCATCACGTTTGAGCTTCAACAAGAACCAATGAGGTTCATTCTCGTGTTACGCATCACGATTAAGCTTCAGCAAGAACCAATGAGATTCATTCTCGTGTTACGCATCACGTTTGAGCTTCAAGAAGAACCAATGAGGTTCATTCTCGTGTTACGCATCACGTTTGAGCTTCAACAAGAACCAATGAGATTCATTCTCGTGTTACGCATCACGTTTGAGCTTCAACAAGAACCAATGAGGTTCATTCTCGTGTTACGCATCACGATTGAGCTTCTCAAGAACCAATAAGGTTCATTCTCGTGTTACGCATCACGTTTGAGCTTCAGCGAGAACCAATGAGGTTCATTCTCGTGTTACGCATCACGATTGAGCTTCAACAAGAACCAATGAGGTTCATTCTCGTGTTACGCATCACGATTGAGCTTCAACAAGAACCAATGAGGTTCATTCTCGTGTTACGCATCACGTTTGAGCTTCAGCAAGAACCAATGAGGTTCATCCTCGTGTTACGCATCACGATTGAGCTTCAGCAAGAACCAATGAGGTTCATTCTCGTGTTACGCATCAAGTTTGAGCTTCAGCAAGAACCAATGAGGTTCATTCTCGTGTTACGCATCACGTTTGAGCTTCAGCAAGAACCAATGAGGTTCATTCTCGTGTTACGCATCACGTTTGAGCTTCAGCAAGAACCAATGAGATTCTTTCTCGTGTTACGCATCACGTTTGAGCTTCAACAAGAACCAATGAGGTTCATTCTCGTGTTATGCATCACGATTGAGCTTCAGCAAGAACCGATGAGGTTCATTCTCGTGTTACGCATCACGATTGAGCTTCAGCAAGAACCAATGAGGTTAATTCTTGTTACGCATCACGATTGAGCTTCAACAAGAACCAATGAGGTTCATTCTCGTGTTACGCATCACGTTTGAGCTTCAACAAGAACCAATGAGGTTCATTCTCGTGTTACGCATCACGTTTGAGCTTCAGCAAGAACCAATGAGGTTCATTCTTGTGGTACGCATCACGATTGAGCTTCAGCAAGAACCAATGAGGTTCATTCTCGTGTTACGCATCACGATTGAGCTTCAGCAAGAACCAATGAGATTCATTCTCGTGTTACGCATCACGTTTGAGCTTCAACAAGAACCAATGAGGTTCATTCTCGTGTTACGCATCACGTTTCAGCTTCAGCAAGAACCAATGAGGTTCATTCTCGTGTTACGCATCACGATTGAGCTTCAGCAAGAACCAATGAGATTCATTCTCGTGTTACGCATCACGTTTGAGCTTCAGCAAGAACCAATGAGGTTCATTCTCGTGTTACGCATCACGATTGAGCTTCAGCAAGAACCAATGAGATTCATTCTCGTGTTACGCATTACGTTTGAGCGTCAACAAGAACCAATGAGGTTCATTCTCGTGTTACGCATCACGATTGAGCTTCTCAAGAACCAATGAGGTTCATTCTCGTGTTATGCATCACGTTTGAGCTTCAGCGAGAACCAATGAGGTTCATTCTCGTGTTATGTATCACGTTTGAGCTTCAGCGAGAACCAATGAGGTTCATTCTCGTGTTACGCATCACGATTGAGCTTCAACAAGAACCAATGAGGTTCATTCTCGTGTTACGCATCACGATTGAGCTTCAACAAGAACCAATGAAGTTCATTCTCGTGTTACGCATCACGTTTGAGCTTCAGCAAGAACCAATGAGGTTCATTCTCGTGTTACACATCACGATTGAGCTTCAGCAAGAACCAATGAGGTTCATTCTCGTGTTACGCATCAAGTTTGAGCTTCAGCAAGAACCAATGAGGTTCATTCTCGTGTTACGCATCACGTTTGAGCTTCAGCAAGAACCAATGAGATTCATTCTCGTGTTACGCATCACGTTTGAGCTTCAACAAGAACCAGTGAGGTTCATTCTCATGTTACACATCACGATTGAGCTTCAGCAAGAACCAATGAGGTTCATTCTCGTGTTACGCATCACGATTGAGCTTCAGCAAGAACCAATGAGGTTAATTCTTGTTACGCATCACGATTGAGCTTCAGCAAGAACCAATGAGGTTCATTCTCGTGTTACGCATCACGATTGAGCTTCAGCAAGAACCAATGAGGTTCATTCTCGTGTTACGCATCACATTTGAGCTTCAGCAAGAACCAATGAGATTCATTCTCGTGTTACGCATCACGTTTGAGCTTCAGCAAGAACCAATGAGGTTCATTCTCGTGTTATGCATCACGTTTGAGCTTCTGTAAGAACCAATGAGGTTCATTCTCGTGTTACGCATCACGATTGAGCTTCAGCAAGAACCAATGAGGTTAATTCTCGTGTTACGCATCACGTTTCAGCTTCAGCAAGAACCAATGAGGTTCATTCTCATGTTACGCATCACGATTGAGCTTCAGCAAGAACCAATGAGGTTCATTCTCCTGGTACGCATCACGATTGAGCTTCAGCAAGAACCAATGAGGTTCATTCTCGTGTTATGCATCACGATTGAGCCTCAGCAAGAACCAATGAGATTCATTCTCGTGTTACTCATCACGTTTGAGCTTCAACAAGAACCAATGAGGTTCATTCTCGTGTTACGCATCACGTTTGAGCTTCAACAAGAACCAATGAGATTCATTCTCGTGTTACGCATCATGTTTGAGCTTCAACAAGAACCAATGAGGTTCATTCTCGTGTTACGCATCACGTTTGAGCTTCAGCGAGAACCAATGAGGTTCATTCTCGTGTTACGCATCACGATTGAGCTTCTCAAGAACCAATGAGGTTCATTCTCATGTTACGCATCACGTTTGAGCTTCAGCAAGAACCAATGAGGTTCATTCTCGTGTTACGCATCACGATTGAGCTTCAACAAGAACCAATGAGGTTCATTCTCGTGTTATGCATCACGATTGAGCTTCAGCAAGAACCAATGAGATTCATTCTCGTGTTACTCATCACGTTTGAGCTTCAACAAGAACCAATGAGGTTCATTCTCGTGTTACGCATCACGTTTGAGCTTCAACAAGAACCAATGAGATTCATTCTCGGTTTACGCATCACGATTGAGCTTCAACAAGAACCAATGAGGTTCATTCTCGTGTTACGCATCACGTTTGAGCTTCAGCGAGAACCAATGAGGTTCATTCTCGTGTTACGCATCACGATTGAGCTTCAGCAAGAACCAATGAGGTTCATTCTCGTGTTACGCATCACGATTGAGCTTCAGCAAGAACCAATGAGGTTCATTCTCGTGTTACGCATCACGATTGAGCTTCAGCAAGAACCAATGAGGTTAATTCTTGTGTTACGCATCACGATTGAGCTTCAGCAAGAACCAGTGAGGTTCATTCTCGTGTTACACATCACGATTGCGCTTCAGCATGAACCAATGAGGTTCATTCTCGTGTTACGCATCACGATTGAGCTTCAACAAGAACCAATGAGGTTCATTCTCGTGTTACGCATCACGTTTGAGCTTCAACAAGAACCAATGAGGTTCATTCTCGTGTTACGCATCACGTTTGAGCTTCAACAAGAACCAATGAGGTTCATTCTCGTGTTACGCATCACGTTTGAGCTTCAACAAGAACCAATGAGGTTAATTCTTGTGTTACGCATCACGATTGAGCTTCAGCAAGAACCAATGAGGTTCATTCTCGTGTTACGCATCACGATTGAGCTTCAGCAAGAACCAATGAGGTTCATTCTCGTGTTACGCATCACGTTTGAGCTTCAACAAGAACCAATGAGGTTCATTCTCGTGTTACGCATCACGATTGAGCTTCAGCAAGAACCAATGAGGTTCATTCTCGTGTTACGCATCACGATTGAGCTTCAGCAAGAACCAATGAGGTTAATTCTCGTGTTACGCATCACGTTTGAGCTTCAGCAAGAACCAATGAGGTTCATTCTCATGTTACGCATCACGTTTGAGCTTCAGCAAGAACCAATGAGGTTCATTCTCGTGTTACGCATCACGATTGAGCTTCAGCAAGAACCAATGAGGTTCATTCTCGTGTTACGCATCACGTTTGAGCTTCAGCAAGAACCAATGAGGTTCATTCTCATGTTACGCATCACGATTGAGCTTCAGCAAGAACCAATGAGGGTCATTCTCGTGTTACGCATCACGTTTGAGCTTCAACAAGAACCAATGAGATTCATTCTCGTGTTACGCATCACGATTGAGCTTCAGCAAGAACCAATGAGGTTCATTCTCGTGTTACGCATCACGTTTGAGCTTCAACAAGAACCAATGAGGTTCATTCTCGTGTTACGCATCACGATTGAGCTTCAGCAAGAACCAATGAGGTTCATTCTCGTGTTACGCATCACGATTGAGCTTCAGCAAGAACCAATGAGGTTCATTCTCGTGTTACGCATCACGTTTGAGCTTCAGCAAGAACCAATGAGGTTCATTCTCATGTTACGCATCACGTTTGAGCTTCAGCAAGAACCAATGAGGTTCATTCTCGTGTTACGCATCACGATTGAGCTTCAGCAAGAACCAATGAGGTTCATTCTCGTGTTACGCATCACGTTTGAGCTTCAGCAAGAACCAATGAGGTTCATTCTCATGTTACGCATCACGATTGAGCTTCAGCAAGAACCAATGAGGGTCATTCTCGTGTTACGCATCACGTTTGAGCTTCAGCAAGAACCAATGAGGTTCATTCTCGTGTTACGCATCACGATTGAGCTTCAGCAAGAACCAATGAGGTTCATTCTCATGTTACGCATCACGATTGAGCTTCAGCAAGAACCAATGAGGTTCATTCTCGTGTTACGCATCACGATTGAGCTTCAGCAAGAACCAATGAGGTTAATTCTTGTGTTACACATCACGATTGAGCTTCAGCAAGAACCAATGAGGTTCATTCTCGTGTTACGCATCACGATTGAGCTTCAGCAAGAACCAATGAGGTTCATTCTCGTGTTACGCATCACGTTTGAGCTTCAACAAGAACCAATGAGGTTCATTCTCGTGTTACGCATCACGATTGAGCTTCAGCAAGAACCAATGAGGTTCATTCTCGTGTTACGCATCACGATTGAGCTTCAGCAAGAACCAATGAGGTTCATTCTCGTGTTACGCATCACGTTTGAGCTTCAGCAAGAACCAATGAGGTTCATTCTCATGTTACGCATCACGTTTGAGCTTCAGCAAGAACCAATGAGGTTCATTCTCGTGTTACGCATCACGATTGAGCTTCAGCAAGAACCAATGAGGTTCATTCTCGTGTTACGCATCACGATTGAGCTTCAGCAAGAACCAATGAGATTCATTCTCGTGTTACGCAGCACGTTTGAGCTTCAACAAGAACCAATGAGGTTCATTCTCGTGTTACGCATCACGTTTGAGCTTCAGCAAGAACCAATGAGATTCATTCTCGTGTTACGCAGCATGTTCTTTCAAAAACATTAAAAAATCTGTATCATTCAAACATTTTGACATGAAATGTAAATAAGTGTTTGACAATGTGAGGTGAGTGGGTGATCTATTCCTTTAAATATAATTTTTCCTGTAGCACAAACGCTAGCATATGGCGCAAAATCATGGGTTTGATTTCTAGGAAATGCACATTCTGATAAAACATATAAGTTATAGATGCACTTTGGATAAAAGATTCTGGCAAATGTTAAAGGTTGCCACACAGAGTAATTGCAGCAGGTTTTACTTTTCAGGAATTGCATGAACTGCTCTCCATCACTTTGGGAATATTTAGGTCTTAAAGCAACGCTGGAATTTTTCAAGTCTAAGTCCCTCATGTATAATAAAGCTCCAGTCCATTACAGGATATCATTGGCTGACTTTGTTATCAACACCATCAAGTGGATGTAATTAGGGTTGTAAAACCCTCCAGGTTTCAGGCTAAAGCATGGGATCTGGAAATCCAGGTTTTATGATGTGGTGCTGTTTGAGGACATCTGGAACACATCCAGCGCGCTATATTAATGCTCCGGCGGAGATGTATATCAGCTTACATATGTTTTGTAAATAGGGCTCTGTAACCGCTATAAGATCGAATAAATCAAAAGGATTGATCATGAATTCAGTTTTTCTTTAGTTCTGGTAAGTTGCTAACATACATGCTAGGATGAAACCTCATGCAGCGTGAACTTTGCCCAGAGAGTGTATTATTTCCACATGTGTGGAAAATTATTTGTTAAAGGACAGGATTGTTTAACGTGACAAAATACTTCACGCGGCGCTGAACATTTGTAGCTCTCAAACACGTCTGGAGTGCATTGTGTGGGGTTTATACTTACTCTTTGCTTGATTTTGCTTCATTTCAGTATATTCAAAAGGGTAATGTGTTATAAAGATTAACAGTGCATGTTATTTCAGTTTTTATTATAGTTTTATTGATATTTTAGAATTTTATAATTCAATTATAAAATTTATATTTTTATGAAATTTATAATTTTAGTTTAAGTTTTAGTAATTTTGTTGTGCTTTTGTCCTTTTATTCGTTTTTTAAAATATTTTTCTTTAGGTTTATTATTGTAGTTATTTATTTAGTTTTGTTTATTTATTTATTTATTATTATTATTTGTTACTTTTTTATTAATAATTTTAGTACTTAAAATTTGCCATGGCAATAAATTGAAATAAGTTTAAGTAATTTTGTTATGTGCTTTTGTCATTTTATTAGTTTTTATTTATTTATTGTTTTTGTATTTTTTTGTATTTTTTTATTTATCAATTATTTCAGTGTTTCAACATATTTCAGTTTATTGCCAAGGCAAGATTTCTAATTTTTGTTAAGTTTTAATATTCATATTTTTATTTTATTTTTATAAATTTTTTCCTTTTAATATTGTTTACAGTTTTCATGTTAATTTTAGTTAATTTTTTTGTAATTTGGCCTAGTATTGCTATTTAGATTTAGATTTAATTTTTATTTTTATTTTTACTGTACAGTATTTTATTTATTATTATTTTTATTTATTAATACTTTTAGTACTTTAACTCAAACTTATTTCAGTTTATTGCCATTTTTGCAAATGTTTAGTAGTTTTGTTATGCGTCTTTTTAAATATTGCTCTTTAGGTTTAATTTTTATATATATATTAATATTTTTTATTGTTAATTTAGTTTTAGTTATTTATTATTTATTATTATTTTTTGTTTTGTTTTTGTTTTATAAATAATTTTACTGCTTCAACGTTATTGCCAAGGCAACATTTCTAAATTTCATTTAGTTTAAGTTTTTCAACTAATATTCATGTTTTATTTTATTTCAGTTTTTATTTTAATTAACATACATTTTTAAATAGTTTTAGTTAACGATAATAACCCTGGTTACTAAACAAGGTCATTTGTTGTTGATCTCCATCATCTGTTGGCTGTTGCTTTATAATAAGAGATCTTGCCGTTTTAGGAAACTATCGATCTGTTGTTTTGCTAAGTCAAGCATAAGCTGCTCAATCATGACGTCAATTTGTTTGGAAAATGGGTTCGGATGGCCTAATGCACCATTCGTTTGGGAATTTCCTATGGGTTTTTACAATAGTGGTTTGTGTTTTATGAGTAAAATTCGGTCTGTGGTCAACATTACTGGAAGACACTTTCATGTCTACAGTATAAATCACACAGTCTGACCTCAAGCGTGGATTTTGCATCTGCTGTGTTTTAAAACTTAAGTTGCTATATGAGGACTACACCAAATTTATCAAGCATATGAACTCAAAAAGACAACTTCACGTCTGTTGTACGACTTTGTGTGATTTATGTTGTAGAACAAAATGCCTATAAAGGTAATATTAATCACAAACCTTATTTTACTCAAATAAAACCACCATTCTAAAAACCCATAGAAAGTTCTGAGGAAGCCCAATGATGTCCCAGAGACGTCTCACATGATTGTGGGTTTATGCTTTATTTCTGATGCTCCACTTTAGACATTATATACAGCGATCAGGCATAACATTATGACAGGTGAAATGAATAACACTGATGATCTCTCCATCACGGCTCCTGTTAGCGGGTGGGATATATTAGGCAGCAAGTGAACATTTTGTCCTCAAAGTTGATGTGTTAGAAGCAGGAAAAATGGGCAAGCGTAAGGATTTGAGCAAGGAAGGGCCAAATTGTGATGGCTAGACGACTGGGTCAGAGCATCTCCAAAACTGCAGCTCTTGTGGGGTGTTCCCGGTCTGCAGTGGTCAGGATCTATCAAAAGTGCTCCAAGGAAGGAACAGTGGAGAACCGGAGACAGGGTCATGGACGGCCAAGGCTCATTAATGCACGTGGGGAGCGAAGGCTGGCCCGTGTGGTCCGATCAAACAGACGAGCTACTGGAGCTCAAATTGCTCCAGAAGTTAATGCTGGTTCTGATAGAAAGGTGTCAGAATACACAGTGCATCTCAGTTTGTTGTGTATGGGGCTGCATAGCCGCTGACCAGTCAGGGTGCCCATGCTGACCCCTGTCCACCGCCGAAAGCACCAACAGTGGCACGTGAGCATCAGAACTGGACCACGGAGCAATAAAAGAAGGTGGCCTGGTCTGATGAATCACGTGTTCTTTTACATCACGTGGATGGCCGGGTGCGTGTGCGTGGCTTACCTGGGGAACACATGGCACCAGGATGCACTATGGGAAGAAGGCAAGCCGGCGGAAACCTTGGGTCCTGCCATCCATGTGGATGTTACTTTGACACGTACCACCTACCTAAGCATTGTTGAGACCATGTACAGCCTTTCATGGAAACGGTATTCCCTGGTGGCTGTGGCTCTTTCAGCAGGATAATGCTCCTGACACAAAGCACAAATGGTTCAGGAATGGTTTGAGGAGCACAACAACGAGTTTGAGGTGTTGACTTGGCCTCCAAATTCCCCAGATCTCAATCCAATCGAGCATCTGTGGGATGTGCTGAACAAACAAGTCCGATTCATGGAGGCCCCACCTCGCAACTTATAGGACTTAAAGGATATGCTGCTAACATCTTGGTGCCAGATACCACAGCACACCTTCAGGGGTCTAGTGGAGTCCATGCCTCGACGGGTCAGGGCTGTTTTGGCAGCAAAAGGGGGAGCAACACAGTATTAGGAAGGTGGTCATTATGTTATGCCTGATCGGTGTATATACAATAAGTAACTTTGTCAACTTATTCTACTAACCATAATCCTAAACTTGCAGTCTAATGAGAGTTAGTTAACATGTAATTGCAAACAAGGCCCGATTTATGTATAGGCATTCTAGGCACTTTTTTTTTTTTTGCACAAATCATTACTATCGCTTACCCTGTACGGCTGTCTGTGGGTTTCACAAATATTTATCCAATGAAAAGTATTAAAACTTGCTTGTGACTAAAGCTGGTAACTCCATTGTCTCCTCAAACTGTCAGTCAATCCTCATAACTCCGCCCACCTCTATCTCAGTTTGGAGCGTCTCTGCTTGTTTGCAATGCAATGGTAAATAAAGAACTGTTTGTTTGAATAAGTACAGCGTTTTCTTTACTCAAGAAACATATAAAGGCTGATGTTTTATGTATTTGAGGAGGAGAAGAGTGTCTTAGTCTAGCATTTGTCATCGAATTAGAATCGAAACTGTCTTAAATAAGCACTTCATCTTTAATATCATGAGATTTTGGCCAAATGACAGAAAAAACTGAGCGCTCACATAGCTACAGTAAACGTGCTACTAGTTAAAATGCTGCAAAGTTTCTGGATTGACAGCCATAATCAAATGCGGGATTGAATCTGAAAATGCAGTGATTGACCATGGCTGGAAAAATGACAAATGAAATGTTACTTTGAAGTGATAAGATGCAACATTTTCACCATAAAACAGGTTAAAAAATCCCACAGACCCAGATTGGAGGAACTCGAACCGCTTTTAGAAACCAGATCACAGTTGCATAATTCATAATTCATACTATGCATATGGTTTCAAAGCAGCTTTACAGCAAAAAAAAAACCTTAAAACTATTAGTGTTAATACACTTGGCCTGAGGGGTTTGACTGGACAAGACTGTTTTTACTCATTGAACACTCATTTAATATAAAATATGTGCAAAAGAAAGATATTCTGTCACACTGCTTTCCTTTTCAAAGAAAGAAAACATTTCAACATAGCTGAAGGCGTGATGCGTCATGAATCTTCAGTCCCGTGAAAACCAGACCGCAATAAAAGTTAACAGTTGTTAGGGAAAAAAAAAAGAAAAGAATTGCCTGCCGCTTCTCTAAATGATGGCGTTATTTCACAGAACGAGTGGGATAATGTAAGACAAACTGTACGACAGTCAGACCTTGACAGCAAAGGTCCTCAATCTGCCTCGGTAGAAGAACCGTTACAGTAATTTCTCCCTTGAGGCCTGCTTTTTATTGCGAGCATGTTAACCAACAGGAAGGCATTCGAGGAACTGGAAGACGTGTGTTATTGTTCGCTTCACTCAGTGGGTGTGTTGTGCTCAAATACACAGCCAACAGGGAACGTTCTCAGAGCGTTCTCTCAAAGTTCTCAGATAATGTTTGTCCAAAGTTATTTTGTCCTCAAAAACTTTATTTATCCTCCTGGGTGCCACTGTCCGCGTACATGGATATTATATTTGAGGGAATTTCTCTACACATGTCACAGCTTAGAGTTTAGAGAAACTTTATTGTCTATCACCAGTGATAGAAATTTTTCTTCGGTTAAAAGGCTCTCACACAATACAAATCAACAATACGTACAACAAAACAACAATCAACAAACACACAATACATTAAAGCAGACATCTTAAAAAAAATTTATTAATAAAAATAGAAACAACAATTGTGCATAATTCTACAACCCACACACAATCATTTAAAGGGATAGTTCACCCAAAAATTAAAATTAGCCCATGATTTACTCTCCCTCAAGCCATCCTAGGTGTGTATGACATTCTTCTTTGAGACGAACACAATCAGAGTTATATTAAAAAAGTCCTGGCTCTTCCAAGCTTTATAATGGCAGTGACTTGTTGGGCCATTTTTGAAGTCCATAAAAGTGCATCTATCCATCATAAAAGTGCATCCATCCATTATAAAAGTGCATCTATCCATCATAAAAGTGCATCCATCCATTATAAAAGTGCATCTATCCATCATAAAAGTGCATCTATACATTATAAAAGTGCATCTATCATAAAAGTGCATCCATCCATCATAAAAGTGCATCCATCCATCATAAAAGTACATCTATCATCATAGAAGTGCATCCATCCATCATAAAAGTGCATCCATCCATTATAAAAGTGCATCTATCCATCATAAAAGTGCATCCATCCATTATAAAAGTGCATCTATCCATCATAAAAGTGCATCTATCCATTATAAAAGTGCATCTATCCATCATAAAAGTGCATCCATCCATTATAAAAGTGCATCTATCCATCATAAAAGCGCATCCATCCATCATAAAAGTGCATCCATCATCATAGAAGTGCATCCATCATCATAGAAGTGCATCCATCCATCATAAAGGTGCATCTATCCATCATAAAAGTGCATATATCATCATAAAAGTGCATCCATCATCATAGAAGTGCATCTATCATCATAAAAGTGCATCCATCATCATAAAAGTGCATCTATCATCATAAAAGTGCATCTATCCATCATAAAAGTGCATCTATCCATTATAAAAGTGCATCTATCATAAAAGTGCATCCATCCATCATAAAAGTGCATCCATCCATCATAAAAGTACATCTATCATCATAGAAGTGCATCCATCCATCATAAAAGTGCATCCATCCATTATAAAAGTGCATCTATCCATCATAAAAGTGCATCCATCCATTATAAAAGTGCATCTATCCATCATAAAAGTGCATCTATCCATTATAAAAGTGCATCTATCCATCATAAAAGTGCATCCATCCATTATAAAAGTGCATCTATCCATCATAAAAGCGCATCCATCCATCATAAAAGTGCATCCATCATCATAGAAGTGCATCCATCATCATAGAAGTGCATCCATCCATCATAAAGGTGCATCTATCATCATAAAAGTGCATCTATCATCATAAAAGTGCATATATCATCATAAAAGTGCATCCATCATCATAGAAGTGCATCTATCATCATAAAAGTGCATCCATCATCATAAAAGTGCATCTATCCATCATAAAAGTGCATCTATCCATCATATAACTGCTCCACACAGCTCCGGGGGTTAATAAAGGCCTTCTGAAGCGAAGTGGCGCTTTTGTGTAAGAAAAATATCTAAAATATATATTATGGTGTGACAACATGCCCCGACTGCACAACTGGGATTAACCCTGGCTCGTGTCTTCTGAGATCAGCATCTCAACTGTTAAATAACAGATATAAGATTAAAATAATATCAGATTTGTCTCATTTAAAATAAACACAAAAAATAGAGATGAAAAATTAACTTGAGTAAGAAATTCACTTTTGCTATGGTTAAATTAATGTTCAGTGATATCTTCCAAAGACTTTTGCATTTTGGTGCAATTTTTTTCTCTATATACTGTTGATATGACAACTAGTAAAAGTTGTAGAAGTTTCGTCATCATGGCATGTGTGGAAATTGTTAAACTACGTGTGTTACAACTAACCCCGCGTTAGGTTGTGCCCCGCTCTCCCCTAGTTACTGCATTGGGCACAAAATAATTCCTATAAGCCTTCTTCCTAGCCAAGGGAGCTCTAAACCGGAGACCTGATGGAAGTAGCTGAAAAGCATCATAAAGTGGACGAGTAGAACCTGTAATAATAGAAGCTGCTTTCCTCTTTGCCTCCATATTATAAAGGTCTGAGAGGTGAAGCTGCGAGACCCCAGATGCCTGCTTAATTCTTGATATTTTTTTCTTGTTTTCAGCTGAAAGTAGGCTATACCAAGAAACAATATTAAATGACTGATTCCACAAGTGACCGATACACTGTTGTCATGATGCCCTGTCTGGCATTAAATCCATTCAGCTGTTTCAGAAGAAATGAACATTGATGAGGCTTCTTATAGACACAGTTCGCATGTCGCGCAAAGGACAGTTGGCTGTCAATCACAGTACCCAGATATGTAAAGGACTCAAGCTGTTCCACTTCCTGCCCCCCTAACCTAAGTGGTTCAGAAAGGGAAGAAGAAGAAATTTTGGATGGATGGACTTGCTTATGTTCAGCATTAAGGAACTGTCATGGAACCAGCCAAGCATAGATTCAACAAATTGTCTGTATATAACCAGGGACTGCTTATCTGTCATACAGGCCACCAAAGCCATGTATCAAGTGATATACCCTAATAATTCCACACATGATTTCATTTGTGTACAGCGGCGGAGGAAGGCACTGGACACCCCTGACCTCTGACTGGCCACCCCAAAATTTAGATCGCTACTTTCATTTCACCTCCTATTGAAAAAAGCATTTATTTTGACGTGCGGTGGCGCAACACATTATTCACGTATTAATGTTTAATATCAAGAGAATATTAGCGTTAGTTGCCAAACAGACGATTAATAATAAAGGGGGTTGTTCAAAATCCTGCCGCGCCGTTCACACTGTTTGTCTCAAAACGTTGTTAATGTATAATGGCTTCACCCTAGGCTGGATGAGTGTGTAGGCCTATTTTTCAGTATTTTTCTTTCTGTGTAAAGTCTGTGCTTATTGAAATATAGAATATAGATCGCCCTTTCTGTTTCCGTTGTGCAGTTCTTACAGCAAAACACTTTTTTCATTCTTGAAGTTTTTGTCTGTGTGTTTTGCTTTGCCTCCTTGAACATGATCAACGCGATGCGTCTGGTGTGCGGCATATCATCAATAGTGCGAACACAATACGCATAAAGGTTTGCCAAAAATAGCAAGTATCATAGCTAGTAAACACAGTTGGATTGGATATTGTGCATTTGGTGACTGCAGCCTAGCTATAGCCTACCTCCTGCCATCAAAGAACAAAAATCACCCACTGAATAACTGTTGTAGCTAGTTTTAACATGCATTAATCTATATTTAATTTATTCAGTGAAGATTATGCAATGTTATTTTACGTTTGATTATTCAGAATTACTGTTAGACCTGAAACTTAATTCTTAGCATTGTTCTTACTTTATTGCTGACTGTTCACTAACTATTCAATAATGTTTTAAATGTATATTATTAGGCTTATATTAGTAGTTTTTGCTGTGGAATATCAGTTGGAATCGAGAATTGTTTTGGTAGTTTTGGTAGCTTATTTATTAGAATACATGTTACATCGGTCAAATTAATGAAAATAAATAAGTATTACACATGATATTCTCTAATATATCCTTGGCCACCCCATGTATAAAAGTCTAGATCCGCCACTGTTTGTGTTTATGGAAAATAGAATAGGTGCCAAGACACAACCTTGTGGGACCCCAGTGTTTATACTAGATTTGTGGTCATACATTCTGACATATTGGGGTCTGTTCGTCAAAAAGCCCTTAATCCATTGCACAAGAGTGAAGTTAACTTGTAATCCTTGAAGACGGTCCAACAATAAATGAATATGTAAAACGTGCAATTTTTGTTAAACTTTTAATAAACTGTAAAATTCCAAAAGTTTCATGATTTCAAATAACAAGACATGCTTTTTGTTTACTAAAATTTTATCTGGAATCTGGAAAAAAAATAAAAAGGACACTCTAAATAATACTGTGTTGTTTCAACCCATGTTTGGGTCAAATATGGACAAACCCAACCTTTGGTTTAAAAGTTAATTAAAAAATGTAACCCAGCTGTTGGGTTTGTCTATATCTGACCCAAACATGGGTTGAAACAACACAGCATTATTTAGAGTGGAATTTGGGAAAAAAATCAAACAGATTTTATACGGCCCTGGGAACGTTCTGGAAAAGTTCTAATAGAATGTTCGTTCAAAGTTATTTATCCCTCAAAACGTTATTTATAGTGTTTTCGTTGAACGTTCGTGTAACATTTTTAAATTTTCTTTTAGAATGTTCAGAAAATCAAAAGTAACGTTCCCATAATGTTTGAAGAATTATAAAAATAGAATGTTTCCTGAACGTTTGCATAACCAAGAAAAACTGGACTGGGCAGAGAACATTCAGGAAACTTAATGGAAACGTTTACCAAATTCAAAATTGCTTTATTGGCATGAATGTAAATAATACAATATTGCCAAAGCTAGGAGTATATGAACATTAATGATAATAATGATAATAATAAACATCAAAATAATAGAAGAAAATATTACAACATAACTTAAACTTAAATAAACAGTGTAACAAATTAGAACATTTGATACCACAGTGTTTTAACATATACACTCACACATACTGAGGGTCACTGCGGTGGACAGTAGGGAAACACACTGAGGTCAGACACTACACACACATTCACCTGCTGTCTCTCAGGCTGTGGCACACACACACGTATCTCGTAGCCAGTGCTGCTGTCTGTCCCTCTCCCAATATTATCCTTATTTGTTCTACTTCAGTCATGGCTGTAAAGTTCTTTATTAATGTATTGAATTTGTTTAAGTAGAGGTCTCTAATGGAAATGTATTTGTGACAGTGAAGGAGGAAGTGTGTCTCTGTCTCGATCTCTCCTGTCCTGCAGTGAACACACACCCTTTGCTCTCTGGGTAAGCAGCTCGTCGGTCTCGATGGCCAGACTGTGCTCACTGAGCCTGTACTTGGGGGCTCTCTCTCACTCACACACACACTCACACACACACCCTTTGCTCTCTGGGTAACCAGCTCTTTCTGTGTCTGCTGGTCTCGATGGCCAGACTGTGCTCACTGAGCCTGTACTTGGGGGCTCTCTCTCACTCACACACACACTCACACACACACCCTTTGCTCTCTGGGTAACCAGCTCTTTCTGTGTCTGCTGGTCTCGATGGCCAGACTGTGCTCACTGAGCCTGTACTTGGGCTCTCTCTCACACACACACACACACACACTTTGCTCTCTGGGTAAGCAGCTCGCTGGTCTCGATGGCCAGACTGTGCTCACTGAGCCTGTAATTGGGCTCTCTCTCTCACACACACACACACCCTTTGCTCTCTGGGTAACCAGCTCGCCGGTCTCGATGGCCAGACTGTGCTCACTGAGCCTGTAATTGGGCTCTCTCTCTCACACACACACACACCCTTTGCTCTCTGGGTAAGCAGCTCACCGGTCTTGATGGCCAGACTGTGCTCACTGAGCCTGTACTTGGGCTCTCTCTCTCTCACACACACACACACCCTTTGCTCTCTGGGTAACCAGCTCGCCGGTCTCGATGGCCAGACTGTGCTCACTGAGCCTGTACTTGGGCTCTCTCTCACACACCCTTTGCTCTCTGGGTAACCAGCTCGCCGGTCTCGATGGCCAGACTGTGCTCACTGAGCCTGTACTTGGGCTCTCTCTCACACACACACACCCTTTGCTCTCTGGGTAACCAGCTCGCCGGTCTTGATGGCCAGACTGTGCTCACTGAGCATGTACTTGGGCTCTCTCTCTCACACACACACACACCCTTTGCTCTCTGGGTAACCAGCTCGCCGGTCTCGATGGCCAGACTGTGCTCACTGAGCCTGTACTTGGGCTCTCTCTCTCTCACACACACACACCCTTTGCTCTGTGGGTAAGCAGCTCGCTGGTCTCGATGGCCAGACTGTGCTCACTGAGCCTGTACTTGGGCTCTCTCTCACACACACACACCCTTTGCTCTCTGGGTAACCAGCTCTTTCTGTGTCTGCCGGTCTCGATGGCCAGACTGTGCTCACTGAGCCTGTACTCTGGAGAAATTCTTCCAATTCATAATTTGACTTCGATAGAAACTTTGTGTTTTAGTTTCCTGATCCATGTTCCAGATATGTATTTTTAGATTGTTTGATAATTGGGTTTATCCTGATGTGCTGGTCTGAGATGGGTTAGTGTTAGTAGAGTTAGTCGGGTTGGTAAGTCTCAGAACCAGCTGACTGAGGGGACTTTTTTCGTGGGGTTCAGTCCTTGAGTTTAAAATGTAGCGATTGATTTTAGGTGCATCCAGAATTTGAGGGATCTTTTTTGCATATTTATAATCAATGGGAATCGGCCTAATTCTGCCCTACATGCGTTATTGGGTGTTTTTCTTTGTAGTTTTAGAATGATTTTGCAGATCTGTGTGTAGGGCTTCTGTTGGATGTCTGTCCCGTCTAGTGTCGCTCTGATCACTGAGTGGACCCCAAACCTCACTTCCATACAGCGCTATGGGCTGAATCACACTAAGATTTGACCAGGAAAGGCGCAGTTAAATGCCACACAGAGTGTGTTTTTTCATTCCATTTTCATTTGTTTTTAATGTAAACATCACCCGCGTTTGACTGTTGCGCTATCGAGTATCGTGCATGACGTGGCTTTATAAACGGGGCACTCAAGTTAAAGTAACTTTTAAAAAACGCGTCTCTAGACCTGCACTGACCTGCGTCCTGTGTGAATGACCCTAAACAGATTCAAAGATAAACAGCGCATTCTTATTTCAGTGCTGTTATTGAAGCAGGCAGTTTGCCTCGTACATTCAGTTTAACAGCATCAACAGCAAGCCAAAGAG
This sequence comes from Rhinogobio ventralis, assembly GCA_039654625.1. Taxonomy (NCBI): domain Eukaryota; kingdom Metazoa; phylum Chordata; class Actinopteri; order Cypriniformes; family Gobionidae; genus Rhinogobio; species Rhinogobio ventralis. The sequence goes on along the minus strand of CM077210.1, from coordinate 37,752,570 downwards.
GGCAGGGTTTCAACTATGCATTTGCATTTTAAACACTCATTATGTTCTAGCTCTGTATATGCAATAAATGCACGTTCTTAAATGAACTAATTTCAACTTGGCATGAATCAAAAATCAAATCAGAGCTGTATATTAATAGTTACAAGATACATATTTATGAATACAACTCCTCACCTTAATAGCACGCAAATATTTCTGCCCATATTCGCTCGTGTGATTGTCAGCCACCCCTGCCCATCTCTCTCATACTCATACTGAAACTCCCCGATGCAGTGATGACCAGGCCGAGGTAAGTGTACTGCACACACACACACACACACACACACACACTCTCTCTCATACTCATACTGAAACTCCCCGATGCAGTGATGACCAGGCCGAGGTAAGTGTACTGCACACACACACACACACACACACACTCTCTCTCATACTCATACTGAAACTCCCCGATGCAGTGATGACCAGGCCGAGGTAAGTGTACTGCACACACACACACTCTCTCTCTCATACTCGTACTGAAACTCCCCGATGCAGTGATGACCAGGCCGAGGTAAGTGTATTGCACACACACACACACACACACACTCTCTCATGCTCATACTGAAACTCCCAGATGAGGTGATGACCAGTCCGAGGTAAGTGTACTGCACACACACACTCTCTCTCATACTCATACTGAAACTCCCCGATGCAGTGATGACCAGGCCGAGGTAAGTGTACTGCACACACACACACACACACACACACACACACACACACACACTCTCTCATACTCATACTGAAACTCCCCGATGCAGTGATGACCAGGCCGAGGTAAGTGTATTGCACACACACACACACACACACACTCTCTCATGCTCATACTGAAACTCCCAGATGAGGTGATGACCAGTCCGAGGTAAGTGTACTGCACACACACACACTCTCTCATACTCATACTGAAACTCCCCGATGCAGTGATGACCAGGCCGAGGTAAGTGTACTGCACACACACACACTCTCTCTCTCATACTCATACTAAAACTCCCCGATGCAGTGATGACCAGGCCAAGGTAAGTGTACTGCACACACACACACACACACACACTCTCTCTCATACTCATACTGAAACTCCCCGGTGCAGTGATGACCAGGCCAAGGTAAGTGTACTGCACACACACACACACACACACACTCTCTCTCATACTCATACTGAAACTCCCCGGTGCAGTGATGACCAGGCCGAGGTAAGTGCACTGCACACACACACACACACACACACACATTGTCACATTGTCACATTGTCATTATTCCTCAGCATTAGTTCATAAACATAACCTGCATAAATGTGTGTTTATGTGTGATTGATTGAGCCGCTCTGAAGCGCTGTCGCGTGAGCTGTAGAAGCACAACAGCGCCGCTAGATCCGCACGTTACAGTTCAAATGTGCGCATCCTTTACACAGGACATCAATTCTGACTGGATCTCTAATCATCCTCCCTAACATTTTCATCTCATTTTCATTCGTTGATGAAAATGACAGTAGATTTTCGTCATAGTTTTTGTCATCCAAATCTGTTTTTTATTTAGTTATCGTCTCGTTTTTTTCAGTGAAATAAGGTCATTGATGAAAATTATTCGTCAACGAAATTAACACAGGTCCAGGTGGTCTGCTCGTCTGCATACAGCAGGAGCTCGTGAGTCCCGGGCCTGTTCCAACTGCACCGCTAGTTCATTAATGTAAATGTTGAACAGCCTTGTCTCACTCTTCTCTTCTGGGTGAAGAATTCTGTATGTTTGTTGCCAATTCGTATTGCACATTTGTTCGAATACATTGATTTTATAATGTCATAAACTTTACCCCCTACACCGCTTTGTAAAAGTTTGTAATATAATCCGTTGTGCCAAAATAGAATCAAATGCTTTTTTGAAATCGACAAAGCATGCAAATATTTTTTTCCGTTTTTGGTCTGTTTTACGTGTTTATTGATTAGGGTGTGTAGGGTGTAAATGTGGTCAGTAGTTCTGTGATTTGGAAGGAAGCCAATCTGACTCGGACTCAGGACATGGCGTTCATTAAGGAGATTTACAATTCTATTATTTAGAATACTGCTAAATAACTTCCCCAGATTACTGCTCACACAAATGCCTCTGAAATTATGAGGGTCCAATTTATTTCCACTTTTATGAATTGAGGTAATAAGTCATTGGCTCCAGATGTCTCTCTCTCTCTCTCTCTCTATTGAAACGCCAGCTGGATGGTGTGTTGACAAAACAAAGCAAACTGTGTGATAGCGGTGGAAACGGGGTCTGTTCAGGTCAACCCCGCTCGTCCATTGGCCACGCTCACCCTAAAGACTGTACAGTGCAAACATTCGGTCGATCAGTGTTTGATCACGTCGAGTGCATTCTCAATAGAAGAAAGAAGAGCATCTGAAGCTCTCCAAACGCAGAAACTGGAGCACGGCGAGTGTCGTTTTAACCAGCTAAAAGAGCAGAACATTCCAGCAGGTCAATGAAACAAAGAGCGTTCAGATTTGCGTTGTGTTTGGCCCTTTTGACCTGGTTTCTGGTCAGAGCTCACGTGCATCTCTAGTGCTGTCACTAACTCACGTCTGTGATCGTATTCATAAAGGGAAGGTTGTGTTGTTTTGTGAATATACTTTTTATGCGTTTATCAACATGTGCCGACTATCTTCACATACTTGTAGCACTTATTAATAAAAGAGACCCTGCGGTTTTCTGTCAAAATATAAGTTTGAGGGTTTAACATTTGAAAATAAAGAAATTTAAGACACCCATAAATATTATTATTGCAATTTTAAAGTTATAATGTACAATATGCATGTCACGTTTTCTCAGCGTGGTACAGGCAGAAGGCAAGATGAAGAAGATCAATTCAAACTAACTATTAATACAAAGAAAACCTAAACCAAACTCAGAACTAACATTAACGAGAACCGACAACAGAAGACTGAAACACAGGCAGATATATACTGGAAGAAAACAAAGAGAACTAATTAGGCAACAGCTGAAAACAATGACTAATCAAATCAGAAACCATGGCGACAAATAAACGAGCTAACTCAGGGGTGATGGTGAAAGTCCAAACACAATGAACTGTTACAATACAATAGTAATATTTTTTATTTTGTTTTTATTTATTAATAATAATAATAATAACAACAATTATTATTATTTTATAGCCATATTGATAATAATTTGGCCAAATTATTTTTTTATCGCATTTAGTAATTTTTATTTTTTATTTAGTAATAATAATTGATATATACAATATAATTACCCAACTATATATCTGCAAGCAAATGCAAAATAATTTAAATATATTTTATCACATATTTTATTATATGTCCCTTTTTATTATTATAAATTATATATTACAAATTGTGCAGCCCTACAAACAAGCAAAGCAAACTTGGATTTTTTTTTATCGCATTTAGTAATTTTTATTTTTTTATTTTGTATTAGTAGTAATAATTCATATATACAATATAATGACCCAACTATATATTTGCGAATGCAAAAGAGTTGAAATATATTCTGTCCTCCTCTGTCATATTTTTTTCCATCACCATGTCCCTTTTTTATTATTATTATTATTATTAAATAGCCATATTGATACATAATCCCAATATTTTGGCTAAATTATGCAGCAGATTTTTCAAATCACATTTTTGTTTTTATTTAGTCTTTTTTTTTGTAATATTAGTTGTAATAATAATAATCATTATTATTGTAATAATATATATCATGTATCATATATGTCATATTGATATATATCCACAAAATGCTGGGCAAATTGTGCAGCCCTTCAAACAAGCACAGCGAACTTGGAAAAACTTGCATTATGAATTGCAATCACAATTTTTATCATAATCACAATTACTAAATTAAATTCAGAAGTGCTTCTTCATGTGATCCGTGAGCAAATAGTGTTTACACCCCTTATTTTGGCACAAACATTAGTCACACTAAAGCATGAAGGGGAAAATTGAATTCTGGTTGTGTGGTGTATGTTTGTGTGGAAACTTGTTTTCAAACTGACTTTTTCCCTTGCAGTTCCGAGTTTAGATACAAGCTTCCAAATGATTCATTATATTTCATAAATCATCATAATCATAATTTTAGAGGCTTTTAAAACTGTGTAATGGATTTATGCGTGTCTGTTTTCAGCTCCGGAGTAAAGATGGCAGAATGCGAGTGCATGCTAACGAAGATCTGCTTTCAGGTATGATTGATCTCGTTAGTGCACACCTGGACATGCTCCCTACATCTGCATCACTGCTGGATCTGATGTCCATCGAGGGTCCATGCAGCGCTTCATTAGCAATGCTTAATGATCATTCGGGACGCCATATTTAACTTCCAAAACTTCAAAGTTGTCCTCGTTTAGCTCTTCAGACTCCAGCGTGTCATATTTACACTTACGGGGTTGGAATTATTAGATAGACGTCAGATGGGGGTTTATTTATTTATCTGGGAAGCGCAGCACATCCGACTGGCCTTGATTTTCGTCACTTGCACAGAAATGTTTTATAAGTAGTTTATGCTTGTGTGTACAAAAAGTTTCCCTAATGGTAATTTGAGTAATATCTGACATTTTAAAGCAAGCACGTCCAGATGGTCATGAAATATCAGTGTCTCCGAAGGGATTTCCACGTCTGTGAACGCTTGTCTTTGCTTACAGTGTGTAATCACGCTAGCAAACTAGCCTGCGGGGTTATAAGAGCGTGTGCTAATCGTGATGCGGAAGTACAACCTTTATGTCTGTTTATTGCTCATTCTGTTTGATGTAGTGAAACTCCAGATCTGTTTCAGTTCAGGCTGTTTCGCCTTCCTTTAGTTGTTGCATCGTTCCATTGAGTCGTCTATGTTTTGATACACTATATTGCCAAAAGTTTTGTGACGCCTGCCTTTACATGCACATGAACTTTAATGCCATCCCATTCTTAATCCGTAGGGTTTAATATGGAGTTGGCCCACCCTTTGCAGCTATAACAGCTTCAACCCTTCTGGGAAGGCTTTCCACAAGGTTTAGGAGTGTGTTTATGGGAATTTTTGACCATTCTTCTAGAAGCTCATTTGTGAGGTCAGGCACTGATGTTGGACGAGAAGGCCTGGCTCGCAGTCTCCGCTCTAATTCATCCCAAAGGTGTTCTATCGGTATGAGGTCAGGACTCTGTGCAGGCCAGTCAAGTTCCTCCACACCAAACTCGCTCATCCATGTCTTTATGGACCGACGCTTTGTGCACTGGAGCGCAATCATGTTGGGACAGGAAGGGGCCGTCCCCAAACTGTTCCCCCAAAGTTGGGAGCATGAAATTGTCCAAAATGTCTTGGTATGCTGAAGCATTAAGGGTTCCTTTCACTGGAACTAAGGGGCCAAGCCCAACCCCTGAAAAACAACCCCACCCCATAATCCCCCCTCCACCAAACTTTACACTTGGCACAATGCAGTCAGGCAAGTCCTGTTCCCCTGGCAACCGGCAAACCCAGACTCGACCATGGGATTGGCAGACAGAGAAGCGTGATTGGTCACTCCAGAGAACACGTCTCACTGCTCTAGAGTCCAGTGGCGGCGTGCTTTACCCCACTGCATCCCACGCTTTGCATTGCTCTTGGTGATGTAAGGCTTGGATGAGCTGCTCGGCCATGGAAACCCATTCCATGAAGCTCTCTACACACTGTTCTTGAGCTCATCTGAAGGCCACAGAAGTTTGGAGGTCTGTAGCTATTGACTCTGCAGAAAGTTGGCTTAGTGATTGTTAAATAGTGTATATTTAAACCCTCTGTGACTTGAGGATGAAAAAAATAATAATACACTATAAAATAATGCAAATAAAATAAGTGGATGATGTTATTTATTTAGATGTGCAAAATTAGGAAAAAATGCATGTGCTCCTTGAAAGATATCTCTCATTGCTCACCAAAGCTGCATTTATTTGATCAAAAATACAGTAAAAATTATGAAATATGACTCCAGTGTAAAGCAGCTGTTCTCTATGAGAATATATAGTAAAGTGTAATTTATTCCTGTGATCAAAGCTGAATTTATCATCATTACTCCAGTCTTCAGTGTCACATGATCCTTCACAAATCATTCAATATGAGGATTTGAGCTCAAGAAACATTTATGATTATTATCAATGTTGAAAGCAGTTCATATTATTGTGGAAACTGTGATACATTTCATTTTATACAACTCTTTGATTAATAGAAAGAAAGCATTTATTTAAAATAGAATCTTTTGTAACATTTTGATCAAATGAATGCGTCCTTGATGAATAAAAGCATTCATTTCTCATTGACCTCAATGTTTTGAACGGTAGTCTATATATGTGTTTACAAGAGAATGATTTCATGACATCTACACACAGATCAATTTAATGATAGAAAACTGTGACGGTACACAGAAAAGCATGTGTGTTTTCCAAAGGTCACCAGGTTTAAACAGGAATGACCCTTGCTTCTGACACTCTGCAAACGTCTGCCCGATCTGCTCAAATTCATCCTCGACCAAAGCCGGCTTCTGTGAGTTTCTCCTGAAACGAATGTAAATGCGAGTCCTCTGCTAACTTTGAAGAGCGGCTCTATTATTAGCACGGGAAGGCAAATGAGGACAGTCAGCGCGTCCATGTTTCTGTTCACATGATGAAAGGAGAGTCTCTCCTCAGACTAATGATTTGAGTCACGACTCGTGCGTTTGTAAGGAGGTCAGGCTCACTCACAGTGCATTTCTAACAAACTAGTGATTTTAATTTATTGTCAGTCCACATTACTTCGTTACAAAGGCTCCGATGACGTCTTTACCGGACGAGCAGAACAGAAGTGCTTTTGTGAGAGTGCCGTGTTTGTTAGTTTGTCATGAAGCATGATTTTAACCTCAGGAAACCCAGCGTTAGATAATGTTTTTGATACAAACAACAGTTTGATTCAGGATCAGATCCATCATAGGCGTTGCGTTTCTGTCAATATGGGTTTTCCCATTACTGATTCTTAAGCTTTTACATTTGTTTTCTTGGATATTTGGTTACATCTTTGTTTCAGGTTCACTGAAAGTCCCATTTATTTCTGTAGTGCTTTATGCGATGCATCTTTGACAACAGACTGAATGACCAAAACAGCCTTTCAGATGCTTTGCAAACAAGATTTTTCCTCTGGTTTGTACAGTTATGCTGTTACATCGTGAAAGTCACATGATTTTTTTTATGCGCATCGAGGAATTTATTAGGTAAATGCATTTCCATCGTAGTTTATGTGCATTCGTTTATCCGACTCAAACGAGCGCATACGTTTTTTATGCGCATTTTTTAAATTTATGCGCATCTTGGCATTTCCATTCAGCATTTTTTATGTAATATCCCAAAATACGCATAAAAATAGGTGGATGGAAAGTTGCAAAGTTCCCCAATTATTAAAATTTGTTGATTCAATTCAGTTCAATGTTGATTCAGTTCAGTTCAATGTTGATTCAATTTAGTTCAATGTTGATTCAATTCAGTTCAATGTTGATTCAATTCAGTTCAATGTTAATTTAATTCAGTTCAATGTTGATTCAATTTAGTTCAATGTTGATTCAGTTTAGTTCAATGTTGATTCAATTCAGTTCAATGTTGATTCAATTCAGTTCAATGTTGATTCAATGTTGATTCAATTCAGTTCAATGCTGATTCAATTCAGTTCAATGTTGATTCAATTCAGTTCAATGTTATTTCAGTTCAGTTCAATGTTGATTCAATTTAGTTCAATGTTGATTCAATTTAGTTCAATGTTGATTTAATTCAGTTCAATGTTAATTCAATTCAGTTCAATGTTGATTCAATTCAGTTCAATGTTGATTCAATGTTGATTCAATTCAGTTCAATGCTGATTCAATTCAGTTCAATGTTGATTCAATTCAGTTCAATGTTGATTCAGTTCAGTAAATTTATGCGCATCTTGGCATTTCCATTCAGCATTTTTTATGTGATATCCCAAAATACGCATAAAAATAGGTGGATGGAAAGTTGCAAAGTTCCCCAATTATTAAAATTTGTTGATTCAATTCAGTTCAATGTTGATTCAGTTCAGTTCAATGTTGATTCAATTTAGTTCAATGTTGATTCAATTCAGTTCAATGTTGATTCAATTCAGTTCAATGTTAATTTAATTCAGTTCAATGTTGATTCAATTTAGTTCAATGTTGATTCAGTTTAGTTCAATGTTGATTCAATTCAGTTCAATGTTGATTCAATTCAGTTCAATGTTGATTCAATGTTGATTCAATTCAGTTCAATGCTGATTCAATTCAGTTCAATGTTGATTCAATTCAGTTCAATGTTATTTCAGTTCAGTTCAATGTTGATTCAATTTAGTTCAATGTTGATTCAATTTTGTTCAGTGTTGATTTAATTCAGTTCAATGTTAATTCAATTCAGTTCAATGTTGATTCAATTCAGTTCAATGTTGATTCAATGTTGATTCAATTCAGTTCAATGCTGATTCAATTCAGTTCAATGTTGATTCAATTCAGTTCAATGTTGATTCAGTTCAGTTCAATGTTGATTCAGTTCAGTTCAATGTTGATTCAATTCAGTTCAATGTTGATTCAATTCAGTTCAATGCTGATTCAATTCAGTTCAATGTTGATTCAGTTCAGTTCAGTGTTGATTCAGTTCAGTTCAATGTTGATTCAGTTCAGTTCAATGTTGATTCAGTTCAGTTCAATGTTGATTCAGTTCAGTTCAATGTTGATTCAATTCAGTTCAATGTTGATTCAATTCAGTTCAATGCTGATTCAATTCAGTTCAATGTTGATTCAGTTCAGTTCAGTGTTGATTCAGTTCAGTTCAATGTTGATTCAGTTCAGTTCAATGTTGATTCAATTCAGTTCAATGTTGATTCAATTCAGTTCAATGCTGATTCAATTCAGTTCAGTGCTGATTCAATTTAGTTCAATGTTGATTCAATTCAGTTCAATGTTGATTCAGTTCAGTTCAATGTTGATTCAATTCAGTTCAATGTTGATTCAGTTCAGTTCAATGTTGATTCAGTTCAGTTCAATGCTGACTCAGTTCAGTTCAATGTTGATTCAATTCAGTTCAATGTTGATTCAATTTAGTTCAATGTTGATTCAATTTAGTTCAATGTTGATTCAATTCAGTTCAATGTTGATTCAGTTCAGTCTAATGTTGATTCAGTTCAGTTCAATGCTGACTCAGTTCAGTTCAATGTTGATTCAATTCAGTTCAATGTTGATTCAATTTAGTTCAATGTTGATTCAGTTCAGCTCAATTTTGATTCAGTTCAGTTCCGTGTTGATTCAGTTCAGTTCAATGTTGATTCAGTTCAGTTCAATGTTGATTTAATTCAGTTCAATGCTGATTCAGATCAGTTCAATGCTGATTCAATTCAGTTCAATGCTGATTCAATTCAGTTCAATGTTGATTCAGTTCAGTTCAATGTTGATTCAATTTAGTTCAATGTTGATTCAGTTCAGCTCAATTTTGATTCAGTTCAGTTCAGTGTTGATTCAGTTCAGTTCAATGTTGATTCAATTTAGTTCAATGTTGATTCAGTTCAGCTCAATTTTGATTCAGTTCAGTTCAGTGTTGATTCAGTTCAGTTCAATGTTGATTCAGTTCAGTTCAATGTTGATTCAATTCAGTTCAATGCTGATTCAATTCAGTTCATTAACAGTGTAAATGGTGCAAAGTCCATCAATTATTAAACCAGTTCATTTCTTTCTTGATTCAATTCAGTACAATAACAGTGTCAACATTGCAAAGTTCATCAGTTATCAAACCAGTTGAGTTCAGTTTTGATTCAATACCGTTCAATAGTGTCCATGTTGCAAATGTTTAATTTCAGCTGTAAAGCAGATTTACAGAAGACAATAGAGTCATTATTGTAAAGGAATTTAGTTTTATTTACAAAAAATAACCAAATATCACTCCATATGGAGTAAAATGTAAAATAATATTTCAGGCAGCAGCAATTATATTCATCTGTGGAAATAGGCTGAAATACAATCCCATAATAAACAGAATCCCAGGTAGTTTATTTAATAACCTTGCAAAAATGCAAAACATAGTCCAATTAGAAAATGTTTGTATTTCCAGGTTAATACCCATGGGTTTCGAGAGGTAAATAACAGACCTGTAAGTCTTGATATTAATTATGATATTTAATATGTTTTGTTATTTAGCATAATATACTGTAAATCTCAAAGATGCAACAATGCATATAAGCAAATCGGCTCTTTTGAAACGTGATTCAGTTCAAAGATTCAGAAATGTTCAATGTTATATTGATGCATATAAATGTATTCTTAATTGAGTAAAAAAACTGATTAATAGACTTTTGTATTTTATTTTTTACATGACATATTTTGATTACAATGGTAATTTGGTTTAAAGGATAATTCTTTGATTGAAGAACATGAGTCACTCATGATAAGGTTTGCTTTCCCAATCAGGAAAAGCTGTTTTGCGCCTGGCATTCCCTGTCTGTGTGCTTCATCGTGCTTCGATCGGCTGTTCCAACACGACACAAACGGCTCTTTGTCAACAAGAAGAGAGGCCCCTGTGAGTCTTATCTGAGAGCCCAGAGAATCATGTTAGAGAAGCAAACAACCTCACACAAACCCACCCGGAGACCCTCAGGGCACGGGGTAGGCCATCCGTATTCCTATAATACATGTCAAAACATTGAGCAACCGCGGCCTCGGACGGCCTTTGCCTTTACAAACCTGTCAGTACACGAGGCGTACACACGCAGTATACATTATATTTAGTGTACTAGAATGCCGTGATTTTACAGTTTTACTTATAAATACTGTATACTTACCTTATCATGATATAACATGACATTTATACATAAAATATTACAGTATATATACAATATATCTATGATAATGTGTTTTTTTCCCCCACATTATACACTTAAATATTTTTTGAAGTTGAAAGATTATTGGAGTATGTATGAGAAAATGCATACTTCAAAATGTCATGTTTAATACAATTTTGCCATTTCTTTGTAATTATTTTTGACATTTACTAGCAGTTTCCTACACCAGTATTTTTTTGTGTAGTATAATGTTGGTTTGCATGGTTGAATGTCATGAAAATGATGCAAAACAAATTAATTTTCTTTATTAGAAATATGATTATATATAATAATATTTTTTAAATATTAAAATAACATATTTATAATATTTTAAAATAAAACATTATATATTTTCTCTTGTGTTGAAATGTGTTATGGGCATGTTCTTGGCAGATTTAGTGAGATTCACCCATAATTCATGCATAATTAATTTTCATAATTCAGGTATTTTTGGTTTGGTAGGTCTATATATATATATATATATATATGTCTAGGTTTAATTCATTTTATTTGTGTTTTAGTTATTTTTGTAAAACTAAATAAAAATTGAGGAATGTTGCCTTAAAATAAAATCAGTGTTATTTTAGTATCTTTGAGATACTATTATATATTTTTTATTAATATTTCTAATAAGTTTTTATTTTTATATTAATTTTAGTTCAAGTTTTAGTCATTTTGTTGTGCGTTTTTGTCATTTTTATGTCTGTTTAAATTTGTTTTATATATATATATATATATATATATATGTGTGTGTGTGTTTTATTCATTTTATTTCTGTTTTAGTTATTTTCGTACAAGCTAAACTAAATGAAATTGAGGAATGTTGCTTTAAAATTAAATCAGTGTTATTTAAGTATCTTTGAGATACTATTATATTTTTTATTAATATGTCTGATAAGTTTTTATTTTTGGTTTTATATTAATTTTAGTAAAAGTTTTAGTATTTTTTTGTGCATTTTTATGTCTTTGTTTTTTATATGTTTAGGTTTTAATCATTTTATTTCTGTTTTAGTTATTTTCATACATCAAATTACACTAAATAAAAATTGAGAAATGTTGCCTTAAAATAAAAGTGTTATTATAGTAAAAGTTTTAGTAATTTTGTTGTGTTTTTGTCATTTTTATATCTATTTGCCTTAAAATAAAATCAGTTTTTTTTTTTTTTATGTATTTTTAATAAAATAAGAAGTATTTTATGGAGTTAGTTTTAACTATAATAACCCTTTTGGACAGTTATTTTGTTGAAAAACTGATAATGGTTACTGCCGTGTAGCGATCACTGATCCGTCCTGAAAGATATGAATCAAAATATAATTTCCTCCTCTGGTTGGCAGATGAAGTCATGGCCATGATCACATGTTTTCAGCACCAGGACTAGTTCAGAAAGGGCTTTGGGTCACAGACTCGAAGGGTTAAATCATATACATTAACCACCCGGCGCATGTAAAGAACACCGTTCCATAGATTATCATGTCATGCGCTTCATGAGCCGTTTAACCTTTATCAAGAGGTTAACGCTGTGTTGGAAGATGTTTTCTTCTGCTGATGGGGCACATTTTTCCAAATATTACCTTGACCCGGGACATGGGACCTGTTTTCTCTCCAGGTCAAAGCGGGTCATAAACTAAACTAAGCAAATTTGCTGTCAGTGCACGTCTGCAGGTTCATGGGTTAAAACATACAGATGGGTTAAGTTCATCCATTTCTGTTCTGGGCATTTGAAGTTAATGGAAATGCTTGTTTGGTTTTACCAGTTGATGCAATAAAACTTTGCTTTTGGGAAAATAATATGCAAAAAATACAGGAGATATACATGTATATACATATTGTATATATAGTACAAATGTTTTATATAGTATAAATGTTTCACGTAAAGGTAATTAAAAGTGTTTTAAAATCATTTCGAAAGATTTTAAAACACTTTTAATTACCTTTACGTGAAACATTTATATATTATATAAAACATTTACTATGTACATATATACACACTCACACATATACACAGAATATGAAGTGAATAACACGGATTATCTCTTCATCACGGCTCCTGTTAGTGGGTTGGGATATATTAGGCAGCAAGTGAACATTTTGTCCTCAAAGGTGATGTGTTAGAAGCAGGAAAAATGGGCAAGCGTAAGGATTTGAGCGAGGAAGGGCCAAATTGTGATGGCTAGACGACTGGATCAGAGCATCTCCAAAACTGCAGCTCTTGTGGGGTGTTCCCGGTCTGCAGTGGTCAGGATCTATCAAAAGTGCTCCAAGGAAGGAACAGTGGAGAACCGGAGACAGGGTCATGGGCGGCCAAGGCTCGTTGATGCACGTGGGGAGCGAAGGCTGGCCCGTGTGGTCCGATCAAACAGACGAGCTACTGGAGCTCAAATTGCTCCAGAAGTTAATGCTGGTTCTGATAGAAAGGTGTCAGAATACACAGTGCATCTCAGTTTGTTGCGTATGGGGCTGCATAGCCGCTGACCAGTCAGGGTGCCCATGCTGACCCCTGTCCACCGCCGAAAGCACCAACAGTGGCACGTGAGCATCAGAACTGGACCACGGAGCAATGGAAGAAGGTGGCCTGGTCTGAGGAATCACGTGTTCTTTTACATCACGTGGATGGCCGGGTGCGTGTGCGTGGCTTCCCTGGGGAACATGGCACCAGGATGCACTATGGGAAGAAGGCAAGCCGGCGGAGGCAGTGTGATGCTTTGGGCAATGTTCTGCTGGGAAACCTTGGGTCCTGCCATCCATGTGGATGTTACTCTGACACGTAGAGATTTTGATAATATTTGCATATTTTGGTCATTATCAGCAGATAATATCAGCCTTAATATTGTTCTATGCCATGTTTCAGACGTTTTATAATTTTGATATTTAAATGTCTGTGAAACACTTTTTCTTTCTTTTACAGATTGAAAGACAGCATAACATAAAGGTACAGTTTATTTTTCCCAGTGGCTGTTAAAGAATAACTAAAAGCGAGTTCTCCATACGTTCATGACCTCTGGCATCCGTCACGTATGTCGATATGAATCCTGTCCTTATTTGTCCTCGTCTTTGTAGGAGGAGAAGTTAACAACGCTGAAGCCTTAACCTGAACCTTAACCCCGGTGAAGAGGACGGGTCACTGTTTTCCCTCTCTTTGCACAGGCATTCTGGGTCAACGACCCTGCATTATTGACTACAGTACAAAAGGTACAGTTATTTATGACATAGCGATATATGTTTTAATACATTATATTTTAAAAAGTAATGTAGTTTTGAGCATTAGTAATCAAATGAAAGAGGTTTGTTATAATTACATTTTTGAAAGTCTCTTCTGCTCACCAAGGCTGTGTTTATTTGATCAAAAATACAGCAAAAATTATGAAATATGACTCCAGTGTAAAGCAGCTGTTCTCTATGTGAATATATAGTAAAGTGTAATTTATTCCTGTGATCAAAGCTGAATTTATCATCAATACTCCAGTCTTCAGTGTCACATGATCCTTCACAAATCATTCAATATGAGGATTTGATGCTCAACAAACATTAATGATTATTATCAGTGTTGGAAACCTGTCTTGCCTTTAAACATGCATTTTAAAGAAAGCCAAGATAGATAAGGAATATATAATCAAGACAATAGCCGTATTTGGACGGTAATTGTTTCTCGTGGGGTCATAAGGTATTTTTATCAGTGATTTTATTGCCGTCCGAATCCAGAATGTCAGTGTTTTTCTCCCACCACCGCGTAAAAATCCCCGGCTGAATCACCTACTGTTTTTCGACACACACCAACGTCGTGTGGTGATTTCAATGACGTCCGAATCCACATCTCTGAGTTTTCAAGAATATATCACTTCAAAAATCACTGTTTATATCCTTTTTGACCCCTGCAGGGCACCGTACCGTCGTAATTTGGATGCATTTTAAAGATCTAGACTTTTATTACTGAAATGCTGTATTTACAAGAGCAATATATTTCATCACCGCTCAAAAAATTAAAAGAAGAAAAGCATTTGAAATGGGCCGTTGTTACGGCAGCAATTATACATGTTAAAATAACCGCAGCTTTATGTTTACTCATGTAAATAAGAGGCTGTATTCACTTATTCCCGCTCATTTCCATGTGGAATAAAATTACATCCTTTATTTTGAGATAAAATGCAAGACAGAAAACCATTTTAATTATAATGTGCGTCTATATATCTTCCTATTTTTTAATAGATTTAAATAATTTAATAATTAGGATATTATTTTCTTATTAAATTAATTATGCATTTATTCTTATTATACCAAGCATATGACATTTTATTTACAGCAGACAATCATGTTATTCATCCGAATGCACGAGTTTTATCACTGAGGTGGCATGCACATTTATTTTTACGGACTTCCACGTGAGAAACAATTACTGTCCGAATAGGGCTAATGAGTAGAAACTTTCCCATGGATCCGGCAGGAAACTCGTTCTCTTCTGCTCGGCCATGATATTTATAATCCCGGCTTTGCATATGTAGGGCACTGCGAGTGTTGTCAGACTGAAAACTAACAGAGCACAAGTTTCAAATGATTTAGATTTCACTCGTGATGCTGACGGGAGAAAAGCAGGTTAATAACAGAGATAAAGAAATCCCAGGAAGGCCGTTTGTGCTGAAGACAGGAGCAGTCGGCCAGCTTTGATGGATATTAGAGCTGAACGATTAATCATTAAAAGATCACAATCTTGATTTAATCGCCCATCTGATCTTATTCCTAAATGACAGCAATTCGACTTAATTAAAGCTTTGACCAGTCCGATCACAGTGAACATTCAGATCTGTGTTCTGATCCAGAGAGAGCCGTTCTCGTGTAGACAATGTCATTGTAAACTCCCACTGCTGTGATTGGCTGCTGTGAGACTTCAGTGTAAACACCCACTGCTGTGATTGGCTGCTTTGAGTCTTCGGTGTAAACGCCCACTGCTGTGATTGGCTGCTGTGAGACTTCAGTGTAAACACCCACTGCTGTGATTGGCTGCTGTGAGACTTCGGTGTAAACACCCACTGCTGTGATTGGCTGCTGTGAGACTTCGGTGTAAACGCCCACTGCTGTGATTGGCTGCTGTGAGACTTCAGTGTAAACACCCACTGCTGTGATTGGCTGCTGTGAGACTTCGGTGTAAACGCCCACTGCTGTGATTGGCTGCTGTGAGACTTCAGTGTAAACGCCCACTGCTGTGATTGGCTGCTGTGAGACTTCAGTGTAAACACCCACTGCTGTGATTGGCTGCTGTGAGACTTCGGTGTAAACACCCACTGCTGTGATTGGCTGCTGTGAGACTTCAGTGTAAACGCCCACTGCTGTGATTGGCTGCTGTGAGACTTCAGTGTAAACACCCACTGCTGTGATTGACTGCTATGAGACTTCAGTGTAAACACCCACTGCTGTGATTGGCTGCTGTGAGACTTCGATGTAAACACCC
>CM077210.1:37723764-37728764 GCA_039654625.1 Rhinogobio ventralis | reverse complement strand
GGAGTAAATCTGCAGTCCAGCTTCTTTAGATGTTTGCATAATTGCAGCCTGTTTGGTTGCGTAAGGAGGCCCAAAGACACGCCGGGTTTAATTATGAGCAACAGAACAAAGGAAACATTGAGGTGTTGCTGCTGATACTCAGAACATGTTGCTAATTCCAAGAAGATCCCGGGAAAAGCTGCATGTACATGCATTTAACGTTTCACGGCCGTTTGTGCCGCAGGTCGACTGATCGAGCGGATGATTCTGATGATTATTTTGCACTTTACAATCATTTTTATTTAAATGTTATAATTATGTTTGCTTGAAAAAATGCTGGCAACCTGATAACAACGTGCAAACAATGTTAAAACATGCTAATTCATGCTAGCAACATGTTAATTATTCTATCCATCTCTCTATCTATTTATCCATCCATCTATTTATTCATCTATCCAGCCATCCATCTATCCATCTATCCATATATCCATCCATCCATCCATCCATCCATCCATCTATCTATCTATCAATCTCTCTATCTATCTATCCATCCATCTATTTATTCATCTATCCAGCCATCCATCCATCCATCTATCTATCCATCCATCTATCCATATATCCATCCATCCATCTATCTATCTATCTATCTATCTATCTATCTATCTATCTATCCATCCATCTATCCATATATCCATCCATCCATCATCCATCCATCTATCTATCTATCTATCTATCTATCTATCTATCTATCTATCTATCATCCATCCATTCATCCATCCATCTATTCATCTATCCATCCATCCATCCATCCATCCATCCATCTATTCATCTATCCATCCATCCATCCATCCATCCAATCTTTTTATTTTCTAATAGATTGTATTGCCTTCTAAACCTTCAGACTTCAAGCTTTTAAAACTTATTCAAACTTTCTGGTCCGGCTTTCTCGAGCAACATCAAAGTTTGTCTTGTGAAGTTTCTGATCTAGTTACGCTTCTAGTTAGATGCCGACTGCTAATAAAGTTGAATCTAATTATAGAGCATACAGCTTTGCACAAATGCATGCAAAATGCTCTAATTGTGTGTGTGTGTGTGTGTGTGTGTGTGTTCCATATTTTGAATGGTTTAGCTCTAGAGATTTAGATTATGTCTGTCTGTTTCCTGCCCTCAACTTAACAAAAGCTACTTTCACAAACAGCCAGAGGTGTACAAATGAGTCCGGTGGGATAATAATGATGCCCGTTTGACACAAACACTAGTAAAGTCCATGAACACTGTTCATGTGACAGATCAAATAGTGTAATCAGGACAGAGACGGGTGTGCTTCCTGCTGCTGCCACTAGATGGAGCCGTTAACCTGCAGACGACAGTCACATAACATTTAATGAGCAGACCTGGTGAGATGGAAAGAGCAGCATTTATCATATTTCTCTGAACTATTATTATGTAGTGTGATTTAATGCACAGTTTGCTTGTTTTATGTATTATTAGCTCTGTTAGTCCTGTTGGTCATGCTTACGGGATAGAAAAACCTTTTAATAACGAACAGTGACATCTCCATGATGTTTTGAGATTTCCATAAAATCACCAATTTGAGGGACATTCGAAAACGCTTAACGTGGCTTAATGTACTAAGACAGTGTTATTAACAGACCAAACTCAGGAAACATCATATTAATCATCAGATTTTTTGTACATAGTATACTTTATTAGTATTATGTTTGAGTTTGGTCTGGTAATAACACTGTCTTAGTACATTAAGCCACGTTAAGCGTTTTTCACGTTAGGCGTTTTTCACGTTAGGCGTTTTTCACGTTAGGCGTTTTTTTCACGGTAAGCGTTTTCACGGTAAGCGTTTTTTTTTCACGTTAAGCGTTTTTTTTTCACGTTAAGCGTTTTTCACGTTAAGTGTTTCTCACGTTAAGTGTTTTTCACATTAAGCGTTTTTCACGTTAAGCGTTTTTCACGTTAAGCGTTTTTTTCATGTTAACCGTTTTTCACGTTAAGCGTTTTTCACATTAAGCGTTTTTCACGTTAAGCGTTTTTCACGTTAAGCGTTTTTTTCATGTTAACCGTTTTTCACATTAAGCGTTTTTCACGTTAAGCGTTTTTCACGTTAAGCGTTTTTTTCATGTTAACCATTTTTCACGTTAAGCGTTTTTTTCACGTTAGGAGTTTTTCACGTTAAGCGTTTTTTTCACGTTAAGTGTTTGTCACGTTAGGCGTTTTTCACGTTAAGCGTTTTTTTCACGTTAAGCGTTTTTCACGTTAGGCGTTTTTCACGTTAGGCGTTTTTTTCACGTTAAGCGTTTTTCACGTTAAGCGGTTTTCACGTTAAGCGTTTTTTTCACGTTAGGCGTTTTTCACGTTAAGCGTTTTTTTCACGTTAAGCGTTTTTCACGTTAGGCGTTTTTCACGTTAGGCGTTTTTTTCACGTTAAGCGTTTTTCACGTTAAGCGGTTTTCACGTTAAGCGTTTTTTTCACGTTAAGCGTTTTTCACGTTAAGCGTTTTTTTTCACGTTAAGCGTTTTTCACGTTAAGCGTTTTTCACGTTAAGCATTTTAGAATGTCCCCCAATTGGATCATTTCATAATATTTCCAAGTTTTCCTTGACCATTGAAAGCTTTTTAGATCATTAACTCTCTATGGTATGGTACTCTTTATGTTCTAACCATAAAATATTTTTTCATACAAACCAAAAAAAGATTTGGTGGGTGGTACTTGTTGTACTACAATGGAAAATGGTCAAAAAAGTAGTTTTTCTATGAAAATGTGATTTTCTTTTCTATTTAAATGCACATTTATTTTAGAAATGTATAGATCTATATACTTGGGACTCGTGGAAACCAAAAACAAGTAGATCCCTATCATTTAATCCCTATCGTTCCCTATAATTTGGCTAACTCTGCACTCTTCCTATTGCCCTTTCCGTAAAATATTGCTGTATTCATTTTCTGAAAAGAAATAATTTTGTTACTTGGGGAAATACATTACTGCAATTCCACTGTGGGACAGCGCTGCCAAATGGAAACATTGATATTTTCTCAATTTACAGTAAAACTATGTTAGACAAAGTTGATTTGTGAATAAGAATATCTAATTTACTTTCCAAAGATGATGCAAAAAATCCCCCTTGAGAAGAGACGTTTAGAAATGAGGGGCGAGCGATTTCTGGAGTTTTGGAGGAGCATTCAAATGTCATGGGACTTAAAAACAGCACATCATTGGCTACTTTAAGGCCTGCCCTTTTAACTCCCATAGTGCATTGTATTCTGTTTCTTTTTAGAATAACAAGGAAATAAGTAGAAATTAATTGTTGTCATATGGCAACTGTGTACCATAGAGGGTTAAGTTTCTTCTGAGACCAAATGTCTGACTGTTTCTCCTCCTGGAGCTTTAAAGTGCAAACTCAGACCTTCAGACGGCTCTGACTCGGCTGACTTTTCAAACTGATCTGACTAAGATTTTCGTTAAACTGATGATCAAAACTATGAAAAACTCCATAGACTTCCATTGAGGGGGTCAAAACGTGTATATAATAACTCTAATCGAGTATTTAAGCTTCATCCACCAAGGATTTATCACTAGAAACTAGCTAGGACATGCTAGCAATGCTAATTTAGGCCTGCAATGTTTTGAAACATTCTAACGTGCTAAAACATGTTAGCAACATATTAATTCATGTTAGCAATGTGATAAATCATGCTTATGATGTGCTAATTCATGCTAGCAATGTGTTAAGCAATTTATCAACATGTTAAAACATGTTATCAAAGTCCTAAAACATGTTAGCAAAAAGTGTTAAAATGTTAATAACATGCTAATTCATGTTAGCAATGTGGTAAAACAACTAGCAACATGCTAATTAATGCTACCAATGTGTTAAATCTTGTTAACAATGTGTTAATTCATGTTAGCAAAGTGTGTTAAACATGTTATTACATGCTGTCAACATGTTAAAACATGTTAGCAAAGTCTTAAAACATGTTAGCAATGTGTTCAAATGTTAACAAAATGCTAATCCATGTTAACAATATGTTAAAACATATTAGCAACATGTTAATTAATGCTAGCAACATGCTCAATCATGTCAGCAAATGTTTTAAATTCATGCTAGCAATGTGTTAAATCATGTTAACTATGTGTTAATTCATGCTAACAATGTGTTAAAACATGATAGCAACATGTTAATTCATGCTAACAATGTGTTAAATCATGTTAACAAAATGTTCAACATGTTAGCAAAGTGATAAAACATTAACAACATGTTAATTCATGTAAACAATGTGTTAAATCATGTTAGCAAAATTTTCAACATTTTAGCAAAGTGTTCAAACTTATTAGCAACATGTTAAATCATGCTAGCAACATGCTCAATCATGTTATCAACGTGCTAAAACATGCTATCGTGTTAAAACATTACTGTTAAACAAGTGTTAAAATATGTTAACAAGTGTTAAAATATGTTAACATGTTAAATAATGCTAACAATGTGTTAATTCATGGTAGCAATGTGTTAAACGTTAAAACGTCCGCAAATTCTTAAAACATGTTAGCAATGTGCTAAAACATATTAGCAACATGTTAATTAATGTTAACAACATGTTAAAATGCATTAGCAATATGTTAGCAAAATGCTCAATCATGTTAGCAATGTGTTTATTCATGCTCACAATGTGTTAAAACGTTAGCAAAGTGTTAAACCATGTTAGCATCATGTTAATTTATGTTAACAACATGCTATATTTGTTTTAAACAAATTCACCCCACAAAGAAAGAAAAGAAAAGTGATTTTTTTTAGAGTATCTATAAACAGAGGCGGCATTTGCCATTCTGAAACAGAGAAAAAATTAAACACAATGAAACTGCAATTACTTTATTATCTCTGCTTTATTTAACAATGTTATCTCATATTTCACTCGAAAAAGCCTATTTATAAATAACTTTAACCATGTTAAGGTATGAAAAATGACGGCTCAACCCGTAAGTATGATGATGTTTATTTACAAGTGCACAGAAA
>CM077210.1:37628764-37716264 GCA_039654625.1 Rhinogobio ventralis | reverse complement strand
AATAGATTAGCATTTTTTTGCAATAAATGTAAATAGTAGCTAGATGATATTTATATTTACAGTGGGGCAAAAAAGTATTTAGTCAGCCACCAATTGTGCAAGTTCTCCCACTTAAAAAGATGAGAGAGCTGTAATTTTCATCATAGGTACACTTCAACTATGAGAGACAGAATGAGAAAAAAAATCCACAAAATCAAATTGTCTAATTTTTAAAGAATTTATTTGCTAATTATGGTGGAAAATGAGTATTTGGTCACCTACAAAAAAGCAAGATTTGTGGCTCTCACAGACCTGTAACTTCTTCTTTAAGAGGCTCCTCTGTCCTCCACTCATTACCTGTATTAATGGCACCTGCTTGAACTCGTTATCAGTATAAAAGACACCTGTCCACAACCTCAAACAGTCAGACTCCAAACTCCACTATGGCCAAGACCAAAGAGCTGTCAAAGGACACCAGAAACAAAATTGTAGACCTGCACCAGGCTGGGAAGACTGAATCTGCAATAGGTAAGCAGCTTGGTGTGAAGAAATCAACTGTGGGAGCAATTATTAGAAAATGGAAGACATACAAGACCACTGATAATCTCCCTCGATCTGGGGCTCCACGCAAGATCTCACCCCGTGGGGTCAAAATGATCACAAGAACAGTGAGCAAAAATCCCAGAACCACACGGGTGGACCTAGTGAATGACCTGCAGAGAGCTGGGACCAAAGTAACAAAGGCTACCATCAGTAACACACTACGCCGCCAGGGACTCAAATCCTGCAGTGCCAGACGTGTCCCCCTGCTTAAGCCAGTACATGTCCGAGCCCGTCTGAAGTTTGCTAGAGAGCATTTGGATGATCCAGAAGAGGATTGGGAGAATGTCATATGGTCAGATGAAACCAAAATATAACCTTTTGGTAAAAACTCAACTTGTCGTGTTTGGAGGAAAAAGAATGCTGAGTTGCATCCAAAGAACACCATATCTACTGTGAAGCATGGGGGTGGAAACATCATGCTTTGGGGCTGTTTTTCTGCAAAGGGACCAGGACGACTGATCCGTGTAAAGGAAAGAATGAATGGGGCCATGTATCGTGAGATTTTGAGAAAACCTCCTTCCATCAGCAAGGACATTGAAGATGAAACGTGGCTGGGTCTTTCAGCATGACAATGATCCCAAACACACCGCCCGGGCAACGAAGGAGAGGCTTCGTAAGAAGCATTTCAAGGTCCTGGAGTGGCCTAGCCTCTCCAGATCTCAACCCCATAGAAAATCTTTGGAGGGAGTTGAAAATCCGTGTTGTAAAACAGTGTGTAAAAAGCTTGTGGAGACTTACAGAAAACGTTTGACCTCTGTCATTGCCAACAAAGGGTATATAACAAAGTATTGAGATGAACTTTTGTTATTGACCAAATACTTATTTTCCACCATAATTTGCAAATAAATTCTTTAAAAATCAGACAATTTGATTTTGTGGATTTTTTTTTCTCATTCTGTCTCTCATAGTTGAAGTGTACCTATGATGAAAATTACAGGCCTCTCTCATCTTTTTAAGTGGGAGAACTTCACCAATTGGTGGCTGACTAAATACTTTTTTGCAACACTGTATATATATTATAAATAGTGGCAGATAATATTTGCACCTCAGTGTTGTTGTACATTAAACTGTATGCAAGAATAACATAGAGAGTAAATTATTATATTTATTCAAAATTTTAAATGGATGACCCCTTATTGGGACAATAAAGCCCTCCCTAACCAATAAACACTTTATTATTTAACACGTTAGACACTTTATTTCCACTTTTCAAATATTTTCTTCATTTTTATTGAAAATAAATGTCTTTCTGATCTGATATGTGATGGGAAAAGGGATTAAAGAGGGTTCGGCAAAAGGCGGATTTGAATTTGGGTCGATTTGCGTCAACTTTCTGCTACACTATTGATACTGTTGATCCAGTGTAATTCCATAATTTTGTCTGGACCAATCAGATGTCAGTGGGCGGAGTTAGTGTAAATATCCTCTGCTAACAAGGCGGGCTATTCCCTTGGTGTAGGGGTGTCCAAAGTCCGGGATGAATTTCAAACGGCCCACAGCTTGCAGTTTCACAATGTCAACACAAGGTGGCAGTACTAGATTTTAGGCCAGGGAAACATTAACACGCCAAAAGCGGAACAAAACTTGTGCAAATCGCTACTCGCGAGCTCCGAGTCTGAACAAATGTGTTTACTTGCTGAGTTACTCGATCACATGACCACTAAACAGCCAATGAGAAGCGTTCGAGTTCGGCGCAGAGGTACTGCAAATCTCTTGTGATTTAATTTACTTTAAAGCCAGTTGAAACAGCGCTGACTTAATCAACAACACTAATGTGCAAATCAGGAGAAACACTGAGCCGATCCAGTTAGAATACTTTAACCAACAATTCACCATAATGGAGTTACTGTGGTAACACAAACTGTAACCGTGGTATTTTGTCAGAAATGTAGGGTAATATCTCATTTTATTTAATTTTTAATGTAGACATGTATTAAATGAGTAATAAAGGCCAAATTACAGAATATTTTTTGTCATAAACTTGCAGTTTTGTGCATTTTTATGTATATTAAATGTGTTTGTAGACTACCATAGAGCCATTCTAGATATAGAAACAATATTTTAACTTTTTACCATGTAGTAATAGAGTAAATAGAGTACTCGTTCATTTAAATAAGAATAGAGTTCTAACTCGGTAATCATATTTAAATTTAACCCTTTAAAAATGAGGT
Organism: Rhinogobio ventralis; assembly: GCA_039654625.1. Lineage (NCBI taxonomy): Eukaryota > Metazoa > Chordata > Actinopteri > Cypriniformes > Gobionidae > Rhinogobio > Rhinogobio ventralis. The sequence goes on along the minus strand of CM077210.1, from coordinate 37,713,511 downwards.
TGTTAAGAGTTTTACAGATATTGTTTGTGTATTAAATTTACATCTGTCGCTACTCTACTGTCAGCTTAAGCTTTTGTCAAATCTGTCATGTTTCCGAGAAACAAAACGTGAGATTCAATTCAATTTACAGCACCTTTATAAAATGAATAAAAAGGCAAAAACACCCAATGCGCATTATTTATTCATTATTTTCTAGATGTAAAAATATTAAAAATTATATTGAATTTTATGTGCACCATCTTGCTCTGAAAGTGAATATCGTACTTAGAATACTCGTAAGTATGACTTTTCCAGGAGGACGTGACCATTAGTAGCAGTAACCAAGAGGCGAGGCAGACTCTTCAAGCTTGGTTTTGAATCATCATCATCATCATCATATATTATTATATTTGCTTTTTTTCTTTATTTTCTGATCTGACACTGGTAATTAATGGTGTAAAGAGCAACCCTGACCTGAGCCACTCCACCCGCCAGGCCTGACAGGAAGATGTCGAGCTTGGAGTTGGGCGCGCCGATCCCGCGGAGCTGGGCCAAACACTGCAGACAGTTCCGGTACGTGCCGAACACCACGGAGGATGTCATGGATATAGTGGTGACGGGCAGAGCCATTCCCTTAAAAAAGCCATGAACCTGCAGCAAAGCGAAGGGGAAGAGAAATCAGACCAATGACACACTGAGGGCCCTATTTTAACGTCTGAGCTCACGGTGCAGCTGCTCTTAGGGCGTGTCCAAATCCACTGTTGCTAGGCGGAAAAAATGGTCGCACCCGGCACATGGTCCAAAAAGGGTTGTCCCTCGTCTCTTAATGAGTCATGGGTGTGTTTTTTGGGCGTAACGTGCAATAAACCAATCAGAGTCTCATCTCCCTTTCCCTTTAAAAGCCAGTTGCGCTCGCACCATGAGCATGGCGGAATATAGACACCCTCAACCTGACGAGTTTAAATACATGTGCGTATTGCCACGATTGGTTAAATAAGTAGCCAATTTCATTCGTCATTACTGCAAATCATCATTCTGATACATGCAATGACTATATGACATGTAGGCATTTTCATCTTTATGTACACAATAATAATCTTCTACATTGTAATCATTTTATTTTTAATAAGCAGGCTCATATTACTAACACACCCTTTAAATAAATACTGCGCTATTGACTTTAGAGCAGGTGTGTGTTGGTCAATGGCGCAGTCGTTTCAGTTCCTCACAATAGCAACGCTCCATCAATGCTCCTGAACTCCTGGTGTTCAGACCAGACGCCCATGGGTGAACAGATGCGCCAGTGCATTTGATATTTAAACAACGTGGAGCTGGACGTGAACATGATAATGGCGTCCGGCTGAAACTAGCAGAACACACTTGCATTGCGCCTGCTGTCACATTGGGCCGGGTGTATGATAGGACCACTGAGAGAACATTCGGGCCAAAAATCGACATTTTATTACAGTACTTGTATTCAGTAATTTTTTATTCTCTGGAAGAATTATGAGTGGTGCACATGCCAACCTCACCCTCTTCACAGGGTTATCATCAGTACTTGCAAACTGTAGTCATTGTTGTAAAGCAACGTCTGATGTTTGTGCTATATAAATAAAGTTGCCTGCTTACTGGTTACAAATTACATGACAAAAATTGTAGTTAGTAACATAATCTAGATTACTAATTTAACCCTCTGGTACTGTACGTGTTTTTATTTCAATTAAATGAATGTACTATATTTTAATTTGATAATGTTTTTTTATTTATTATTTTGTATTTTTAGGGGATTTTATGGTATTTAATTATATTTATGCAGTAGTTATAATCCATTTTTTCACTTTTTGAGCACGGACCTGAAAATGAAATTTCTAACTTAAACTCTCATAAATCTTGAATGCTTTGATCACACACTGAAGTTTGGACTCTTTTTGAAAAAAAAGACACTTGGCAGATTTATTGCTGAAGTGAAAAAAGTTTAAGAAAGTGAACTTAGAAAAAGTTATACAATTTTACATTTATTGTTATGAAAATTAATAAATTCAATTAATCAATCAACTAATCAATTTTTATATGAAATATATATTTTCAAAGCTATAAATCTAGATCTGCTCCAAATTTGAGGTTGATATCTCAAAAAATGAGCTTTCAGTCAGTTTGTTTGGGTGCAGTACCAAACGCTTCCACTAGGAAATGGATTCGACACAAATTCATCTCCCATTCATTTCCAACCGTGGGGAGCACAAGTGTGACTGTTTTGTTTTCAGGACCATTTAACCTTTTTGAATCATGTCCATGAATGATTTATTTGTGTGTCCACACAGCAAGTGCCAAAACCAAGTAATAAAAAAATTCTAAAAATAAAACGTTAAATGTTTTGGTCAAAAATGACTGAAGGGTTAAGATAACGTATTCTGACTGCTTTTTTATTACTTTTGACCTAACTCGTTTATTATTTGAATGGGATTATTGTGTGCCATATTGATATATTAAAACGACAAAACAGAAAATATTTAAAATATATAAATATGACACACAATAGGATTTATTTCACTATTGACTAGTTGCTTATTTGCATGCATATTACTCGGATATTAGCTGTTTATTAGTACTTATAAATGCTTAATTAATTAATGCATATTCTAAACCCCTAATCCAACCCCATACTTATTAACAACTAATTTACTAACTACTATAAGCAATAATTAGGAGTTTATTGAGGCTAAAGTCATATTTAATAGTGAGAATTGGACCTTAATCTAAAGTGTGACTGAATTAGGGAGAATCAATAAATTAGGAATAATTTACTGTCATTGTGTGAATAATATGCAATCATGTAAGCAGCTCTAATCATATTATGAGCATTTTAAAATTTAATATAATCTAATTACAAGTCTGATCCAAATGTAATCCGGATTACATGTAATCAGTTACTACTAAGAACTGGATATTATAGTTAACTAAAACCTAAATTAATTACTTGAAATAAAATACATTTTGATATTTCTCATTTTGATTTAGAACTTGATGTACTAAAATAACGAAAACAAAAATTGATAAAACTATGTAGATGTATTTAAAACAAAAAAATCTAATAAAATGGCAAAAACAAAATTACTATAATGAAAATGAAAGAAAAAAGCAAAATATAAATAAACACTAATAGTATCTCAGAGATACTTTAATAACGCTGCTTTAAAGGAATGCTGCCAGGTGCACAAATGTAAAATCCTCACCCCTTCTTTCTTGACGGTCATCACGACGCACTGCCAGATTCCAGTGAACTGTTTCTGAGTCTGGATTCTGACCTGTGCAGGGGTCAAACCAACATATTCAGATGCTATTACAGCTATAAGCATGCAAATCACTATTATTTATGTCTGAAGTTAAAGGCACAGTGTGTAAGTTTGGCCACTAGAGGTCGCTTATTCAAAACAATCATAAAGGCGTAGCTTGATGATGCGTAAATGAGTGTGGAATCATGGGAGTTGTCGTCTTCAGCTCCACAGCCGATGGAAAGCAATCCGACGGGACTCGAGAAATCATGTTCATGGGTGAGCAAATGTATTAAAGTTTTATTAACGTTTTACCCTGCTGTTTTTATCATGCTTATATGCCGCAGACGCTCCTTTCGCTTTGTTGATGTTTATTTTATGATTAAAGTTACGTTTAACGTCCGCCCCCTTCTTCCCTGAACTTTGTTTCAGTCACGGCTTGATCATTTCAATTCACATTATTTTATGTCATTCTAATGAAACAGTGCGAGTGCTGAATTACTACTCATACATGTCACTTTATTTGACTAAATTTAAATAGTGTCGGCCCAGATCCGGCCCACATCTGGTACGCGTGGAATCCAGATGTGGGCCGGATCTGGGCCGACACTGTTGCTGTCTGGGGTAATGCAGCGCTGTTTAAACAATCATACAAAAATACATTTGAGTGTGTTGAAAGTTGTTATAACGTTACTCTGTGCGTTCGCTCGGCGGCAACTATAAGACACTTGTAAGCTAGATCATCGCCAGTCATTATTACATATTCAGGTCTTTATCGACCTGGATTTATATCTAACATGGATGGATCTCCACCTGTCGCGATGATATAACTCTCCTGATATTAGAGTGACAATTACAGAAGAATAAAGTAAAGCATATTTTGTGACCTTTTGGAGATTGGAAGGGTTCAGTTTATCCCATCATCACTGTCCTCGTCAGAGCTCATTTCCCAGTACATTCAGCATCTGGATTATATTCGCCATCTCATAATATCAAAACTATCTTCAAAATCAATATTTTGATTGCTGACAGCTTCTTCACCAGATCCACCATCAGCGACACTAGTATTTGATTGCGTTCAGTACTTTCTCTGCAGCCATTTTAAGTTTTGCTGATGATACTTACTATTCTCTTGTTTTCTGCCTGCAGTAACTATGAGTGAAACGTCACTTCATCATTGTGTATCAATAAAGGTGAGTTGCACTTATTCAGTCATCAAAGATTCAATTATTGTTAAAATTGTATATAATATATATACGTACAGCACTATTACACACCTCGGGTCATCAGCGATCCTATACAATTTGACAAAAATGAATGGGAAAACAGGCATTATTTGATTTTTTTTTCTTGTTATATTGTTTATAATGAATTGATTGAGGAATACTAAGATGTTTGATGTCTAACTTTAAAAAATGATTGAGGAGGAGGGTAGTGAATGACGTCCCGGGTCACGTATATATGTTAAAGGGTTAATAAAAGCGGGATGACTTGTGTTGCTAAATGGCATGCAATTCATTTTAAAACATTGTATGGTGGAGAAAATGCTGCATAACTGTTACTATAAATAAAGCTCTTTCTGATTATGCTATGTTAGTTGTTACACGTTACTCACTGTAACTAACCATGTTGAGCGATATAATAATTAGTTTTCTGTCGATAAAGGTATCCTCACCTATTTAATAAAACACATGATATACACCAATCAGGCATAACATTATGACCTAATATTGTGTTGGTCTCTCTTTTGCTGACCCGTCGAGGCATGGACTCCTCTAGACCCCTGAAGGTGTGCTGTGGTATCTGACACTAAGATGTTAGCAGCAGATCCTGTAAGTTGCGAGGTGGGGCCTCCATGGATCGGACTAGTTTGTTCAGCACATCCCACAGATACTCGATTGGATTGAGATCTGGGGAATTTGGAGGCCAAGTCAACACCTCAAACTCGTTGTTCCCATAGTGCATCCTGGTGCCATGTGTTCCCCAGGTAAGCCACGCACACGCACCCGGCCATCCACGTGATGTAAAAGAAAGCGTGATTCATCAGACCAGGCCACCTTCTTCCATTGCTCCGTGGTCCAGTTCTGATGCTCACGTGCCACTGTTGGTGCTTTCGGCGGTGGACAGGGGTCAGCATGGGCACCCTGACTGGTCAGCGGCTATGCAGCCCCATACGCAACAAACTGAGATGCACTGTGTATTCTGACACCTTTCTATCAGAACCAGCATTAACTTCTTGAGCAATTTGAGCTCCAGTAGCTCGTCTGTTTGATCGGACCACACGGGCCAGCCTTCGCTCCCCACGTGCATCAATGAGCCTTGGCCGCCCATGACCCTGTCTCCGGTTCTCCACTGTTCCTTCCTTGGAGCACTTTTGATAGATCCTGACCACTGCAGACCTGGAACACCCCACAAGAGCTGCAGTTTTGGAGATGCTCTGACCCAGTCGTCTCGCCATCACAATTTGGCCCATTTTTCCTGCTTCTAACACATCAACTTTGAGGACAAAATGTTCACTTGCTGCCTAATATATCCCACCCACTAACAGGAGCCGTGATGGAGAGATAATCAGTGCTATTCACTTCACCTGTCAGGGGTCATAATGTTATGCCTGAACAGTTTAAAGTATCTTTGGTGTTATCTTTGGTACACTGGTTAAGTTTCTCTGTATTGTTGGAAACATTTGGGATAATGCCAGTACACAAATCAACAAAATATATAACATTGCTCTAGTGGTTTTTGGATATTTTAACCCAAAAAACATACATATTGTGCCTTTAAGAGCCAAACATCCAATAATTCAAGTGAAATAATTTTACTTTGACAGTATCCAGCGGATAACCGACCACCACGCCACACGCTCCTGAAAAACAACAACAAATCAAACTGGATTGTTCACATGAAGACGAGTTTGTCCTGCGTTATGTAATAATCATGCACGCAAGTATGACACACACCAATATCAATTGTTTGTATGTTTACGTTCCCAGTAATAGATGCAGAGTGGAGTTCTAAATGTACAATCTGTTTGGGAGGATGCGCTGAAAAGAACAACCTTTAAACGATGTTTCCCAACCCTGTTTCTTTCAAACTCTTCATAAACAAACACACCTGATTCAGCTCATCAGGTCATTCATACAGGCTTAACACTGGCATAGAGAAGAGAGACGCCCAAAATGTTTATGGGAAACACTGTCTCTAAACACTAGGGCTAATTGAGGATTTTGACAAAGCCTTTTATATATTAAATCATATTTATGCCTTCAGTTCATATGTTTTTATATAATTTTTTACACATACATAAATGAATAATGGTGTAAATTAAGTTTGCATGCCTCTATACAGTGGAATTCTATATAGAACTTACTATTTATATCTAGAATTCTGAGCATAAAATGCAAAATGCACTATCCAAACATACAGTAAATGGATAATGTAATTCATGAATGCTTTGGAGTACCTATGTCTGGTCTCTTTTTAAAGCACTTCAAAAAATTAAATTTACAGTAAAGCAAATGTACTATACTAAACATTTATATTTTATACAAAATAAAAAAAGTTTACTCTAAAAATCTTATAAAAATCCAAGCCATGTCTAAGCAAGTTGTGTTCCAAATTTGAAGTTGATATCACAAAAAAAAAATTGTCTAGACGCAGTACCGAATATAGCCACCGGGTGATTCATCTCATGCGTTCTCCTTTCACTAATTAATACATTTCTGTTCATACAATATTATTTCTATCACAGTCACCAAATATGGAACTTTGAGTCTCAGACCTTTCCAACAACTTCCAATGAAAAAGTAAAAATAGTGCATTTGTAATATGAAACATGACTCCGCCCACTAGGGGGAGGAGCCTGCTAAAAAGGAATTTTAAAAGGCTTTTCCATGTCTGGTTTTCACAGGATGAATACTGAGGGTGTAAGCTACCTAATTTGTGATCATGGACCACAAAACCAGGGTCAATTTTTGGAAATCGAGAAACCTGAAAGCTGAATAAATAAGCTTTCCATTGATGTGTGGTTTGTTAGGATAGGACAATATTTGGCCGAGATACAACTATATGAAAATCTGGAATCTGAGGGTGCAAAAACATCTAAATATTGAGAAAATCACCTTTAAAGTTGTCCAAATGAAGTCCTTAGCAATGCATATTACTACTAATAATACATTTTTGATATATTAGGAATATCTTCATGGAACATGAAAGATTTTTGGCATAAAAGAAAAATGGATTATTTTGACCCATAAAATGCATTGTTGGCTATTGCCACAGACACACCCGTGAGACGCACGACTGCTGTTGAGCTCCAGGGACACATTTATGATGATTAATAAAATATGTGAAAAGGAAAAAAGCCAATAAAAAAAGCTGACAGTTACAAACAAAAAAGGTTCCATATAAGGAGAAATGTCTAAGATTGATAATTATTCACATTTTTTCTTGTGATGAAGTATGTTTACGAGCTGTTTAATTAATACAAATTCATTAGAATTTAAAATTAATTCAAACAAAATTAATAAATTGAAATTAAGTCCATAAAACGATCCCATGATGGAACCCATAAAAGGTTCTAAATATGAAGCATTGACGGAAAAAACTAGAGAATTTTAGAATTTTGTTTCTGAACTTGCGTTTTTGAGGTCGCTCTGTATATTTCTATGGCATCGCTGTCGAAGAGTAATTCGCTGGTGAAGTGGATTTACTTATTATAGAGTTAACGAATGTTATCACAAGCATTGTAATGTTTGAAGCGGATGTCACAACAAATGTCAGCAGATTTTAAAACGAGCGGTTCATTCATAAATCCGTAAGATCTTCCCTTCATGCTGTGGAAACACAAACCGGAAGACAGAAGGGGCGGAGCTACAGAAGCTTTTCTACTGTAAGACTGTAGGTGTGGGTTTATATACGTGTCCTCAAAGTCTCCAAATTGCATTTCTTAGGACACATGTATGGTTTGTATAACTGGCAATTTTTCCAAAATACCTTTACAAATGTTTTGTGTGAATTGAAGATGTTTAAATGTGATCTCCTGTGCTTCATTCAACATGATGATTATGTCTGATCAAGACTTCGCTGATTGAAACGTGCTGGGATTTATATTTCCCAGCATGCTTTGCACTCAAAAGGGAGAGTAAATGCTAAAATTAATGTTAAGGTGGAGATTTAGTAGTGTTTAATGTTTTGTTATGCTAGTTTAGAAGAGTTTCTGTAATGTTGGGTTTTTGTAGGGTTTCCATCATGAGCTTAGTTTGAGAACAGATATATGTTAAATGTATTATGCTATGCTAATGCTACCAAAGCATCGTGTAACAAATTAGCAAGGTGGCATTTATTGAATTAGCTAGTTAAAGCTAGTCAAGTTTCTACTGCTAAACCTTTAAGTTAAATTTATGAATTAGCTTACTTAAATATTTCAAGGTCAGAGCAAAATAAAAATCTGCAAGTTCTGCTTACTTAAACTTTAAATTTCTTAACTTAAAAAATTTGAGGCAACTGATTGCCTGAAGTTTTTTGAGTTTTGCCAACTCATTTGGGTTTACAGTGAGGAAATGGTTGAATTGAGGCACTTTATGTGTACAGAAACTCTCCAACATCCATTTCAATAAAACAATGCATATTTTTTTGGGACTTTAAATGTCTGCTGTACACTGTAAACAAAAATTAGGCAATCGGTTGTAAAGTTTAAGTAGATTTTTATTTTGTGCTTATACATTTAAATGGCTCTTAAAGGAACACACCGACTTTTTGGGACTTTAGCTTATTCACCGTATCCCCCAGAGTTAGATAAGTCCATACATACCATTCTTATCTCTGTGCGTGCCATAACTCTGTCTGACGCACCCACCGCTAGCCTAGCTTAGCACAAAGACTGGAGGTAAACTGAACTTTGAATGAATATGAACTTTGCTGCCATACCGTGAGTGCAGCGGCACAATGATATTACGCAGCGCCTGAAAACAGGCTAACTTCCATCAACATAACCAACGTGACAACCTGCTTGCACAGAAAGCGTGCTGGGGACTATTTTCAGGCGCTGTGTAATATCATTGCGCCGCTGCACTCATGGTACGGCAGCAAAGCTCCTGGATTATTACGCAGGAATGAGAGTATAGTCCCTAGCCATATCGGTCTAGAAAATTGCAACTTTTAATTTTCCGTCGGTCTTAGTACACGATGTAACTATACACATCACAACATGTAAATAGGAAAATGTTGGCGTTATTTTGTCATTGAGCAGTAGGCTAGCTGGAGCCGTTTACCTCCAGTCTTTGTGCTAAGCTAGGCTAGCGGTGTGTGCGTCAGAGTTATGGCACGCACGGAGATAAAAATGGTATGTATGGACTTATCTAACTCTGGGGGATACGGTGAATAAGCTAAAGTCGCCGTGTTCCTTTAACTTCAAATATTTGAGTAAGCTAATCCGTACATTTAAAGGTGCAGTGTGTGAATTCTAGTGACATCTAGCGGTGAGGTTGTGAATTGCACCCGCCCATCCAGGGGCGTAGCCATCATTTCAAAAGTGAGGGGGACAGAATGTCAAGTGTTACCAGTTTTTTCTGACCTTTGTCTAATTGACGGGTTTTATTTTTAATGTTATATCTTTTTGCTTAATTGGCTTAATATGCTATTTATGTTTAAAACAATAAAACAGAAAGAAAGAAAGAAAAATGCAGATGTTCTGTACTTTATATTGCACATGGTATTGTATACTGTACTATATTGTTTACATATTTTAAATAGTTTTTTGTGTACGTTGTATGTACATGCCACACAGTAATGGATACTTGCACACTCTACTTTATTCTTTTCTATTCTATAGTCCACGTTTCAGAAAGGAAATAAAAAAAGTCACTATTGAACTCAACTGACAAACATGTCACAGTAAGGAGACCTTATATCAGTAGAACAATAAGATGCAATAAACATTTAGTGTCATTTCCTTTATGCTTTCTGGCTGGTTTGTTCAAAAGCAGCATATTATTTATTTACACAGAGTTAAAGCTGACATATATCTCAGTATTTTAAGCCACTTGAAACTGCCAAAAGTGTTTCTACGACGTTCCTTCCCATCTATGAACTGCTGAGCAATCATCTCCCTGTCTATACTGTCCAGTTTGTCACTGTGGATGTGACACACAGCAACACTGTTTAGACGAGACTGTGTCATTGTGCTTCAGAGCCAGGTTTTTAATCTTCGAAGACTGCTGAAGAAACAGGGCAAACAAGGAGCAACCTCACAAGTGTTTCCACTTGGTCAAAGAGTTGGCGGACTTCTGGCAACATATTCTGAAGTTGACTGATAATTATACTTGGACTTAAACATTGCTAACTGCACCCTCGGTGAAGCCCAGTGCAATTCTGGATATTGTTCCAGCAGACCACCATCGGACTCTCCTGTCAACAGTACCTTTTCAAGAGTACTGATCATAAGAAACTGCATACTGACAACATCCAAAACCTTGAAAAATTCTGTCCTGAAGTAGTCTGCTGAGGAACTAGTGCTGAACCCTGACCAGACAGGCGTTTCGGAGGCTTTCAATTAGAGACAGATTAAGGGAGTTGCACATTTGTGTTGCTCTGTTGTAGACACTTTTGAATGCATTCTCTGTTCTCTTTTTTGCAATTGTGTCCTTCACACAGTTGACAACAGCTTGCATTCCATCTACTGTCTGGGTGCGGCTCTGAAGAGAAGTACTGAGACACTCCAGCTCTTCTGTCACTTCTAAGGCAAGTAAAAGGCCATTGCCTTTTTGAAATCTATCAAACAAACCATTTGCTCTGCAAGCTGACTCTGAATGACCACATGCCATTTCCTCCAGAGCAAGTAACATCGGCTGATACTGGTTAAGCACAGCACGAATGGCACAGGTGCGCATTGTCCACCTTGTAGGACACAAAGGTCTGATGGTTTTGACAGATCCACTCTCATTCCTGCATAATAATCCAGGAACTTTGCTGCCATCCCATGGGTGCAGCGGCGCAATGATATTACGCAGCGCCTGAAAATAGGCTAACTTCCGTCAACATAACCAACGTGACAACCTGCTTGCACAGAAAGCGTGCTGGGGACTATTTTCAGGCGCTGTGTAATATCATTGCGCCGCTGCACTCATGGTACGGCAGCAAAGCTCCTGGATTATTACGCAGGAATGAGAGTATAGTCCCTAGCCATATCGGTCTAGAAAATTGCAACTTTTAATTTTCCGTCGGTCTTAGTACACGATGTAACTATACACATCACAACATGTAAATAGGAAAATGTTGGTGTTATTTTGTCACTTATTGAGCAGTAGGCTAGCTGGAGCCGTTTACCTCCAGTCTTTGTGCTAAGCTAGGCTAGCGGTGGGTGCGTCAGACAGAGTTATGGCACGCACGGAGATGAGAATGGTATGTATGGACTTATCTAACTCTGGGGGATACGGTGAATAAGCTAAAGTCGCCGTGTTCCTTTAACTTCAAATATTTGAGTAAGCTAATCCGTACATTTTACTTCATTTTCACAGATTGGCCTTCATGAACCCACTGCAAAGAGTCACGGATAACAGGAGATGCTGTGCAAGCATGCTGTGTGATTAAATTTACACAGTGTGGACATATAATGCAAGTGGCTGACTCTCTTTGATGATGGTCTGTGCCCATGAATATTTTCCTGCCATGTTCGCAGCACCATCCTAAGCCTGTCCTCTCAGCCCAGTGATAAGTTAGGACGAAGCAATACATCCTTCACAACCTTTTTCAGGCTCTCTCCTGTTGTCACAGACACTTCATTTAGGCCAACAAATTCCTCATGGACTATTAGATCATGATCAACATATCTTAGACAGACTGATTCCTGTTCCTTCCCTGATACATCTTGGGTACCATCCATGATGACACAAAACTGCAAGTTAGGAAGTGATGTTTTGTGCAATTCCACGAATTATAGAATTACTAAATAGATTGAGGATTCCATTTTGAATTTGTGGATAATCAGTATAATCAGTTTTGAGAGACAACCATTTGCTTAGGCTTGTATTTTAGTAGCTGATTAAAGTTTCCCTCATCATCATCATGGCCTCTAAAAGCTAAACCTTGTCTTGCCAGAAACTGCACAGCGCTGATTATCTCTAATAGGCATTTCCTTGCCTCCTCTTGCTGCGATGCCTTAACATTGGACAGCTGAACATCTATTGGTCTTGATTCATAGATGTGCGTTGTTATGGCTGTCTTGTGACATTCTGATCCAGCATGTAATGTAAACCTCTCTCTAGCCTTCTTCCCGTTTTTAAAGCCAGTGCTGATAAAGGTGGTTTCTGTGTTTTTGACAAGTTTTTAGAGGCCTTGTGGAAGTAGAAGCACAACGCTCCATCAATACCAGGCTCAAAATGGAGCCATGCAAAATCTTGGTACCACTAAGCCTGAATTTTTAGAGTTCTGTCTCGAAGCGCTTAAAAGTGTGCCTACACTTTGTAAAAACAGAAGACAAAGCTATTATTGTAATAATCGAATATGTTGCAAGCAAGGTGTCCCGACCAACATGTCTAAGCATCTGCGGTTGGTTCACCACGTCGAAATAAAAGAATGCACAGTGTTTGATTCATTGCGCATCCCGAGTGCCCTTCATTAGCCAGCACTAGTACAGCGACAACGCCACAAAATGTTCCGTGTGAGAAACCATTCTCTCTTGCTTCGAAAGGAAAGCTCACACAAGAAAAAATTGAGGAGTGTCACAGGTCGATCACAGCGTTTATAGTCAAAGGGTTGCACCCCTTTTCTGTTGTCGAGTCGTCATCGTTTAGGTAGGTGTTACATTATAGGGTAATTATTTAAAAAAAATAATAACCCCTACAAGCCCTTGCACTCTTAAAAGCAAGTCCTATGCACTTTTAGTTGCAACCAACAAGTGTTGTATATTTTACTTTAACTTTAATTTAAGTTTTTTGAACATGTGTAGCTGAGCAGCTCAGTTCTTATGTAGCCTAGTGCTGGCTTTTATTTGTTATTTGAGCTGAAACTAATGGCACAGAAAATAAACATGTTTGATATATTAACGTTTGACTTTTGTTGTTGTTGTTTTTTACTACATTTGAATCGAAACTGGGAATCGATCAAATTAAAATGATACTCAACCCTAAGTCTGATGCTCTCAGTTCTGTCTATAAAACAGTACAAATTAGTCTGATTAGTATCAGAAATATTTTGTACATTCCTTTCAGTTTGCAAATGCATACGATAAAAGGTACACAACAACAAAGACCCATTTTTTGGTCTCCAAATCTAAGCCAAATCCTAAGAGACTAGATTTTAGTTGTTACTTAGTTTTGCCTATGCAAGGCAGTGTAGACATAAAACACATAATGATCGTGTGATGGAAAAAAACTAAACAATTATCTTATTCTAGTCATTTGTTTTTCCTCACCTCTGAAGCCCCAACTCTCTTAACTCTGAATTAAAGGTGCACTATGTAACATTTTTTCAGTAAAATATCCAAAAACCCCTAGGCCAGTGTTATATATTTTGTTCAGTTGAGTACTTACACTATCCCAAATGTTTCCAACTATTTGTAAATCGTGAGAAAATTGCTATTTTAACCAAGGAACCGGGACGTGTGAGGGCGTCGCCTGTCAATGGCGTCATATCTGCGTTACCCTCGGTTTCTGGTTTTATTCAGCAGAAACGCTTTACTCTGACTGCAGTGTGCAACAAGTGTCATAGCAGCCGCCGAGAGAACGCACAGAGTAACGTCAGAACATCATTTTCAACACACTCAGCTGTATCTAATATGATAAACAGAGCTGCGTTACCTCACACTCATGACTGTGGCATAATAAAAGTCCCGCCGCTCGCGAGGCGTGTGTTGCACAATCGCTCCAGCGGCCTCGCTCAGCTCCCATAACACTCCTGCTCTGCTTCATACTACAGTAACGTTAATAATCACATCCATGATTTCTGCCCGAGTCCTATCCCGATTCTTTTCCACCGGCTGTGAGGTAAAGACCACATGTCCCAAGATTCTTCGCTCAAACTTGGCGTCATCAAACTACGCCTTTGTTTTGAAGAGGCGACCTCTAGCGGACGGAAAAGTTACATAGTGCACCTTTAACTTCTGGCTCTGTCTATTGACAATAAATAAGTGTCTGTACTATGTACATACAGGGAATTATGACATACAGAAGAAATGATGTACACTGCTAGACAATAGCCAATCATTTGTATCCTAAATTATCTTTCCTATATTTTCCTAATGACAATTTTATGATTGGTCTATATATATAGTACTACAAACATTTGTTGAACATTAAGCATAGATGTATACAAAAATTGTATAATGTATATAATTTTTTTTTAAAGCCACCTTATTACTTCTCACCTGTGAAGTTTCTTTTCTTTGTGTGTCATCCTGTTTCTGACCTGATAACCCTAAACTGCATGTTTCATGTTCAATCTTGACAACACAGAAAAAGTAGTGCAACAATAAAAGAAAGAGAAAACTATAAATTAAGACCTACGTCAGAATGTTAATGCATACAATTGCATACTGCATTGCTATTCGATTGTATAATGTCAAAATGGTAGGGTTAAACATGTCACAAAGCTGCCTGATTCAGACAGATATTTAGTGGCTGTTAATGCGTGAAAATCTGAATTCAACATCTATATTATAATTTGAAGAGCTTTGATAACATATCTGTGAAAGTAAAAGGCGTTACAAAAGAAAATACACTGAAAATAAGTGCACGCTTGTGTGGAGAGCGAACCTGCTTTCCAGCTAAATCTGCTAATTATTCAACAAGAGAAATGGGCAGAGTTATTCATCGTTGTGCAACACAATTCGGATACCACATGCCAACTCACTGTGCTTGACTTTTTCGTAAAAAGGGAGTGAAGAGTTTTTTTTTAACTCATCGCAACCTCTATGAAAATGATGGATACGCCGCGGGTGCGAGCATGGGCGTGCCGTGACACGTGAGGGACTGATTACCATGGAAACGTGAAAGACACATGTATGTAGATAGACTATCTTGTCTCTTTGAATTTTAAATCTGGATTTATACACATTGCCCCATGAAAACATCAACTTGTCGTGAACATAGTTTGCCCAATGAAAAAGTGAGGGGACGAATTTACATTTTATATAAAGTAGGGGGGGGGACACGTCCCCCACGTCCCTTTCGAAGCACATAGAGAAGCTACGGTGGCCGACACAGGACAAAGACGTCGTCGTCTGAGACAGCAGAGAGTGACTAGCGCTCTGTAGAGAAGTTTGTCCCTTTAGGGCTACTGTAGAAACATGACGGCGCAAAATGGCGACTTCACTGTAAGGGGACCCGCCGTGTGTGTAGATAGAAATGGCTCATTCTAAGATAATAACGGTTCATTATGTAAGGTCTTTATACACCACTGAAAACATAGTTATGTGTATTATATTGCATTTCTATAAATACTACACACTGCACCTTTAAATTAAAATTATATGTTTTCAGCTGTGGAAACTTGACTAGCTTTAACTAGCTAATTCAATAAATGCTACCTTGCTAATTAATAACACATTGCTTTGGTAGCATTAGCATAGCATAGCACTTGCTGAATGAGGACGACTATCTAATAGATTTAACATATATCTGTTCTCAAACTAAGCTCATGATGGAAACCCTACAAAAACCCAACATAACAGAAACTCTTTTAAACTAGCATAACAAAACATTAAACACTACTAAATCTCCACCTTAATGATAATCTTGCACAAAAAAAACCCCATTATATAACACTTAATTTTAGCATTTACTCTCCCTTTTGAGTGTCATGGCAAAGCATGCTGGAAAATATAAATCCCAGCCCAGTTTCGGTTAAATTTAAGTTAGTCTAAATGAAAAGAAACAAGTTCCTAAAACTCAAAACAAGGAAACAATTCAGATTACTTAAAGTGTGTCAGTTTTGAGAACTCACAAGAAAAAGAAAGTACTAATAAAAGTTCATTATTGTGCGCTTTAGGGTTTACAGTGTATTGTGCATTGCTGTTTTACTATCTAACAGTAATTTAATATTTAACTCTAATTTTGATTTTCTTATTTTGTTCCTATTATTATGATTTTTTTCATATAAAATGGGCTATTCCTTATGTGCACTAAAGTTGCTTTTATGCAAAAACGACCAAACAAACACTTTAATGCATTATATTATATCTCACTGTCTCAAAAACAAACGCCTCAAATCATAAAGAACTCAACCTGACAAACAACACACTTTAACTCTAGCCTACCTCCAACTGATCCTGCAAGGAAGTCTGCGAAATGCATCGTCCAACTGCTTTACCTGCCTATGACATTATTAATGCTTCTGATATATAATTGTGTAATGCAACCGTAAAGGTCGTGTGTGTTTTTGATCTGCGCAGTCATTTTGTAACATTCTCACGTGGTTCCTTTGACATCTACACCAGCTTCTTACATTCTTTGATTTAAAAGCAATACACTTTGCATGCATTACACACGATGCCTGTTTGTCCTTCATCTTTATAGCTCGTCGTTTGGTTATGTTATGGCGGGTGATTAGTTGCATGCGAGCTTGATGAATAAAAATTTGAATTGTGAATGTATTCGCACACACGCATTGCACCATTGGCGTTTGAGCGGCATAAACACGTGCTGATGCAACGCGGAAGAAAAATTACGAGTCCAATGAATCTTTTTTGACCTCGAAAGATTCTATTGAATCGATTCGCAAAGCGATTCGAACGACGTGCGCCAGCGAATCCATCTGGAAAATATAGCGACAACAGCAGTGACAAATATGTATTTATCTATTAAAAAAATTGAAATGAACCGAAACGCTAGCGCTACTACGGCGAGGGCAAGGTCGTGAATATTAATTAGGTAGCGTCCTATCGCGAAGGATCTGCTACTGAATATTCAAAACCTAGTGATGACGTTCTCGGTAACCGTCCAATAGGAAAGAAGCGATTGTGAATATTAACAACACGCCTTCGCCCCAGTAAAGAACCCGGAAGACGCCGAAGAGAGAAACAGGAATCCTTTTTTAAATCCGCGGGTCGCGATTGGGCGCGCGCGCACACACCTCCTCGCCGACACCCGTCCATCCATCATAACCCCGTACACAAATAGACAGCGAACCCAGCAGGTGGTAGTCAAGCGAGTAGGTGAAATTTTCCACTACGACCTGTTTAGTGACCTAGAGTCGGCGCAGAGCTCGTCCCGACAGCGAGTTTCTGCTACGCTTCTGCTACGCTTCTGCTGCGCTTCTGCTGCAACTCTCACAGGACAGGCCCGAGCAACTAACCATCTGTCTGCGCGAGAGAAACCGACTCACGCTCATCTAAAGGGAAGGTTGCTGTCAGCTTGAAGCAGTGATGGACTTCCTTGCTGGCTGTTTAGGAGGTGAGTTACATTACTAGTACAGTAGAGTGCATTACAGTACATGCATGTCTGTAGAATCAGTAGATTAAGACTTGGTTAAGCTCGTTAAGAGGGGCTAACCCACTGCCTGCCTGCTTTAGGGTTTGTGGCAAGCAGATGTATCAATTCATATAGCAATTCACAATGCATTCATAAAGTTTAAGTGCAGTATTAATCATGCATAAAGTTTATTCTGAACTTCTAATGTCAGATAATGTAATTTACACCGATCGACTGATTCGCACATGCTGAATTATTTGTAGTGGAGAAGCCACGTCACGTAGGACACGTGATAGACTGGAGGTTTTATTGAATTTCTTGAATTAAAAAAAATAAAGTCAAGATCTATGTAATAATGTGCTATAGAGCTGCTATATTTGAAGATCAGATATTCTGTCATTTATATCTATCAGTCTATTTCTTTATGTTTCTTAATATATATATATATAGTTATTGCAAGATGCTGTGTTGAGGTAGTTGATGGCACGTGATGGAATTCTGCTCGGCTGCGTTTGAAAGTTTAGAATGTTACATTGTGACTGATTTATTGTTACTGATTGATCGTGACATTCTAAATGTGGTTAGAATGTCACAGTTCTTCTGCGAGGCGGAAAGATTCTAACTTCTAAAGCCACATTAAGGAGATTTTTTTTTTCTCTTCAAACACTTAAAGGCACAATATGTAGGATTTTTTTGGAATAAAATATCCAAAAACCACTTGAACAGTGTTGTATATTTTGTTGGCTTGTGTGCTTGCATTATCACAAATGTTTCCAAGAATGTTTAAATCCAGAGAAATCATCAATTTTAACCAGGACACGGCCCGTGTGCGTGCGTTGGTTATCAATGACATCATACCCGCGTTACCCTCCGGTTTTATTTAGTAGAAACCATGGAAACACCAAAGCCGCTTTAATATCTGATGTGTTTTATTAGACGCTGAGCAACTGTTTGGATCATTCATGGACAGAAACTAATCATTGTTCTCCAGCTCAACACAGTTAGTCTTATTGTTTAAATCTGGTGTTCGTGATTTACAGCGAGTACCATGTTTTACCATGCCTGATATCTCGCCATTGCAGTGTGAACAAATGTCTCACCGTAGCGCCGAGCGAACGCACAGAGTAGCATTATAACATCACTTTAAAACACTCAGATGTGTGTGATATGATAAAACAGCGCTGCGTTACACACACACGCATGAGCGGAAGAAGCGGAAGCGCTCAACTGACAGAATAAAAGCTCCGCCCAATCAAGACACGACTTTGTTTTGAATAAGAGACGAAAAATTACATATTGTGCCTTTAACATTGTTGAATTGAGTCCACAGTTTTGTGTGTGTTTTGTGTGTGTAATTTTGCCCACGTTTATCCCTTTTAAAAGATGTCATGTGTAATGTAATGTATAGATGAAATTCAAGGAATGAGTTTCATTTGCACAAGATACTGTTTGGTCTTTTATTATTTATGAAACATTCATTATGAATCCTATTGTAATGTACATGCGTCATAATTCCAGTTTAACTGGAAATAAGCCTTTGATTACAGGGTCAGATCAGGTGCGTCTGTGGTCACGGTGGTGAAAAACACTTTGATTTGCACAGACAGATTGTGTGTATGATTGACTTAAATGAATATGTAACCTACAAGCCTCCTTGAAGTCATTCTACTCTCTCGTGGAAATAACAGACATGCTGGAACTGCTGTGAAATGTGTTTCCCGGAAGATCCCAGAATAACCCCCTCCCAACCTCCTGTCCATGTCCTGTAAGAAGTCCAGGCGTCCACACACCCCTGTGCGAGCCAATCCCAGCGGCGGGACGGGGGCTGCGCCTTCACCCCGGCTTGTGTTTCGTTCTACAGACGCAAAGACAAAGTGCTTCATAAATGTTGAAGCACAGGTGGCATTAAGGTGGATCAGCCAGTGTGTGTTTATGTGTTTATAAATGAATGATTAGACGGGTGTGGCTTATCTTTGTTGCCCCCCAATTTTAAATGGTTAGAGCTAAAGGGACATTGTGATGAAAACAATATGAGATGGGAGGAAAAAATGTATTCTAATGCTCCTGCATTCACTCGCAAGAGGTTTGTGTTCCCCTGAGGAACTTTGCATTTGGCAAATGTTTTGCGAACGAATGCAAAGTTTCTCAGGAGAACGCAAAACTTTAGAGAGCAATGAAACTTTTTGTTTTTCTCCCATCCCTTTTATTTTTACACCACTGTAGGCTCTGTAGGATATAGCTAAAAAGGATATTTTTTATTACCTGTTGATTCTACTTATTTATTAGGGTGATAATTAAGTTTTTTTTATTTTTAAATCATTAAATCAATATATATAGTATGTATATATGAGAAATCTTTTTTTTAAATATATATATATATAAATGCATGCATAAACACGCACATCCATATATATATATATATATATATGTATATGTATGACAAATAACTATCATTTTATTTATTTATATATATATATATATATATATATATATATATATGTACAAATGCATAAATACCACATACACATCATTTATATATATATATATATATATATATATATATATATATATATATATATAATTATTATCATTATTTATTATTATATTTTATTTATATATATAATGCGTAAACACACACCCATATATATATATATATATTTATTATTATATTATTATATTATAATTTTTTATATAAAATTCATGAATACACACACACAAATGGACTTGCAGGTCCAAATGGAAATTATTCATGAAGATGAATCACATTTCCGGTTATGTTTTATTTTCATAGCAGCGTCAAATATACCGTGAATATATTCTGTAAATTGCCCAGCCTTGTTCTTTGCATATATTTTTTGTTTTTGTGTAGCATCAGCCTCATCGTACAGCAACTCTGGCGACTTGAGTGTGTAGTGAAGGCCGCGTGCTGATTGGTCCGGCCGGGCCGACGCCTCTGGTCATCACATGTGCGCCTGTGAGCCGTGTTCGGCCATGTGGGTTTGTCATTGGTCTTGTTGGCAGGTTCAGTCGTAACCACTGATATCTGATGCCATGTGAAATACTGGGATCATCTGAGCGACAGGAAGATCTTTTAATGATGTTGTTGAATCCAGGACTGACTCTGTTGTCCATGTATACTGTGCTTATGAAAGTTTGACACAAAATGTGTATTGTATTGTTTCATATTGTTTGACACAAGTATCCAGTAAGACAGTACCCAGTGTTTGTTTCATAAATCTCATAAAGTCATGTTTCTCTTTGCGGTGTAGGTGCTGCCGGCGTGCTCGTCGGACATCCCTTCGACACGGTTAAGGTGAGTCATCTTCCCCCCGCGCTGGTTACGCAGCGGCCACGTCTGTCACCTGACCCTGCTGTTGATTTCTCTGGAACTCGTCAAACCACCGAGCAAACAGTTATCATTGCTATTCCTGGCTGATGTTTGAGGCTGTTGTCTGTCGTGACACTTCATATCAGTTTCACGCTGAACCCTGTGACTTAAAAATGACTTCTGTCACTAAATAAATCATTTTGTGAAAGCACATCATGCTTACGGTTAATATTAGCACTACTAACTTAGTGATAATAGCTCAGCTCTTTCACATTGTGACATGTTGGCTTGCTATACAGTCCCGGTCAAAGTTTGGAAACATTACTATTTTAAATGTTTTTGAAAGTCTCATGCTCAAGTCTGCATTTTATTTGATCTAAAATACAAAAAAAACTGTAAAAATTGTGAAATATTATTCCAATTTAAAATATTTGTTTTCTATTTTAATATACTTTAAAATATAATTTATTCCTGTGATCAAAGCTGAATTTATCATCATTACTCCAGTCTTCAGTGTCACATGACCCTTCACACATCATTCAATATGAGGATTTATTATGTTGTGCTGCTTAATATTGTTTTATAATCTGATTATTTTTTCAGGATTCATTGATTAATAAAAAGTTAATTCATCTGTTTTGAATAAATGCTGTTAAAAAGAACAGCATTTATTCAAAATAGAAAACTATACTTTAAAATATACTTTAATATACAAATTATACAAATATAAAACCATTATTTTAAATTGTAATAATATTTCACTATTACAGTTTTTTTTCCTGTATTTTTGATCAAATAAATGCAGGCTTGATGAGCATAAGAGACTTTCAGAAACATTTTGAGAAATATTTTTGGTTTAACTGTTTATTTAATAATGTAAATACATGTTTAATTATTAATACTGCTGTTAGATACCTGAAAAAAGTAAAATACTCAACAAACAAATTATTAATGTATAGCATAAAACATTTTTTACAGGTATACACATTGTTATATTGTGCCCGTAAGTTTGCTGTTGGATTTCTTCTTATAAGGTTTAACTACAGTGTAGCTTTCGTTTACCAGCCCTAGCGTTTGGTCTGCTGTCAGACGTGGTTTGTTGTAACCGGCTGTATGTCCTGTAGGTCCGACTGCAGGTCCAGAGTGTGGATAAACCCCTGTACCGCGGCACCTTCCACTGTTTCCAGTCCATCATACGTCAAGAGTCAGTGAGTGATCTTCAGTGCTTTTATTCTTCTCTTTACATGCATTTATAGCTGCTCAACACTGAGATGGATATCTTGCTACAGCTGCTTTACAGCACAGTTTGCATCACTAATCCTGTTACTTTCCTGTTTATTACTGTGAAGCTGCTACTATATAGCATATATACTATATGTGTATAGCAAATCTCATCTGCTTAATTGCTTCTATCGTCACAAAATGTAACTATATTAGTTAGAAGCCCAAATCTGTCTAAATATGACCATACGTCATAACGATATTAAGATATTATACACATTTACATCATGATTTTCCATAAAGCTGCTCGTTTTGTGAAAAGGGCTATATTTGACTTGATTTCACTATACTAGTAAATGTAAACAATTCTAATTTTTGTTTCATTTTCTAAGATTTAAACGTAGACCCTAATAAAGTCTGACCTGCATGGGGAAATCATCACACACTTATTTAATTTAATTTATTATTATATTTCTTAAATGTAATAATTTCACACATTCAATTGAATTATATATACATATACATGCACACTACCATTCAAAAAGTTTGCTTTGGGGTTTTATTTTACAAGAATGCATTAAATTGATCAAAAGTGTCAGTAAAATGTTTCACAGTTTCCACTTTTCAACACTGATAATAATCATAAATGTGTTTTGAGCATCAAATCCTCATATTGAATGATTTGTGAAGGATCATGTGACACTGAAGACTGGAGTAATGATGATAAATTCAGCTTTGATCACAGGAATAAATTACACTTTACTATATATTCACATAGAGAACAGCTGATTTACACTGGAGTCATATTTCATAATTTTTACTGTATTTTTCATCAAATAAATGCAGCTTTGGTGAGCAGAAGAGACTCTTTCAAAAACATGAACAAATCATACCAACCCCCAAACTATTGAACGCTAGTGTACATATATACATTTAAATGTATCATTATATTACTTAGTTGCATTTTTATGGAATTATTCTGTATATTTGAGTGAAATAAGAAGCTCCATATTACTAACTTTTTTCCTGTTTACTCTGACACCAAAAACCAAATCTGTGTCACGTATGTGAGAACCTTCAAATCTAGGTCACGTTGAGCTGCGGTGGAAGCACAGCCTTTGACATACAAGTCAAGTCACCTTTATTAAGTGCTTTATACAATACAGATTGTTTCAAAGCAGCTTCACAGCAATAAACAGGGAAATAACAATCAATGATTCAAACTTCATGAGACTATATGAGAGTAATTAAAATTCAGCTCTAAAAACAGTGTCATTATTGAGCTCAGTTTAGTTGAGTGTAAAGTTGGATTTAGCTATAAGCAGTGCTACAGTGTTGTTATTGAGCTGCAGTTCAGTGTTGATACAGATTCAGTTCAATGCTGATTCAGTCCAGTTCAGTGCTGATTCAGTTCAGTGTTGATACAGATTCAGTTCAATGCTGATTCAGTTCAGTGTTGATACAGATTCAGTTCAATGCTGATTCAGTTCAGTGTTGATACAGATTCAGTTCAATGCTAATTCAGTTCAGTTCAGTGCTGATTCAGTTCACTGTTGATACAGTTTCAGTTCAATGCTGATTCAGTTCAGTTCAGTTCAATGCTGATTCAGTTCAATGCTGATTCAGTTCAATGCTGTTCAGTTCAATGCTGATTCAGTTCATTTCAGTGCTGATTCAGTTCACTGTTGATACAGTTTCAGTTCAATGCTGATTCAGTTCAGTTCAGTGTTGATACAGTTTCAGTTCAATGCTGATTCCGTTCAGTTCAGTGTTGATACAGATTCAGTTCAATGCTGATTCAGTTCAGTGTTGATACAGATTCAGTTCAATGCTGATTCAGTTCAGTGTTGATACAGATTCGGTTCAATGCTGATTCAGTTCAGTGTTGATACAGATTCGGTTCACTGTTGATACAGTTTCAGTTCAATGCTGATTCAGTTCAGTTCAGTGTTGATACAGATTCAGTTCAATGCTGATTCAGTTCAGTGTTGATACAGATTCAGTTCAATGCTGATTCAGTCCAGTTCAATGCTGATTCAGTTCAATGCTGATTCAGTTCAGTGTTGATACAGATTCAGTTCAATGCTGATTCAGTCCAGTTCAATGCTGATTCAGTTCAATGCTGATTCAGTCCAGTTCAATGCTGATTCAGTTCAATGCTGTTTCAGTTCAGTTCAGTGTTGATACAGATTCAGTTCAATGCTGATTCAGTTCAATGCTGTTTCAGTTCAGTTCAGTGTTGATACAGATTCAGTTCAATGCTGATTCAGTTCAGTTCAGTGTTGATACAGATTCAGTTCAATGCTGATTCAGTTCACTGTTGATACAGTTTAAGTTCAATGCTGATTCAGTTCAGTATTGATACAGTTTCAGTTCAGTTCAATGCTAATTCAGTTCAGTTCAATGCTAATTCAGTTCAGTTCAGTGCTGATTCAGTTCAGTTCAGTGTTGATACAGATTCAGTTCAATGCTGATTCAGTTCAGTATTGATACAGTTTCAGTTCAGTTCAATGCTAATTCAGTTCAGTTCAGTGCTGATTCAGTTCACTGTTGATACAGTTTCAGTTTGATGCTGATTCAGTTCAGTGTTGATACAGTTTCAGTTCAGTTTGATGCTGATTCAGTTCAATGCTGATTCAGTTCAGTGTTGATTCAGTTCAGTTCAATGCTGATTCAGTCCAGTTCAATGCTGATTCAGTTCAATGCTGATTCAGTTCAGTGTTGATACAGATTCAGTTCAATGCTGATTCAGTCCAGTTCAATGCTGATTCAGTTCAATGCTGATTCAGTCCAGTTCAATGCTGATTTAGTTCAATGCTGATTCAGTTCAGTTCAGTGTTGATACAGATTCAGTTCAATGCTGATTCAGTCCAGTTCAATGCTGATTCAGTTCAATGCTGATTCAGTCCAGTTCAATGCTGATTTAGTTCAATGCTGATTCAGTCCAGTTCAATGCTGTTTCAGTTCAATGCTGTTTCAGTTCAATGCTGTTTCAGTTCAATGCTGATTCAGTTCAATGCTGTTTCAGTTCAGTTCAGTGTTGATACAGATTCAGTTCAATGCTGATTCAGTTCAGTTCAGTGTTGATACAGATTCAGTTCAATGCTGATTCAGTTCAGTATTGATACAGTTTCAGTTCAGTTCAATGCTGATTCAGTTCAGTTCAGTGCTGATACAGATTCAGTTCAATGCTGATTCAGTTCACTGTTGATACAGTTTGTTCAATGCTGATTCAGTTCAGTATTGATACAGTTTCAGTCCAGTTCAATGCTAATTCAGTTCAGTCCAATGCTGATTCAGTCCAGTTCACTGTTGATACAGTTTCAGTTCAGTTTGATGCTGATTCAGTTCAATGCTGATTCAGTTCAGTTCAATGCTAATTCAGTTCAGTTTGATGCTGATTCAGTTCAGTATTGATAGTTTCAGTTCAGTTCAATGCTAATTCTGTTCAGTTTGATGCTGATTCAGTTCAGTATTGATACAGTTTCAGTTTAGTTCAATGCTGATTCAGTCCAGTTCAATGCTAATTCTGTTCAGTTTGATGCTGATTCAGTTCAGTATTGATACAGTTTCAGTTTAGTTCAATGCTGATTCAGTCCAGTTCAATGCTGATTCAGTTCAGTGTTGATTTAGTCCAGTTCAATGCTGATTCAGTTTAGTGTTGATTCAGTTCAGTTCAATGCTAATTCAGTTCAGTTTGATGCTGATTCAGTTCAGTATTGATAGTTTCACTTTAGTTCAATGCTGATTCAGTCCAGTTCAATGCTAATTCAGTTCAGTTTGATGCTGATTCAGTTCAGTATTGATAGTTTCACTTTAGTTCAATGCTGATTCAGTTCAGTTCAATGCTAATTCAGTTCAGTTTGATGCTGATTCAGTTCAGTATTGATAGTTTTACTTTAGTTCAATGCTGATTCAGTCCAGTTCAATGCTAATTCAGTTCAGTCCAATGCTGATTCAGTTCAGTATTGATAGTTTCACTTTAGTTCAATGCTAATTCAGTTCAGTCCAATGCTGATTCAGTCCAGTTCAATGCTGATTCAGTTCAGTATTGATAGTTTCACTTTAGTTCAATGCTGATTCAGTTCAATGCTGATTCAGGTCCAGTTCAATGCTGATTCAGGTCCAGTTCAATGCTGATTCAGGTCCAGTTCAATGCTGATTCAGGTCCAGTTCAATGCTGATGCTTCACTCATTTTGCTCCATCTTTTCCGCAGATGCTTGGCCTTTATAAAGGCATTGGTTCGCCCATGATGGGCCTGACGTTCATCAACGCCATCGTCTTCGGCGTGCAGGGCAACACCATGCGCAGGTTGGGTGAAGACACGCCCCTAAACCAGTTCCTGGCTGGAGCGGCAGCCGGCGCCATACAGTGTGTGATCTGCTGCCCGATGGAGCTGGCCAAGACCCGGATGCAGATGCAGGGAACGGGCGAGAAGTCGTCGTCCTCTCGGAAGGTGTACAAGAACTCTCTGGACTGCCTGGCTCGCATCTACCAGCGCGAGGGTGTGCGGGGCGTCAACAGAGGCATGGTCACCACTCTGATCCGAGAGACACCGGGCTTTGGCGTTTACTTCCTGGCGTACGATCTCCTGACGCGTTCGCTGGGCTGCGAGCCCGAGGACCCGTACATGATTCCCAAGCTGCTGTTCGCCGGCGGCATGTCGGGAATCGCGTCCTGGCTCTCCACGTACCCCGTGGATGTGATAAAGTCCCGGCTCCAGGCCGACGGAGTTGGCGGGACGTACCAGTACAGCAGCATCATGGACTGCACCAGGAAGAGCATCCAGCGCGAAGGTTGGCGAGTTTTCACACGCGGACTTACTTCCACTCTCCTCCGCGCTTTTCCGGTCAACGCAGCCACGTTCGCCACGGTCACCCTCTTCCTTTTGTACGTGCGCTCGGACGAAGCTCCTAAAGATTGCGAAGCGGCTCCTCATCACGCGCCGCTGCAGCAGCAAACGCATCCGTCCAGTCTGTGAGTAGCCTCATCTGACTTAGTTTGAAGTATAGCACTTCCCTAATTATGGCTGACCTGTTACGAATACATACTGTGCGGCGAGCACGTCTGTCTGTCCACTGTAAACGGAATTGCACAACCTGTACAATGACTTGAGATCTGTTAACTGCATTTGTAAATATATTTTTTATATTCATTGGTCAATGGTTCCCTGTTTCTGCCTTACAAGAACCGCTGAAAGAAAGAGTCCGACGTCTGAAAGTAAGAGTTTGCGTGTTGATGTAATCGACAGCTGTCAGCTCCTTTGGTTTTGACCTGGCAGAACTAGTAAAACATGCTTTTTCAAGAGGTTTTGCTACACTGAGTGTCTAAACAAATCCTCCTACATTCATCAACTTTAGTTTGGGCGGACAGCATTCTTTAAATTGCAAGGCTGTTATGTGTAGACATGTCTTATGGTTGTAGGTCACTTTGTATTTGTCAACTTTCATCTCATTGTACTCTCAACTAGGGTTGCAAATATGCGGTAAATTTACAGAAACTTTCCAAAAGTTTCTGAAAAATCCTAGAAAGTTTCCAAAAATTCTGGAAACTTTGCAACCCTACTCTCAACCCCACCTACACATTTGGCAAATGTGATTCTGGCGCTGGAGAATTTAGTCCTTGTTATTATGATGTTTTTATTCTTAGGGAGTCTGCACCTTGAACCTTGAAGCTGCTGGTGAAATTGCCTGAAAGGTTGTGATATCTTGGCCCAGTGGGAAATTTATCTCATCTTGTGCAAAGAATATGGTAGACAACAAATAATGTTTGCTGATCTTTCCTGTACATTCCTGGCGTACGGGAGGTAGGGTGTCAAAGTTTCTAGAAACTTTCCAGGATTTTTGGAAACTTTTTCAGATTTTTTAAAAACCTTTCCCTAAATTTGCCAGAAATTTCCACCCCCTTTGCAACTCTATTTTGAAGAACCTCATTTGGTCCTGTTGTACAAAAAAACAGAACGAACCAAAGGTTTTTGTCTACAAATATAATTCTAACCCCCTCAGTGTAAGTTATGAATACTTTCCTCGTCCATGTGTCTCCTCCCCAAAGTTTGTAATGTATGATCAACAAAACAAATGCAATATTTGCATGTTTTCTGTAACTTATTAAATGGTTGGGAATGGATACAGGTTGTATCTGGCCCAGTGTAACTATCTATACTGCTATAAAAACTGACCTTCTGTGTTTAAGTCATGTGTTTTGATTGACTGTCACTATATATTTTATGTTTGTGTGTGTGTGTGTGTATATATATATATATATATATATACACCGAGGCTTGAATTTGCTCTGCATATTGAAAGATGTGTAAATACAATTGCATATGTTTTATCATGTCAGACTTAAAACATGCAATTGGAAAAGAAGCGTATAGAATGGACAGAATGGGCTTTTAAAGAAATGCTGCTCTTTTTGTAACGGTTATGGATTGTAAATATGTAGGTATTCCATTAAAAAGGGAAGTTTAGAGAGATGCTTTGTGTGGTATCTGTGACAGATGTACATAAATTGTATTTTACCGCACGGAGTTGCAGAAGTACTGAAGTGATTTTACTTTGAATAGTTTTAGATTTTTCTTTTCTTTTTTTGTCGTTACTGCTGAAGAGATGGTCAAATGTTTGTCCTATTTTTCTATGAAGTTCTGTGCTGCTCCCATTTGAAATGTGGTTGGCCTGAAACAATTTCTAAATTGCTTATGGTCAGCTAAAATGAAATGTGAAAATAAATGGGATGACTGAGTCTTGTGTCTTTTTTTGTGTCTTCATATATATTTGTGGATTTCTTGTGGTGAATGAGATTAAAAGTTAATGCATTTCAAATTCTAAGCAAAAATTTCATTCTTGAGTGTTGGTTTTGTGTTATTGTTCAATCGCATTTGAGTCGAATACGAAACCGGCTTTTCAAGCATCAAAAAAATAACAGTGTAATACAGCTTTAAATTAATATTAAATTTGATTACATTTTCCCCGTACATTTGTATGTTGCTGCCACATACATATTTTTTCCACTCAATTGTCATAATAACGTGATGCTGTCGTTAAAACACAATTTTTCTCGTTAAAACGACATCTCGTTATGAGAATAATAATGACATACTGCCGTTAAAAAAAAGATATTTTCTTCGTAATAACGACGTCACAAAACAATACTTTTCCCGTTATGAGATATATTGTTAAAACATATTTTTCTTGTTAAAGCGTTATTAAAAATGTTTTTCGTAATAACGAGATAATGTCATTAAAACTATATTTTCCTCGCAATAACATGACAATATTTTCCCGTTCTAGCTAAAACATTTTTCTTGTTAAAATGAAATTTTCTCGTAATAGTGTCATTAAAATGATAATGTAATAGATTAAAATAGATTTTTTCTTGTTAAAACAGCATTTTCGCGTAACAAGATATGTTGTTAAAACTGTTTTCTCGTAATAACGACGTCACAAAAAAGTTTTTCCTGTTATGAGATATTACATTAACTTTTTTTTTCTTGTTAAAATTACATTTTCGTGTAACGAGAAAATTATATATTTTCCTCATAATAACGACGTCACAAAAACAATGTTTTTCCTATTATGAGATGTCACATACAAAATATAATTTTAATATATCTCATTACGACATAAACGAGTGGAAATATGTGTGGCAGCAATGCGTCACAGTGTCCTGTTTAACTGAGATTTAGGGAGGACACCCACTATTCAGTGTAACAAATGTTTATACACCAAAATGTCTTCTCAGGCCTTGTAAGGACGTGAAAATCATTTAAAATATAATCGAATTTAATGATCACATTACATCTTTTGTATATTTTGAGTATATCTGTATATTACACGTTACTCCAAAAAGGGGCGATAATATTGTCCTTGTTCCCATAATTGCAACGTTTTTAGTATGCGTCTGTATCATTCAATTAGTTTTAATAATTAATATTCCTGAGTAAATGATGTCAGAAGCAGATGTTGAAAAATAAGCACTTTGTTTCCGACTTGCTCGGCCCCAAAAATGACTCCTTGCAGCTATATTTATGAATACTTTCTGTTTGCCAACATAAATCACATGATCAGGATGGGTATGTTGGGTGGAGAAGCCCTTCGATGACCTCTTGACCTTATGGTAAGCTTTTATTCTGACCATTGCGCAATCCTCGTTTTCTTGCTATAGAGTGCCGCTCAAGCTACTGAATCTGCATTTACTTTTTAGCTTTTTACAGTGCATAACTCTCTGTTCGTCTAAAATAAATCAATAACACAAATAAAACAATGCATTGAAATAGGGATATTTATTAAGTTTAACACATTTGTCAGTGCTAACCATTCCTCATTTATCTGTGATATAAATAAAATGCTCAACTCTATAATACTGTCCTTCAGTGTACTGGATGACACTGTGGCGTAACAGAGTTTGCATTACACTGAATGACGAAACCACATCAAATAGGGAACTTGACTAGTAAAGACAAACATTCACTTATTTTTCAAATAAGTGTTTTGAAGGACGTGTTTTGTAACTTCATCATGAAAAGGTGAAATTATCAAATATTTAAGAGCAATAAACTCACTTTTCTGCAGCACCCCACGGTCTTCAGGGCGCATTTTGATGTCAAAGACTGTGGAAACTATCAGTTTTTATGATTTCAGAAAGGCTTCTTGTTCCTTTCACATTGAATGACTGCTAACAAACTGCATATTCGGGACAACAGACCGCTGTTTATTTGAACGCTTCGACAAAATGCCAAGAAAACTAATATTTTATGTTTATTTAAAGATGTAATGGTAAAATCAACATTTTATTTTCATGAAAGTTAACTTGCATTTAATGTGTTTTTGTATGTACATTACAGATCAAAAGTTTGGACACATTACTGTTTCTGAAATAAGTCTCTTATGCTCATCCAGCCTGCATTTATTTGATCAAAAATACAGAAAAAAAATGTAAAATTGTGAAATATTACAATTTAAAATAATGGTTTTGTATCTTAATATAATTTTACATATTATTTATTCCTGTGATCAAAGCTGAATTTATCATCATTACTCCAGTCTTCAGTGTCACATGATCCTTCACAAATTATTCTAATGAGGATAAATATAACTTTTTATCAATTTAACACATCCTTGCTGAATAAAAGTATTAATTTTGTTAAAAAAATTACTGACCCCAAACTTTTGAACGGTAGTGTATATTGTTACAAAAGATTTCTATTTTAAATAAATGCTGTTCTTTTTTAAGTTTTTATTCATCGAAGAATCCTGAAAAAAAAGTATCACAGGTTATTAAGAAAAAAAATATTAAGCAGCACAACTGTTTCCAACATTGATAATAAATCCTCATATTGAATGATTTGTGAAGGATCATGTGACACTGAAGACTGGAGTAATGATGATAAATTCAGCTTTGATCACAGGAATAAATTACACTTTACTATATATTCACATAGAGAACAGCTGATTCACACTGGAGTCATATTTCATAATTTTTGTTCAAATAAATGCAGGCTTGATGAGCATGAGACTTCTTTCAAAAACATTAAAAATAGTAATGTTTCCAATCTTTTGACCGGTACTGTATATAATCACATAGTGACGTCTGGTCTTTGACCCATTTACAGTTTGACTAATGTTTAATGCTTTAGAAGTTGTAAAATAAGGTACAGTACTGTGCACAAGTCTTAGGCACGTTGGTATTTTCACACGAAAAATGTTTTTAAGCCAGTTATTTATATCTTTTACTGTAGTGTGTCAGTAGGAAATATCAGTTTACATTTCCAAACATTCATTTTGCAATTAATTGTAATAATCCAGTGAGATTTTTATTTATTTATTTTTTATGCACAAGAAGTCTGATAGCAGCTGGTCTGATCTCACCATCATCGAGTCTGTCTGTGATTACATGAAGAAACAGAAAAAAGACTAAATCCAGAAGAACTGAGGCAGCGTCTCCCAGACACTTGAGGAAACCTTCCTGCAGAACTACAGCACTGGGAAAAGTTTAGGCACTTGTCAGAATGCTTTAAAGTGAGAATGCTGTCAAAAATAATAACATAAATAGCTTTTATTTATGAATTAACTTCTATTAACTAAATCAAATGGATATTTGGGGTGACCACCCTTTGCGTTTAAAACGGCTTTTGTCGCCTGCATCTGTTCCTACACCTATTCATGGAGTTCTGCAGGAAGGATTCCTCAAGTGTCTGGGAGACGTTGCCTCAGTTCTTCTGGATTTAGTCTTTTTTCTGTTTCTTCATGTAATCACAGACAGACTCGATGATGGTGAGATCAGATCAGACCGGCTGCTGTCAGACTTCTTGTGCATATAAAAATAAATAAATAAAAATCTCACTGGATTATTACAATTAATTGCAAAATGAATGTTTGGAAATGTAAACTGACATTTCCTACTGACACACTACAGTAAAAGATATAAATAACTGGCTTAAAAACATTTTTCGTGTGAAAATACCAACGTGCCTAAGACTTTTGCACAGTACTGTATATTTGTAGATGTGCTAGTGAACAAACAAATGTATGTGTGATTGCACCACGATTCAAGACTGAACGTTACTCATCCTGGGATTTCTTTCCAGGTACTCCATCTCTTGTTTTAGCACGCAGTTTGTTTACTTGAGACTCTGCGATGTCTGCACGCTCTTCCGCCTCTTCTAGCTCATGCTGCAGCTTTCGTAATTTAGCCAAGTTTACATTGGCCAGTTCCTCGGCTTCCTCGGTGGAGCGCTTGTAGGATTTTACCTTCAGTTGTAGCTTGTCCACTAAGTCCTGCAGCCTTGCCAAGTTCTTGCGATCCTCGTCTGTCTGATAAGTCAGCTCCTTGATGCGTCGCTCATACTTCCTCACGCCTTTAATGGACTCAGAGCCTCGCTTTTGCTCTGCGTCCAGCTCGTTCTCAAGCTCACGGATACGAGCCTCCATTTTCTGTAGCTGCTTCTTCCCTCCTTTCATTGCGACTTGCTCGGCTTCATCGAGACGGTGCTGCAGGTCCTTAATGGTCTGTTCCATGTTTTTTTTCATCCGTTCAAGGTGTGCACTAGTGTCTTGTTCTTTCTTCAACTCCTCAGCCATCATAGCGGCATCAGTGATGGCTTTCTTCGCCTTTTCTTCTGCATTGCGGCTCTCTTGCACCAGCTCCTCCATTTCATTTTGCAGCTGAAGCAGATCCGATTCTTGCTTCTTCTTTTGGTTGATGAGGCTAGTGTTTTGGGAGTGCAAGAGTTGCATCCTCTCAGTTGCTTCAGTAAGTTCTTGCTCTGCTAGTTTGCGAACCCTCTCCGTCTGTTCCAGCACGGCTCTCAGTTCCTCTAGTTCTGCTTGAATCAGATTGTTCCTCCGCTCCGACAGGGCAATGTTTTCTTTGAGATCATCATTAGTGTGAAGCGTGTCGTCCATCTGGAGTTGAGTGTCTTTTAGGCACGACTGGATCATCTTCAGCTGCTTCTGGGCATCGGACGCCTGTCTGTTGGCCTGGCTTAATTGAATTTCCATTTCATTAAGGTCCCCCTCCATCTTCTTTTTTACCCTCAAGGCTTCATTGCGGCTCCTCGTCTCCGCCTCAAGAGAAGCCTGCAAGGACTCAACCATGCGTTGGTAGTTTCTTTTAGCTTGCTCCATTTCCTCATCCTTCTCGGCCATCTTGCGCTCAACATCCGCCTTCAACTGGTTGAACTCCAGCTGAGCTCGTAGGATCTTTCCCTCTTCATGCTCAACTGAAGCATCAGCTTCCTCTAGAGCGGACTGCAACTCCGCCTTCTCCTGTTCCAACTGTTTCCTCAGTTTTTCCAACTCATGGACGCTTTTCCGTCCTTCACCCACTTGATCAGTCAAGTCAGAGATTTCCTCCTGCAGATTCTTGTTTTCCCTCTTGATGGTCTCAAGGTGATCTAGAGTCTCCTCATAGGAATTCTTGAGTTTAAAGAGCTCTGTGCTTAAGCTGCGAGCTTCCTTTTGCGCCCCCTCAAGCTCACATTGCGACTCTTCGTACTTTTGTTTCCACTCTGCAATGACTTTGTCGAATGATCTCTGTTTTTTGTCCAAGGCGGCGGATGCTGCATTTGACCGTTCGAGGTCTAGCATCAGGTCTTCAATCTCATTTTGTAGCCTATGTTTCGTTTTCTCAAGGGAAGAACACTTTGCATTCACCGCTTCCACTGCTTCCTCTGCTTCTTGCAATTTTTGGACAAGTTTCTTCTTGGCTTCCTCCAGTTCCTCTGTCTTCTGAATTCCGTCAGTCTCATACCTCGCCCTCCACGTTGCGACCTCTGTATTGGTCTTTGACAAGGCTCGTTGGAGCTCAGCTTTTGCTTCTTGTTCCTCTTCGAATTGCTCTCTTAGTAAGTCACAATCATGACGGGCTGATTGTACAGCGTGAGCAAGAGCATTCTTTGCCTTCACCTCTTCCTCAAGTTGCCTCCTCAGATCTTCAAGTTGCTGGGTGTAGGAAGTCTTTCCTCTAGTGAGTTGGGAAATCAGACATTCCTTCTCCTCCATTTGTCGCCCAAGTTCCCCATTTTCAGTCAGAAGCTTGGCTTTCTGGGTAGACAAATCATTTAGAGCTCTCTGGGCTTCTTCAGATTTTGACCTATGCTCGTTCATCTGATCTTCCAGTGATCGGCACATCTTTTCAAGATTTACCTTGGCCTTTACAACGCTCTCCATGTTTGAGGAAAGGTCATCCAATTCCAGCTTCAATTCAACTTTTTCTTTCTCTAACTTTTGTTTGACCCTTTGCAAGTTGTCAATCTGTTCCCCTAGTTCAGCAACACTGTCTGCATGCTTCTTCCGAAGAGAGGCGGTAGTGGTTTCATGCTGAAGGGTTGATTCCTCAAGGTCCCGCCGTAACTTCTGAAACTCTGCCTCCCTTTTTTTACTGAGCTCTACCTGAGCAGATGTCGCCCCACCTGCCTCCTCCAGGCGCTCGCTGATGTCTTCCAGTTCTCTGGAAATTTCAGATCGTTGTTTCTCTACCTTTGCACGAGCCGCACGCTCCGCATCCAGCTCCTCCTCCAGTTCTTCAATTCGAGCTTGATTTTCTTTCAATTTCTTCTGCAGCTGCGCTGAAGCCGTTTGCTCATCTTCAAACTTTCCAGTCAGCTGATTGATTTCAAAGTCTTTCTTTTTAAGTTTTTCCTCTAGTTGCTGTTTGTCGTTCTCCAAGTCCATTACATTCTCCTGAGTCAGTTTGACATCTCCTTCCAGCTTTCTCTTGCTTCGCTCCAAGTCCATCCGAACTTTTTTTTCCTGTTCCAATGAGCCCTCAAGATCATCCACCTGTTGTTCGAGCTTAGCTTTGGCTTTTGTCAATGTATTGACTTTGTCCTCCTCACTTTGAAGGTCATCCAGTGTTTGCTGGTGAGCCTCTTGCAGAGCTTTTTTCTCTTTGGTAAGTTTCATTATGTTTTCATCAAGGGATGCCATTTCCTCAGTCAGATTCTTCACTTTGTTCTCGGTGGCATGTTTTTCCTTTTCCACCTTGGCCAGTGTCAGCTCCAGGTCATCTATATCTTTCTTGAGCTCTGAGCATTCATCCTCCAACTTGCGTTTCTTGGCTGTGAGGTCTGCATTTATCTCTTCTTCATCTTCTATGCGTTCTGACAGCTCTTTCACTTTGGATTCTTGCTGGATCTTGCTCTTTATGAGCTGTTCGCATCGTTCCTCGGCGTCAGTTAGGGTGTCTTGCTCGGATTGCAGCTGAAGGAACAAGTCATTCTTCTCTTGAAGCAGACTGACCATTTTCTCTTCTAGCTCTTTCCTCCTGGCCTCAGATTTCTCCAAAGCTTCCTTTAACTTACTGAATTCGTCTTTCATGTTTGCCATCTCCTTTTCAGACTCAGCGCTCCTCAGTAAAGGTTTAATCTTGAAGAATAACTTCATCCACGGCCAGTTTTTCACACCGAGGAAGGAGCGAAGGTTCCACTGGATGACCATGAGGGCATCTCTGCGCTCCACCAGTTTCTGGTACTCTGCTCTCATCAGTAACCCACGAGCATAAGCTTGGATCCCAGTGAGGATACGAGCAAGTTGGTCATCTCGCATCTCCTCCAACGTGCCGAGCAGGCCAGCTTTAAAAAAGACTTTTGTGTGGCCAAATTTGTATTGCGTATGGTCAATGTCTAGTGAGCCCAACAGCTTCTCGGCACTCTTCTTGTTCTCAAGGAACTGGCCTTCCGGGATGGCAGATGCATTTAGGATTCTGTACCTCTGTTTGAAATCCCCATAGAGGATTCTGTTTGGGAATCCTTTCCTGCAAATCCTGATACCCTCTAGTACACCATTGCAGCGAAGCTGGTGCATGACCAGGCAGTTATCCATGATTCCAGGAGTCTTGCTCTCATTTGGAATCAAACAGCGAACAAAGTGTGGGTGCGTGGTTTTCAGATTGGTCATTAGTTTGTTCAGGTTTTCTCTGTGCAGGGCAGACACTGTCTGGAAAGATGACCCCTTCTTCTTGGCCCCTTTCCCACTTGACTTGTCAGATACCTCTCCTGCATAACCTGAGAATAGAAGACTCAACAACTTCAAAGAAGATTTCTGATAGAGCCCAACTACTGTTTCATTCAGCGGGTCTCTGTTTTTCACCAGCCAGCCGGAGATATTATAGTCAACAGTCCCTGCATAGTGGGATAAGGCAAAGTGCGCCTCTGCCTTCCCCTTCACAACTCGTGGCTTCTGGAAGATGTTTGTCTTGCCCAGGTGGTTGTCATACAGCTTTGCTTTGAATGTCTGATCGCTGGCCTTTGGAAACATGCACTCTTCCTCCAGGATGGACATGATCCCTAGGGGTTTCTCAATCAGTTCGATGCAGGCTTGCAGATCCATCCCGAAATCGATAAACTCCCACTCAATTCCCTCTTTTTTATATTCCTCTTGTTCCAGGACAAACATGTGGTGATTGAAAAACTGTTGCAGCTTTTCATTGGTAAAATTGATGCAGAGTTGTTCGAACGTGTTGAAATCGAAGATCTCAAAGCCTGCTATGTCGAGCACTCCAATGAAATGCTGGCGATGTTGCCTAGTGTCGAGGGATTGGTTAATTCTTACCACCATCCAGTTGAACATTTTCTCGTACACTGACTTTGCCAGTGCACCAATAGAGTAATACACTTGGTCCACACTCTGTCCTTTTGTAACGTACTCATTGCCCACCTTGACCCTTGGATGGCACAGTCCTTTGAGCAGGTCGGCAGAGTTCAGCCCCATTAGATAAGTTGCCTTATCTGCTTCTTCAGTACCGTCAGGCTCTGCCTGCTCCTCACGCTGTTTCTGTTTGAATCTCATATTGCCGTAGTGCATGATAGCACCCGTCAGCTTGTAGACCCCCATCTTTTCTTCAGACGTGAACCCGAGTACATCAAACGCCTGGTCAGTAGCAAGCAGCTCCTCGCTGTCATTGATGGACGTGACGGTTACTTCTCCTTGGGAGATGTAAGAGTAGTCATATGGGTTATTAGTTATCAACAGCATGTCCAGCAGTTCAGGCTTTTCATTGGAGAGTATTTGGAAGAAAATATGGTAGTTCCTCTCAGACTTTAGCTGGAAGGTCACCCGAGACTTCTCCAGCAGGTACGTCTCGACATCCGCTGATGCAAGTTTACCACTTGTCCCAAAATGAATGCGGATGAATTTCCCAAAGCGAGACGAGTTGTCATTTCGGACCGTTTTGGCATTGCCGAAAGCCTCCAGTGCAGGATTAGCCTGAATAATCTGATCCTCCAGGGTTCCCTTGCTGGAGTCTTTCTTTCCAGCCGCTCCACCAGCGGCAGCGATGCTTGCAAAATACTGGATGACCCTCTTGGTGTTGACGGTCTTTCCAGCACCGGATTCTCCAGTGATAAGGACAGATTGGTTCTCCCGATCGGTTAGCATGTATTGATAAGCATTATCCGAGATGGAAAAGATGTGAGGCGGGGCCTCTGTTCTTTTCTTACCTCTGTAGGCAGAGACTACTTCTGAGTCGTACACAGGCAACCACTTGTAAGGGTTGACCGTGACACAGAAGAGCCCTGAGTAGGTGTAGATCATCCAGGCTGCGTAACGCTCTTTGAGGTTGAACAGCACTGCAGGCTCATGAAGGAACGTGAGCATCGCCATGTCCTCAATTTTATCGAATTTAGGCGGGTTCTGGGGGTGGACGTCTCCGTCTTTGACGGTCATGGTTCTCCCATCCTCAGTGTTAACAGTAACCTTTCCTGCTTCCTTGCTGACAATTTTCCCCTTCACAAACTCCACTTTTTCGTCCACAACAAAGCATTCGGTCTTGATGTCAAAGGCTCTCGTCTGAGCTTCGAGACGCTCTTTATCCGACTTCCTCAGGAAGGGAGCGGCCTTTCCGAACTCTGCCATCATAGCATCACCCATCGTGTCTGCTTGATATTTCCAGGTACAGAGAGAGTTGATGAACACGCCTCGGCTGAGAAAACTTTAGAGACACAAACCACAAGTGCTCGGTTTTTATAGAGGGTAGCAGAGATCCAAATAAGGATGTGAAGGGAAAGAACACAAGGACGGGGATTTTATCAGGAGTTAAAAGTGGTGTAAGGTCAGCAACACAACCTTTAGTTGTTGATGTCCTTATATAGAAAACGAACAGCTCCTTGGTTGTTTCCATCCTTTAAATATATTAGACGTACCTCTAGCATTAGACATAATCCTCAAATTATGTTTGCAATTAATGTGGTTACTTTTTTGATGTTTCTATATAACAAATTAGCGTTGTTATGTGATTTTTTTTTTAAACGCAGAGGGGTCATTTGTAATGAAAATATGCAAAATAGAAATATTTAATATTTTCTTTTGTGGTCTCAGATTTTT
This sequence comes from Rhinogobio ventralis, assembly GCA_039654625.1. Taxonomy (NCBI): domain Eukaryota; kingdom Metazoa; phylum Chordata; class Actinopteri; order Cypriniformes; family Gobionidae; genus Rhinogobio; species Rhinogobio ventralis. Next base: position 37,674,488 of record CM077210.1, on the reverse strand, counting down.
GGACCCCACTGTTTTTCTTTAGCAAGTAAGGTAACATGTTATTTTAAGGTGTCTTTGTTACACTGTTATTATACATTTAAGTACTGAGTAATATTAAGTAGCTATGTACTTACTATAGGGTTAGGATTTGGTTTGGTTTAAGTAATTAGGCATAATTTATAGTCATTACTATAGTAACGCCATGTAACATATGTAACGAAGACACTGTAAAATAAAGTGTTACCAAAAGTAATACTATTATTCATCAAGGAAGCATTAAATTGATCAAAAGTAACAGTGAAGACATTTAAAATTCCATTCTAAGAATCCTGGAAAATAATGTATCAATTTCCACAAAAAGAGTAATGATGCTGAGAATTAAGCTTTGATCACAGGAACTACTTTCACAGGACTACTGATCACAGGATTACACTTTAATATATATTCACAAAGAAAACAGCTGCTTTACACTGGAGACAAATTTCACTGTTTTTACTGTATTTTTCCTGTAATAAAATCATCAAATGCAGCCTTGGTGAGCAGAAGAGACTTCTTTAAAAAAACAGGTAACACTTTACTTAAAGCCTTTTATAATGCATTATAAAAGTATTTTTAATGCATTAATTATGCACCTTATAATGCATTGTTTGATCTCATGAAAAATTGTAACCACATTTATAATACACCTTTAGAAAGTATAATGCATTAAAACAAACAACCAATTTCAGATTTAACAAGGAATTTGTGAATATTATAGTGCATTTTAATATTTATGAAAAGATATAACGCATTATAGAGTACATTATGAATACCTTTATAATGCATTACACAAGCCCTTATGTATAATGCATTATATTAAGATGCATTAAAATAATTTTGTGTGTGTTCAATGAACAGATGAGTATTATAATGTTTTATAACTGGTTACAGTTATTCATGAGACCAAACAATGCATTATAAGGCATAATTAATGCATTATACAATGCAATGCTAAAGAAAAACAGATCATGTAATGTTAAAGTAGGACAAAGCTGTCGTCCTCTAATGCGAGATGAAAGTCAGGAATCTGTTTGGCTTTGACTTTATCAAAGGTTCCTCTGATAGACGCTACACACACCTCTGCGTGAAGGACGTCCCGACTCTCCACTCAACAACACCCTTCAAATAGAACACAAGAATGATAAGAAGTCTGTTCCTCTTCTCTTTTATCATCTGCCTCTCATCCACTGAGCCTCACTCATGAAGCAAGAAACAAAACTCATCTGTAAATGCATCGTCTACATTCAGTTCAATGCAAACAACCTCCACACTTATTTCATGAATGTAACAACACACAAGAGACACGACGTGTCCTCTCATGAATTCAAGAATTTAAGTGCTACATAAGTAAATAACAAGCTTATCAGGTTGAAGATTAGCAGACATACCGCCACCTAAGAGTGCATGCTCACACACTTCACGTCTGGAGACCGGTTACATGCTCACGCTACGATTAAATCAGTGTGTGGTCACAGCGATTGGCCACGGATTACAGAGCAATAATAGCTGGAGGCTGACTACACTTGTGAAAGTTATTGGACGCTTTGAAATGATCTGAAGTATTATAATCATGATAACAGCGCTCTTATTAAACAGACATTAATCATCAGACATGCTTTAACATCTGCACTGCGGTGGAGCCGCTCACACGCCATTCCCTGCATGCAGTTCAATTCAATAAAATGCATTTGCTTGCTTTTAGAAAATGACTAAGCACATTTGACATGCAATTTAGGAAATAAAAGTCATTTATTGTCCCTTTACATCTCATTCAGTGTCTGAAATCAGGGGTTTAGACACATTTATCTTACCGTACAGCAATAAAAGTTACATGAAAACAACATGAATGACGTCATAATGCACGTTTCTGATCTCATTGTGAACGATTCATCAGATGCATGTAATAACCAGCACATGCACAATGTTCTGTGACTAGAAAAGATTGAGGCACATCGTTTCAATGGACCTTAAACCGCTCGGACCCCGTTTGAGGTTTCCCTCATTGAGAAACATTGTTCCCTTCATCTCAGGGGCGTGAGATTTTGTGACTTTTGTAACATTATCTATCTAAAAACTTTTTTGCCTTTCCCATTCATTTTTTAATAAAATCAATAAATCCAGCATAAATCTAAACATTTTCACATAGAAACCTGGTACTAGAGCACAAATAAAATGTGAAATAAACATCTCACTCTCACACACACACACACACACACAGGTGTGATTACAACCGACAGCATTTGTAGAATTTGGCAAACAAAATGCAGATATGAAAGGGTGAGACCTAACACACACACACAAAAACACACATGCGCGCGCACACACACACACGCGCACATACACACACACAAAAACACACATGCACACATACACAAACACACATGCGCACACACACAAATACACACACATGCGCACATACAAACACAAATGCGCACACACACAAATACACATGCACACACACACGCGCACATACACACACACAAAAACACACATGCGCACACACAAACTTGCACACAAACACACATGCACGCACAAACACACACACACACAAACACACATGCGCAAATACACACACACAAACACACATGCGCACACACACAAATACACACACAAACACACATGCGCACATACACAAACACAAATGCGCACACACACAAATACACATGCACACACACACATGCGCACATACACACACAAAAACACATGCGCACACACAAACTTGCACAAAACACACATGCGCACATACACGCACAAATACACATGCACACACACGCGCACATACACACACACACAAAAACACACATGCGCACACACAAACTTGCACACAAACACACATGCACGTACAAACACACACACACACAAACACACATGCGCACACACACAAACACACATGCGCACATACACACACACAAACACAAATGCGCACACACACAAATACACATGCACACACACACACATGCGCACATACACACACACACACACAAAAACACACATGCGCACACACACACAAACACACATGCACACACACACGCACACAAACACAAATGCGCACATACACACACACACATGCGCACATACACGCACACACACACAAACACACATGCGCACATACACACACACACACACAAACACACATGCGCGCACACACACACGCACAAACACAAATGCGCACATACACACATGCACACACACACATGCACAAACACGCACACACACACACACAACTCACCCTTCATTTCTGCTTTTTGCTAATGGTTTTATTTACATATTTTTTTAATTATTTCTTATTCTAAAGTTAGTGATTTTTTACATTTGGTTGATTGAAATAAATAATTTGTGAATACAATCGGACTCATTTTTTGGAATTGTGGAATTTTATCAAAACACATCAAACAAACAAAACAGAAACATTCTAACCTTTCACAAAAATACTGATTTTAATGTATGTTATAATGTTTAAATATATATTCACAAAAATCTGACATTTTTTTCAGAAAAATGTAATATTTTCATATGCAAGCTAATGGCGTAGTTTGTGGTAAACAGGCAAAAAAAGTGCCACACATCCCCCAAAACACAGCATAAATGTATAGTTTAGAAGAAAATTTAAAAAATCTTAAAAAATTGTATATTTTTCATACAATTGCTCTGTACATGTGTGGGTCCGAACAGCTTTAGAGTATTACAGTGTCTCTATCTACTATAATAGACTCAACGAAGGAAATGAACCGGAGTTCCACGCCAAAGAAGGCGGAGCTTCAGAGCCACACCCACCTGTTGCATCATCACCACGGACCACTGGCAGTTTGAAGGCGCTGACCAGCTGGAGAACTTTTCTGGAAAGTGTAGTTTTCTCCTGATTTTGTTTGAAATGACGTCACACTCCTTCGCTTGAAGTCCATCCCTCACAGCCTCGTTTTCATCCGCATTAAATTCAATATGGCGTCTAACCTGATTAAGGTCCAAGGTGCAATGGAATGAAGATAAATAAACGCTGAATGTTCTGTTTGGGGTGAACTGACGCTCAGCAGCGGGACATGCGTTTGCGGTACTGCTCCACCAGCGGCACCAGACAGCGAGGAGACGCGCACTGCAGCATGAACGGGTGCTGGAGGAGGTCGCCGGCGCTCGCTCTCTGCTCGGGGTCACGGGTCAACATCGAGTCCAGAAAGTCCCTCAGGACAGGAGAGATCTGCTCAACCGGAGCATATGAACATCCCATAATTAACACACATTGCTATGAAAATAATGTCAAACATTACAATGACAAAAAAATATCTTGATGGTACTAAAATAGGCTTCATTTTCTATATCGTCACCTTCCTAAAATAAGTCAGGAAGGGTGACGATATGCAAACTTTGATTTTAAATCTCATGAAGCAGATTTTGGGGACTTTGTGGTCATGACATCATTTAGTGATTTTATTTCAATGAATTCCTGCATGAAATCAGAGTTTCAGTATTACTTATATTCATATTTTGCATTTTAGTTTGCAATTTAAGTTTCAGTTAACATTTCTATTGTTTTTAAATATTTAGCTTCAATTTAATTAAAATTTTACATTTATTTATATTTGTTTTAATTTATATTTCAGTTAATTTCTACATGAAATCAGAGTTGTTTTAGTATTATTTATATTCATATTTTGAATTTTAGTTTGCATTTTAATTTAAGTTTTAGTATTTTTCTATTAGTTTTTTAATTTTTTTAATATTTAGAACAAATTTATTTTTCAGTTTTTATTACATTTAGATTTTTTTTTATTTTTTTTATTTATATTTATTTCAATTAATTCCTGCATGAAATCATTGTTGTTTTAGTATTATTCATATTAATATTTTGAGTAATATTTAATATCATTCAGTTTGCATTTTAATTTAAGTTTGGTATTTTTTATGTGCTTTTAACATTTAAATATTTAGTATATTTTATATTCTATTATTAATATTAATAATATTCTATATACTAATATTTTGTAATATTTAGCTTAAATTTATTTTTTCAGTATTTTCAAAATGTATTTCATTTTAAAAAATAATTTATTTATATTTGTTTTAATTTATATTTCAATATTCAGTTAGTTGCCAAGACAAAATGTTTTGTTGATAATATTTTCACATCATAATTTTTAAGTTCAAGAGTTTCATCTAATATTTATATTTTATTTCAATGAACATGTTTTTGGTAACTTTACAATAAGGTTGCATTAGTTCACATGAACAAACACTGCTAAAGCATGTATTATTCTTAACTTTAGCATGTACTAACACATTATAGTTGCATCTGTTGATATTATTTACTGGGCCTCAGCAAAAAGATTAATTGAATAATTATTAATATTAATAAATGATTTATTGGGGATTAATAAATGAATTGCTTGATGTTAGATGATGCATTATGAGACCTTACAGTAAAATCTTTAATGCTTTTAGTCAAAGTGCAGAATAACAGCCTGTTCTGGCTTGACCTTGCTGGCGTTCCTGGCGGTCGGCGCGGGCTCGTCCCGCAGTCTCTTCATCGCTGCTATCGGCGTCTCGCTGAAATACGGAGGCTCTCCATCAACCATCTCCACCACCATAATCCCCAGGGACCACACGTCCACCTACAAACACCAGACGACGTCACATGATCACTTCAGAACATCTCGTCCTCTGTAACGCTGATTTACATATACACACGCACTCCTTTTTTTAATATTCCTAATAAATCATGAACAGCTTCTCAAAATTAGTTTTTTTTTTATAGTGACTGCACTAGCAAAGAGTAATTTCTATCCAGTGAAATATTTTCAAGCTTAATTAACGTGACTCTTCCAGGACTGAAAATGACCACTTTAAAAATCCCGCATATTTCCAGGTTTCTGCTGGAAAACACTTAGCTCAAATGTTTAATATCACACAGAGGATGTGTAGATATGTATTTTTTATGACATTTCTGTCAGTGTTATGTCATTCATCACTACAGGTTATTAAAAACGTCTTACACTTAACAATAAGGTTTCATTTAACATGAGTTAACTTTTGTTCCTAAATTGTTCTTAAAGTTTGTTATTTAATGCATTAACTCGGGGCTTTTCAAACTTTTAGACGCCACGGACCCCCAAATGTGTCACATCTGTCTATTATAAACACCCAATTTATACACAAAAAAAGTTACATATTTATTTATTTATTTATTTTAATCTAACTGATTTATTTAAATTATTTTACATTATATAATATTATATATATAAATGGTTTATTTTAATTTTAATCGATTTTTTTATACACTATCATATGTTATTTTTAACATTTCAATAATCTATTTATTTGAATTTAATTTAATTAATTTTCTTTATTTTTTCTCTAGACTTTTAAGGAAATTTATGAATATGAATATCATCAGTAAGATATTAAAACATGTTTTTGGACATGCTAACAAACGTGCTAATCGTGCTAATGCTGGAAATATGATAAAACATTTACATTTTATTAGATTTGACATTTTATATATATATATATATATATATATATATATATATATATATATATATATATATATATATATATATATATATATATATATATATATATATATATATATATATATATATATAAATATATAAATAATGTTTTTTCTCTAAACTTTTGCACGTTTATTTAACATTTTCTAATTTGTTTTATTTATACATTTTTTCATTTGTTGATTCTAATTCATTTATTTACTTTTATTATTATTATTATCATCATATTCACATTTTACAGTTTTACTTTAGGCTTTTCCACATATATTTATTTTAAATCTCATTTATTTATTTTTACATTTTAACATTCAATAATTTCTTTATTTATTAGAATCTAATTGATTTATTTAGTTAATTTTTAAGCAAATTTATTAAGAAATTAATTAAATTTATAAATAAGAAATTAAACAAATGTATTCATTTACTTGTTTTAATTTTAAAATCACTTATTTATGTTAATCTTATTTATTTACATTTTTCATGTTTTTTCCCGTCACTTCCCGGACCCCAGTTTAAAACCCCAGCATTAACTGATTGAGATCTTATTGTAAAGTGTTAAAAACAGTTTAGTTCATCATGTGATCTGATTCAATGAAAAGCCCCATTCAAGGCATATTTCAGGCTCTTGTGTTCATGCAGGATGGAGTTTGCTGACCTCAGTGCCGTACGGCGTCTTCGAGACGACCTCAGGGGCCATCCAGTACGGCGTTCCCACTAATGACTTCCTCTTGGGAATGTCTTTGCTGATCTGAGCGCAGAAGCCGAAGTCCGACAGTTTGACCTGTAAAACAATGAGAACGAGAGCATGCATCACTACACCGTAACACATGATGTCAAACATTACTGGACTACAATTAACATGAAAACAATTTCAGTCTTTAAATTCAGTGTTTCGGATATTAAGATCAGTTTTGGTCGATCAACACTGACAAAGTTTAAAGGGGTCATGAATTGATCTTTGACATATCAGAGGTCACTGTACTGTAAAAATATCCTGCAAGTTTCAGAACTCAAAACTTCCTTTTTTCAGCTTTAACTGAAACCAAGCTCAGAAAACAACTCGTTTCGGATTTTGTCACATTATGACATCATAGTGTGACACCCACTTCTACATCATCACCTCTTTAGCCCCGCCCACAGGATTTGAAGTGCCGAGTTGTGGAAAAACTCTTGCATTGAGTTTGTGATTCCTTGTGATCCTAACAATAAGAAAGTGTGGATGAACTTTATTTCTCCAGATTGTTTGAGATGTACTGAGTATTTATACTGCAGCACCGCAGTCAAACTGAATACTCGTGATTCGCTGTTCTTTCCTTTGCTTCTGCATTTATGGGGTAAACACGTTGGATTATGATCGGATACAGAAGACAGCACAGAGGCCGATGCCATTCGCTGTAATCCTGAACAAAAGCTTCAGTTCGTCATCAGTAAGACATTACAGCATTATAGCATTATAGCATGTCCACAAGCGACATGCTAGCAAACGTGCTAAATCATGCTGGCAACATGTTAATTCATGCTAGCAATATAACAATTAATGCTAACAACATGATAAAACATGCTAATAACAATGTTAAAACATGCTAGTAACAATTCATGTTAAAACAAGCTAGCAACATAATTCATGCTAAAACATGCTAACATGTTAAACTATGTTATCAAAATGTTAATTCATACTAGCAACATGCTAATTAAATGCTAGCAGCGTGCTAAAACGTGTTAACAACATGATATTTAATGCTAGCAACGTTTTTTGCTATCAACGTTGAATAATGTTAACAAAATGCAAATTCAAAAAGATTTTTGCAACATGCTAATTAAAGCTAACAATATAATAAAACATGCTAAAAACATGTTAATTCATGTTAACAAAATGCTAATTCATGTTAACAAAATGCTAGCAACATGATAACGAAATGTTAAATCCTGTTAGCGACAACACTAACAAAACATGTTAATTAATGCTAACAAACGAGCTTATTTATGTTAAAAACACGCTAATTCATGTTAACATGCTAGCAACATGGTAAATCATGCCAGCAACATGATAACATGTTAAATCCTGCTAACGACATGCTAACACATACTAGCAAAACATGTTAATGTTAACAAACGAGCTTATTCATGTTAAAAACACGCTAATTCATGTTAACATGTTAACAAAATATTAAATCACAGTTTGTCATCAAACTTTACTCATCTATCAAAAACAGGATAGAAAGAAAATTACTTCTAAATTACTTCTAAAAATCTTGATAGATTATAAGTGGACCTCAAAGAACATTATAAAATAAAAAATAAAATAAAATAATGTAGTTCATGACCCTTTTAAATCCTGTCTGGCTAGTCTATTGACACCAGTAACATTCAGAAGATCGTGTGGAGTCAGTCTCACCCTGCCGTCCAGCGTCAGTAAGATGGAGTCACTCTTGATGTCTCTGTGAATGACGCCCTGAGCGTGCAGATAACAGAGCGCCTGCAGGACGGACTCGCACACCGTCGCAATCTGCTCCTCTGTTAGTCTAAACACACACACACACATATAGTTTACACAAAAATATGATAGGTTCATGTGACACTGAAGACTGGAGTAATGATGATAAATACAGCTTTGATCACAGGAATAAATTACACTTTACTATATATTCACATAGAGAACAGCTGATTTACACTGGAGTCATATTTCATAATTTTTTACTGTATTTTTGCATACTTGCATAATGTATTGCAAAATGTATTACACAAAAACTGCAATCAGTTTTGATTGCAAAACTGACTTCACCGCAGGCGTTTAAGAGTGTGAGGAACATCAATAAAGTGCTTCTGCACAAACACTGTAAAAACAAACTCAACGGTGCTTGGAAAGTTTCCAGTTTCCAAATTGTTATGTAACTCTTTCCTTAGAGCAGACTTAGAGCAGATCTTAACTGTGACGGCAGAAGAGCTTCAGAGGATGTTTTGCATGGATTGATCTTTAGATGAGCATTTCTACACTGTCTGAATGACGTCACTACGTTTTTTTCGGCAGGTGTAAACGCTGCGTCTGATCAGTCACTAAAGCAACAGCACTCTCTCTCCTCAACGACACACATCATTCAGGTGTGTTAAAAAAGATGTAAAACTAGTTGATTACCTGGTTTCTGAGACGATGTTGGTTAGAGCGCCGCCCTGCAGGTATTCCATGATCACCCAGAGCTCTTCACCCACCAGGGCACTCTTGTACATCTCCACCACGTTTTTATGACTGTAGTCTCGCATGATAACCACCTGCGAGTAATGACATCCAGAAATCATTTTTACAGTTACATATTAATGTTTTTTTTTACATATTATATATATATATATATATATATATATATATATATATATATATATATATATATATATATATATATATATATATATATATATATTCACATAGACACACATATTATATATATATATTTTTTTTTTTTATGTAAACAGTGATATATATATATAAAATGTTATACACACACACTAGTGCTGTCAAATTGATTAATTGCGATTAATTGCATCCAAAATAAAAGTGTTCACATAATATATGTGTATGTACATTTGCACACACACACACGTATAAATACATGTACAAGTATTTAATACATATTTGCATGTAAATACTGTATATATATTTATATCAGTTATATTATATATAAATATAAAACAAATTCTTAAATATATACATGCATGTGTGTGTATATATACATAATAATCATACACAATACACACATATGTAATTTATAAATAAATATATATAAATATATACATTTTTATTTTGGATACGATTTGACAGCAATAATATATATATATACACACATTTTTATATTAAAAAAATACATTTATATATATTTAGTGTACAAATTATATATGTAATTTTTTTTTTTAATGTTAATTTATATTTATATGTTAAAAAGTGTAATAATTGAATAGTGTAAATATATATTTTTTTAATATAACAATTACATATATGTAAAAAAAAGTGTAAAAATTATATATATTAATATACATTTTGAAATATAACAATTATATGTATAATTTTTACTCTATATATATATATATATATATATATATATATATATCTCTTTTTTTATATAAATATTATATATAAATATTTATACTTTCATTACATTTATTTTTAGAATATATAAATTCTTTTACAATATAATTGTATTTATTTATAAAACATTATTTTATTTTTTTTGTTTTAAAAGTTTTCATTGTTTAACTTGTTTTGTTTTAATCAAAAGTGTCACATTACGGAAATTAAATCAGTCATACTAGTTAACTCATACTTCATTGAAGAGCAGTTCTCTCCTCTGTTGCTTCCTCAGGTCCATCATCTTCACTGCAACCTGACGTCCGCTGTGCTTCTCCCGCGCGATGCAAACCACACCCGTGGATCCTTCTCCGATCTTCACAAAGCTCTCCAGATAAGAGCGAGGATCCCCTTTGTCCACAACCATCTGCAGGGCGGCTTTGAACTGCTCGTGTGTGACTTTGGGCTGCTCTAGGACGCTGGAGGGCGTCTGGGACGGTCTCAGACAGGGCGAAGAGGCTCCGGCGGGACTCGCAGACGAGCCTGTCGGTGCAGGTCTGGGCTGGGACGGGCTGTCCTGGGTCGGCGGCACTGAGGCTGGAATCCCGGAGGTTTTGTTGGGAGAAATGCTGTCTGTGATGTCATTAGAGGAACGGCGTGTGGTTTGGAGGGTGATTAGTCCATGCCCTGGTTTTGGACTACTGGTGCCATTGGGTTTGGAAATGGCTGCGTAGGTCGGTGAATTCACCTGTATTTAAAGATAAATATGATGTCTGTTGAGTTCGTCAGACAAAACTGAGAAGCAGCTAATTACACTGGAAGAATACTAAAGGAATAGTTTTGGTTTAAAACAAGCTTTATCAACCACATCTGGGCAGTACTGTTATCGTTAACAAACTATTTCTGTCATTACATCTCTCTGAGTGTTTCACATGGTAATGGATATGATCCAATGTTGATATGTTTGGTCTTGGCAGAATAGATCTGCTACACTGCTGCTGTTATTGCTGCTGCTGCTGCTGTTTGTTATTGCTGATGATGTTGTTATTGATGCTGCTGTTGGTTATTGATGCTGCTGCTGTTGTTATTGCTAATGCTGTTGTTATTGCTGATGATGTTGTTATTGCTGCTGCTGTTGGTTATTGATGCTGCTGTTGTTATTGCTGCTGCTGTTGTTATTGCTGCTGCTGTTGTTATTGCTGATGCTGTTGGTTATTGATGCTGCTGCTGTTGGTCATTGATGTGGCTGCTGTTGGTTATTGCTGCTGCTGTTGGTTATTGATGGTGCTGTTGGTTATTGATGCTGCTGCTGTTATTGCTGCTGCTGTTGGTTATTGCTGCTACTGTTGGTTATTGATGCTGCTGCTGTTATTATTGCTGCTGCTGTTGGTTATTGATGCTGCTGCTGTTATTATTGCTGCTGCTGTTGGTTATTGATGCTGCTGCTGTTGTTATTGCTGCTGCTGTTGTTGTTATTGCTGCTGATGTTGGTTATTGATGCTGCTGCTGTTGGTCATTGATGTGGCTGCTGTTGGTTATTGCTGCTGCTGTTGGTTATTGATGGTGCTGTTGGTTATTGATGCTGCTGCTGTTATTGCTGCTGCTGTTGGTTATTGCTGCTACTGTTGGTTATTGCTGCTACTGTTGGTTTTGATGCTGTTGCTGTTGTTATTATTGCTGCTGCTGTTGGTTATTGATGCTGCTGCTGTTGGTTATTGCTGCTGCTGTTGGTTATTGATGGTGCTGTTGGATATTGATGCTGCTGCTGTTATTGATGTTGCTGTTGGTTATTGATGCTGATGCTGTTGGTTATTATTGCTGCTGCTGGTCGTCATTGATGCTGCTGCTGGTGGTTATTGCTGCTGCTGGTGGTGGTTATTGATGCTGCTGCTGGTGGTTATTGATGCTGCTGTTGTTATTGATGCTGCTGCTGTTATTGCTGCTGCTGTTGGTTATTGATGCTGCTGCTGGTTTTTGATGTGGCTGCTGTTGGTTATTGCTGCTGCTGTTGGTTATTGCTGCTGCTGTTGGTTATTGCTGCTGCTGTTGGTTATTGATGCTGCTGTTGGTTATTGATGCTGCTGCTGTTGGTTATTGCTGCTGCTGCTGTTGGTTTTTGATGTGGCTGCTGTTGGTTATTGCTGCTACTGTTATTATTGCTGCTGATGCTGTTGGTTATTGATGCTGCTGCTGTTGGTGATTGATGCTACTGTTATTATTGCTGCTAATGCTGTTGGTTATTGATGCTGCTGCTGTTATTATTGATGCTGATGGTTATTGCTGCTGCTGCTGTTGGTTATTGCTGCTGCTGCTGCTGTTGGTTATTGATGCTGCTGTTGGTTATTGATGCTACTGTTATTATTGCTGCTGATGCTTTTGGTTATTGATGCTGCTGCTGTTATTATTGATGCTGTTGGTTATTGCTGCTGCTGCTGTTGGTTATTGATGCTGTTGCTGTTATTATTGATGCTGTTGGTTATTGATGCTGCTGTTGGTTATTGATGCTGCTGCTGTTGGTTTTTGATGTGGCTGCTGTTGGTTATTGCTGCTACTGTTATTATTGCTGCTGCTGCTGTTGGTTATTGATGCTGCTGCTGTTGGTGATTGATGCAGTTGCTGTTATTATTGCTGCTGCTGTTGGTTATTATTGCTGCTGCTGTTGGTTATTGATGCTGCTGCTGTTATTATTGGTGCTGCTGTTGGTTATTGCTGCTGCTGCTGTTGGTTATTGCTGCTGCTGCTGTTGGTTATTGATGCTGCTGCTGTTGGTTATTGATGCTGCTGTTATTATTGCTGCTGCTATTCTTCCTGCTGTTGTTATTATTGCTGCTGCTATTCTTCCTGCTGCTGTTATTATTGCTGCTGCTGTTGGTTATTGATGCTGCTGCTGTTATTATTGGTGCTGCTGTTGGTTATTGCTGCTGCTGCTGTTGGTTATTGCTGCTGCTGCTGTTGGTTATTGATGCTGCTGCTGTTGGTGATTGATGCAGTTGCTGTTATTATTGCTGCTGCTGTTGGTTATTATTGCTGCTGCTGTTGGTTATTGATGCTGCTGCTGTTATTATTGGTGCTGCTGTTGGTTATTGCTGCTGCTGCTGTTGGTTATTGATGCTGCTGCTGGTGGTTATTGATGCTGCTGCTGTTGGTTATTGATGCTGCTGTTATTATTGCTGCTGCTATTCTTCCTGCTGTTGTTATTATTGCTGCTGCTATTCTTCCTGCTGCTGTTATTATTGCTCCTGCTGTTGGTTATAGATGCGGCTGCTGCTGATTATTGCTGCTGCTGCTGTTGGTTTTGGATGCTACTGCTGTTGGTTATTGCTGCTATACAATATAGCATACATGAATTACCCATAGTAGATCTATACAGGTGGAGCTGGGGAAGGAGAAGGTGAAGGGTTTCTGAAAGTACACTGCAACTGCTACAGAAACTGCTGACCAAGTATTTGAAGGTTGAACAGCGAGCTCATTGGCTACTTATTCAGCAGGAACCAATCAGCTGTGCCCTATAGAGAATGATGTGATTGTGAGCAGATTGAGGTAAGGACCCATCAGCTTGCACCCTCTATATAAGCAAACAATAATCATGTCTACAGTTCCGGACTTACAATGGAAGTCTATGGAGCGAGAGTAGCGGAGAGAAGAAATGTGAACCATGTAATTGTATTACAACGCTGTTCTTCAGCACACAAAAAAGTGTGAGTTATATGAGCTGTAAAGCATCAAAATCTGCATTTTAGTTAATTAGTTATAAAGCAGACTAAGTTCAACTAAAGCAGCTCTAAAAAAGACTATAGAGTGATTATTCAGCTTAATGTTGATTCAGTTCAATTCAATAACAGTGTGAATGCTGCAAGAATTAATTAGTTATAAAGCAAACTGTTATTGAACTGAATCAACACTGAACTGAAATGAGCTGAACAATGACTCTATTGTCTTTTGAGACCTGGTTTACAGCTGAAATTTGATGCGTTTAATAAGTGATGCATTTTGCAACATTAACAGTATTTCCCAGTTTATCACCGTGAAGATGCGTTGAAACAATCTGTATTGTATAAGCGCTATATATGAATAAATGTGACTTGACACACCTTAAAGTTGTATGTGGACTGTGGCCTCTTCTGCGTTTCCATCTTCGGCTGTTCTGAGATCAGTTTTGCTCCATCGTTTTCGCTGTATGTGCTGTAGAGACAAGACACGGGTCTCTGGGTGGATTTACCGTCCATTTTAGCGATGGCGAGCCGTTCATGAACAGTTCTAGGCAAGAGTAAAATGTCCCGGGGCATGAGCATTGGTTGCTCCGTGAACATGGTCGCCTCGTGGATTGATTTGGATCTTGTCCGAGAGTCATTGGGGTCTAAGGTGAAGCTCTTCTTGAGATCAGACCGCGGACTTCCACTCTCACTCTGGACATGTCGGGATTTGGCACGCCAGTCCAAGACCGACTGACCATTTCTCAGATTTGCCCCGTTCAGCTCCTGATACTCGTACGTCTCTCCTTCGGCTGACTCGCCCAGACGACCCAGAGACTGCGCTCTTTTCCGCAGAGACAGGCTGGTTCTCCTTAAGGAGTTTGAGCTGGTAACAGAGAGTTGACTCATCTGAGCGATCGCCGCAGAAATGTAGTCCTCGTGTCCGATGAAACTGCCACGCACGATGTTCTGGAAGAGAGAGTTAAACACAACATCAAAACTGACTATTTACTTAAAGATAATTAAAATTCAGTAATATTATAGATTTGACTGCACTGACTATCAGATGAGAGAAAAACTTGAACTGAATTGATCCGATTGATATATTGTCTTATTAGATCTGAATCAAATTAGTTTGATTATTGAACTTTGCACTGCTATCGAACTGAATTGAGTTGAATAATGAATAAACTGAATCAAATTTGTTTTGTAATTCATTAACACTGTTATTGAATGGAACTGACTCAACATTATAGAGTTGCTTTACAGCTCAAATTGAATTTGTTTCATAATTGATGAATTGCACAACATTAACACTGTATTTTCCTGTTAATTACTGTGAAGCTCATAAATTCATCAACTATCCCTTCAGAAGCGTCCTGTCTCATTCTACATGTTGTCTCTTCTTCTTGAGTCTCTCCATCATTGTCCGACTCCGGTTTGAACTTAAAAGGCTGAACAGTTTCAGACATTTTCAGTGCGTGTCTGCGTGAGGTAATCAGAGCTGCTGACACGAGCTCTTGAAGCTCCACCCTTTTCCTGAAAGGGGGCGGGAGCAGCAGCTCATTTGCATTTAAAGGGACACACACAAAAACTGTGTTTTTGCTCTTTTAACATGCTATAAAGAATGATCTGTGGGGTATTTTGAGCTGAAACTTCACATACACACTCTGGGGACAACAGAGATTTATTTTACATCTTGTAAAAAGGGGCATTATAGGAACCCTTTAATATACATCAGTGACTGGTAAATTGGTCAAATCATCTGATTTATTTAATTTCTTAGTAGTCAGTTGCATTGATGAGCATTTATTATCCCAGGTAACAAAAATATGTTCTAAGAATGTTTTGCTAACATAAAACTGTTCTCCGAACATTCAAAATGCCCAGCTTTTTAAATGTTCTAAAAACGTTTTTTTTGGTTATGCGAATGTTAAGTGAACATTCCATTTTGCAAATATTATGTGAATGTTACTTTTGAATGTTCGCTCAACATTCTGAAACAAGTAACATTTATCCCTCTTCAGTCATTTTTTACCGGAAAATTTTACGTTTAGGTTTTTTAAAAAAAACAAAAATATTTTATCAGAATGGTACAAAACAAGGTTTTGGCACTTGCTGTGTGAACACACAAAAAAATCATGGCCACGGTTCGGAAAGGTTAAATTGTCCTGAAAATCAGTCACACTTGTAGTCCTCGCGGTTGGAAATGAATGTGAGACTAATTTCATCTAGTGGAAGCGTTTGGTACTGCGCCCAAACAAAATCTCACTGAAAGCTCTTTTTAGGAGGCATCATCCTCAAATTTGGAACACAACTTGTTTAGATTTATGGCTTTGATTTTCTCACAGTTTTAGAGTAAAATGTGTGTTAGGAAAATATAAATTTCATATAAAAATGTTTTGTGCACTTTTTTTTAACCTCATCCTTCCCTCACAGAATGACCTGAAGCCCTAAAATTATACTTGTTTTTTTGTCCAGAAAGCTTATTTCATTTAATTTAGACAATATGTAATTTTTTGGAGATTTTTTTATTTTATTTACCTTTAAATACATAATAATTTAAGCACATTCTTTTAACTTAAATTCAAAACAACTCACAATTTCATGCATAACCCTTTTAATTCAGCTCAGAATATCTCATGATGAGCTGTTCCGCTGGGTCCTAAAGTCATTTCTCTTCAGTGTGCATTCAGATACACGTAGACATTATAAAATCATTTTTTGGTAAAAGTGGTCAAATTGACCTACGAGGGAAGGAACTCCTCGAATCCAGTCAATTTTTATGTGTGTGTATTCATGGTTCAAGTGTGATAAAAGACCTAGGGTCTCAGACCACTACGATGAACACTCGTTTTTAAAAAAAAATGTTTTAAACGAGTTTCGGGTCAAAATGACCCGAGGGAAGGAGAAGGGTTAAATTCACTTTTTTTTTAAAAACATTTCCACTTCAGCAATAATCTGCCAAGTGTCTTTTTGAAAGAGACCAAACTTTCACGATTTATGACCCATAGTAGAAATGTTAAATAAAAAACATTATCGATCAAAAATTGTCAATTTAAATGAAAATAATTTTTCAAAATGCTGTCGTTTTTGACTGCCTCGCGAGCAGCAGGGATAAAAAAAATTAATTCCATGAATGATGCAAAAATAATGTTTTTGTGCAAAATTTTAATAACTTTGAAGGAATGTTTTATAAACTTCACCAGAAGAATGTTTGAGTTCCCTGTGAGCAGAGGCTGTCATCGATCAGAGAAGAGCCATATATGCCGAGAGCAGATGCCCTTACATAACATGACAGCTTTATTTACACCGGTTCAGAACACGTCGTGCTTCACATTACAGCTGTTCGGGAAACTTTAGCCAGCGGGAACAACATGCCTTTCAGATGAAGACGGCCCTTCATCACTCAATGAACAAAAATCCAGATTACAGTTGATAGATATTTATATACATGCAATTCTTCATTTATAGGGGTCATTTTAAAGAATTATAATCTATAAACTCCAGAATGGTCTTCATTAATGCGGTCATATTTTAGAGAACGGTGGGTTTTCCCCTCAAAAAATGCTTCTGATGTAATATTTGATTTTCAACCCATTACAACAGATTGATTCTCCTCACACCGAACACAGCAATATTTCAATATTTCAAACAGGCAGTGGACACCAACACTTAAGATGATCCAGCTCCTCCTAGAGTAAATGGTTATATAACAGCAGCGTCGAGCAGGTTTATCAGGTCATAATTAGCGAATAGAAAGGCTTGGTGTCACATTTGAATGGTGTCGCTGATACGTGAGAACTCTGGGGAAATGTAACAGAGACGGAGGCTTAGATATCAACCAAACCTCCTCCTAACACTGAGGCAGAACCAGTTTAACAGACACAGCTGGAGCACACACATCAACCTCAAACACTTTCTCAGGGAAGAGATTTGTTGTTGAAAACCTCTCATTTTAAAGAAATTACAGTAGGTGCTGTAAAGAATGTCAAAAAAGAAAATCAAAAAAGACAATATATATTTTACCTAATATTTGTCAAAATATTGTCAGATTTTGTGACATTTACCTACCTAGAAACTATATAATAACTGCATAACAATGTTCAAAATAAAATGGTATTAATGAAATATAAATGCTGTTAAATGCTATGCAAAATGTCAACTATGCAATTTTTTGCCTAATTTTTATAGTAAATAAATAAAGTGTGTGTGTTAACTGTAATGTTAAAATAGAAATGGGTTACTGTAATATCTATGCAGTGATATGCTATGCAAAATAATATCAACTATATAGTTTTTTGCCTGATATTCATTTTTGCGTAATTGTCATAAAAATGTTTTGCAAATAATGCAAAAATATATATAATATTCTTTAAGCAATATATGTATTTTTGCCTAATTGTCATAAATAAATAAAGTTAAAAATAGAAATGGTTACTGTAATATCTATGTAGTGAAATGTTATGTAAAACAATATCAACTGTGTATTTTTTTGCCCCATATATTTATTTTTGCATAATGGTCATAAAAATGTTTTGCAAATAATGCAAAAAAAAAATTCTCTTTAAGCATTAATTGTAATTGTATATATATTAATTGCTGTACTACTTTTAGGTTTATCATGCTAATTATATGCTTAAATGTCAAACATGTATAACAAAACAGCTCTGATGCAGAAGCACATATCATCATAATCATCAAATGCATGTCATGTTTCACCTTCTTTGGTTTGAGATGCACCTGCGTGATTCTGGACGGATCCACCACAGGTTTGGGTCTCTTGAGCGTTTCTATGATGCTTTGCCATTGGGGAGGCAGGCCGACAAAACAGCCCTGAACCGGGTCGAAGGACGTGTGCACCCTGTGCTGGAAGTTCTTGGGCGTGGAGATCTCCAGCCTCCTCTTCTTCTTCTTCCTCAGGAACATCCTGACAGCCTGCGGGGAACAAGAGTCGGACCCATCGTGACACGACACGCTCAGTTTCTCCAGCAATGCCATGCAGTCGGTCTCACAGCATGCACAACATATCCGACTGAAGAGAAGACTCAGAAGGGGGCGGGGACAGGTGTGACACATGCTGTCAATCTCACACCTGAGGACACGCCCCCTTCCAACTCTTTCAAACCTGACACCGTAAGCGTCCTGTTACACACACACTGAGTCTTTACTAATGCATATTCAGTGAACCATGGGAACCAAACGACTAGTGACAGGCTCAATATTACAGCAGGATATATTGAGGTTAACCAATGTCCTGATTCTGGGTATATTGGATTTCCCAAGCCTGTAGGAATCCCTGTATTATATTTGATAAGCACATTTGTAAGGCCTCTAAATGAGTCCTTCTGTCTCTGATTGATAGTTCAGACTGTTTTATCAAGTAAAAGTCTAGTTAAATCGTACAAACGTCCTCCTTCAGCTTGTGCTTCACGTGTCGTTCTGCTGTCAAATGAACCGAACTAAACCTGCACAAACACAAGCCAGTGGATTTACATATATGGCTCTCGTGTGAGCTGTCAATCAATATTTGCCCACTAGAGAACATTAAACAGTGAGCAATAAACACGCAAAATAACCAGATAAGGCATCACGAACGCATGACAATCAACTTCCTTAAAACAGTGATGCAGTAATACAGAAATGTTGCCCGATACTGATATCCACTAATTGTTTTTATGTTATGGCCACTGGCTGATATGATGGCCATTATAAACGTCTACAGTGTTTATACAGTGGTGCTTGAAACCCTTGCAGAATCTGGGAAAATGTGAATAATTTTAACAACATAAGAGGGATCATACAAAATGCATGTTATTTTTTATTTAGTGCTGCCCTGAATAAGATATTTTACATAAAAGATTTTTACATTTAGTCCAACAAGATTAAAAACAGCTGAATTTATAAAAATGACCCCGTTCAAAAGTTGATGAACCCTTGATTCTTAATCCTGTGTGTCGTTCCCTGATGATCCACGGCTGTGTGTGTGTGTGTAAGTGTGTGTCGTTCCCTGATGATCCACGGCTGTGTGTGTGTGAGTGTGTGTGTGTCGTTCCCTGATGATCCACGGCTGTGTGTGTGTGTGGTTCCCTGATGATCCACGGCTGTGTGTGTGTGTCGTTCCCTGATGATCCACGGCTGTGTGTGTGTAAGTGTGTGTCGTTCCCTGATGATCCACGGCTGTGTGTGTGTGTGAGTGTGTGTCGTTCCCTGATGATCCATGGCTGTGTGTGTGTGTGTGTCGTTCCCTGATGATCCACGGCTGTGTGTGTGTGTGTGTGTAAGTGTGTGTCGTTCCCTGATGATCCACGGCTGTGTGTGTGTGTGTGTGTGTGTGAGTGTGTGTCGTTCCCTGATGATCCAGGCTGTGTGTGTGTGTGTGTGTTGTTCCCTGATGATCCACGGCTGTGTGTGTGTTTTGTGATGGTTGTTCTTGAGTCTCTTGTTTGTCCTGAGCAGTGAAACTGACCAACGTTTTTCAGAAAAATCCTCACATCCTTCAGTTTTCCATCATCTTCTGCTCAATAAGTGACAAAATAACGCCAACATTTTCCTATTTACATGTTGTGATGTGTATAGTTACATCGTGTACTAAGACCGACAGAAAATGAAAAGTTGCAATTTTCTAGACCGATATGGCTAGGGACTATACTCTCATTCCTGCGTAATAATCCAGGAGCTTTGCTGCCGTACCATGAGTGCAGCGGCGCAATGATATTACACAGCGCCTGAAAACAGGCTAACTTCCGTCAACATAACCAACGTGACAACCTGCTTGCACAGAAAGCGTGCTGGGGCTATTTTCAGGCGCTGTGTAATATCATTACGCCGCTGCACCCATGGGACGGCAGCAAAGCTCCTGGATTATTACGCAGGAATGAGAGTATAGTCCCTAGCCATATCGGTCTAGAAAATTGCAACTTTTCATTTTCTGTCAGTCTTAGTACACGATGTAACTATACACATCACAACATGTAAATAGGAAAATGTTGGCGTTATTTTGTCACTTATTGAGCAGTAGGCTAGCTGGAGCCGTTTACCTCCAGTCTTTGTGCTAAGCTAGGCTAGCGGCGGGTGCGTCAGACAGAGTTATGGCACGCACGGAGATGAGAATGGTGTGTATGGACTTATCTAACTCTGGGGGATACGGTGAATAAGCTAAAGTCCCAAAAAGTCGCTGTGTTCCTTTAAGAGCCAGGAGTGAAAACTTTTGCACAGGATGAAGATGCACAAATTTTTCTTATTTTGTTTAAATATCTTTTCTTTTCTTTTTTTCATTTAGCAAGAAATATTTGTGAAATAAACTCGGAATTGCAAGAAAAAAAACTTGGAATTGTAAGGAATAAACTCGGAAATGCGATTAATAAACTCGGAATTACGTGATGCAAACCCAGAATTGTAAGAAAAAAACTTGAAATTGCGAGAAAAAAACTTGGAAATGCTAGAAATATTTAAAAAAGTTGAAACATTACATAAAATAACATGCATTTTGTATGATCTCTCTTATTTTGTTAAAATTATTCACATTTTCTACAAGGGGTTCACAAACTTTCAAGCACAACTGTATGTATAAATACACACACACACACACACACACACACACACATACACATACATCCACCTGTTTTTTAACGCAAATATATAATAAGCCAATCACATGGCAGCAACTCAATGCATGTAGGCATGAAAACATGATCAAGACGATCAAGAGTATTTCAGAAACTGCTGATCTACTGGGATTTTTACACACACTCTCTGGGGTTTACAGAGAATGGGCCGAAAAAGAGGAAATATCCAGTGGGTGAAAATGCCTTGTTGATGCCAGAGGTCAGAGGTCAGAGGAGAGTGACCAGACTGGTCCAGCTGATAGAAAGGCAACAGTAACTCAAATAATCACTCATTACAAATGAAGTCTGCAGGAGAGCATCTCTGAACGCTCAACACGTTTAACCTTCACCTATACATCCCTACTAAACCAATATATATAACAAAAATACCACTATTTCAATAATCAAATAGCCTATATATATACAATCAAATGAACGAACATGTCTTACCTGTGTGGTTGTGTTTGATTCCCTTAGTTCAGCTCATTCATCAGGACAGAAACACAGTATATCAGTGAGGAAAGGAAACGTTCACGGCCTTATGCGTCTGTCCTCCATCCAGACTCAGTGTCCTGCGTCTCTGTCCTGTTTATTCAGCGGGTGTGGGAGAAACACATGACAGATGAGGAGCGTTTGCACACGCTGATGAAATGTTTCTACACCTACACTGCCTTTGGTTTCCTTCAACACGTCGTGACATGATCGCACAGAAAGAGCCCTGCGTCTAAATATGCCATGATGGATCAGATACCAGCAGCAAAACCTTTGAGAAAACCACTGGTTCCCTGGCACAGGGCCTTTTTATGTATAAAATCATGACTTAAGGGGTGTGCAGATATTTTAACTATATATTCAGCCAAAATGCATGTCAATATCCAACATTAGACCACTTGGGAACACCCATTTTTGCCATGTTTACTCAAATTGTGCAAGAAATCAGGAAGTCAATATTATTTAACAAGTCATAGCCTTTATAACAGTTAAGAAACAGTACGTGCAAATCTTGTGTCATATATTTATTGGACATTGAGATTTCTGTGTTGAAATGCTCATTTAGACTAAATTATGGAAGACTGTTTCTGCCATGGTTTAAAAAAAATTTAAAAGGTACAGCAGTTGTGACTTTTTATCTCATAATTAAGTTTTTATAGAAGTTGCTGTATGTCTTATTTCTTGCGATTGTGACTTTATTCTCGGAACTGTGAGATACGAAAGACAAAATTGCGAGAAAAAAACTCGGAAATACAAGAAATAAACTCGGAATTGCAAGAAAAAAAACTCGGAAATGCAAGAAATAAACCCGGAATTGCAAGAAATAAGCCCGGAATTGCAAGAAATAAACTCGGAATTGCGAGAAAAAAACTCGGAATTACGTGATGCAAACCCGGAATTGCAAGAAAACTCGGAATTGCGAGAAAAAAACTCGGAAATGCGAGAAATAAACCCGGAATTGCAAGAAATAAACTCGCAATTGCGAAAAATAAACTCAGAATTGCGAAAAATTAACTCGGAATTGCGAAAAATAAACTCGGAATTGTGAGAAATAAACTTGGAATAGCAAGAAATAAACTCGGAATTGCGAGAAATAAACTCGGAATTGTGAGAAATAAACTCGGAATTGCGAGAAATAAACCCGGAATTGCAAGAAAATAAACTTGGAATAGCAAGAAATAAACTCGGAATTGCGAGAAATAAACTCAGAATTGCGAGAAATAAACTCGGAATAGCAAGAAATAAACTCGGAATAGCAAAAAATAAACCCGGAATAGCAAGAAATAAACTCGGAATTGCAAAAAATAAACCTGGAATTGCAAGAAAATAAACTCGGAATAGCAAGAAATAAACTCGGAATTGCGAGAAATAAACACCGGAATTGCAAGAAAATAAACCCGGAATAGCAAGAAATAAACTCGGAATTGCGAGAAATAAACTCAGAATTGCAAATTTCAAAGTCAGAATTGTGAGAAATAAAGTAGAAACTGAGATAAATAGTCACAATTAACATTTTCCATATTAAATGGCAATAACACTTTAGTTTAGAGTCCAATTCTCACTATTAACTGGTTACTTATTAGCATGCATATTACGAGAATATTGGCTGTACATATTAATGCCTCATTCTGCATGACCATATTCCACATCCCTTAATCACCCAATACCTAAACTTAACAACTACATTACTAACTATTAATGAGCAGTAATTAGGGGTTTATTGAGGTTAAACTCAGTTAATAGTGAGAATTGGACCCTAATCTAAAGTGTGAACAAAACATCATATAACCATCTGTTTTTCTGTCAATATTATTCACCATATTCTTTAAAAAAAGAAAATAAGCTGAAACCTTCAGTAAATACCTATAACATTTTCTTAAAAACTCCTTTACATTTATGCATTTAGCGGATGCATAACTTCCAAAAAAAGGAACAAAAGCAGTTTGTGAAAGAGCCAACAATATTCATAATATAAAATGCCTGGTTTATTAAACTCAAACGTGCATTTCTGATGAAGAACACTCAATGAAGTGGCCATACGACACACTGAGATATAATATTCCTGCTCAATAACTAAATCGCTACTGTATGCGTCACATCACCTACAGATATAACTCTTCTCAGAGATATATTTACACTAGCCAGACTGGTTAAGCGTTTCATTACCAGGGCTTTAGAACGGTTACCCATTCAAACACATGAAACACAAGAACGGAAGATCGAGATGGATGGATATTATCTAATAAACCCTAAAATATTGATGCAATATTGTTGTAACCATGACAGGATTTCCCATATCTGTGATATCATTTCACATTAAATGGACATAAGTTGCAGAATTAGAGTTTTGCCAATCACTTGACTCGTTGAATTTGCAATATATGAAGTTGCAATTACAAGAAGCAAGGAGTTTTATTCCTTAATGTCAATAACTTAAAGAAAATACTCGTTTGAGGAAAGGAAGGAAACACACAAAAAATATATCAATGTAACTGTAATGTAATTCATGTTCTCTGTAATTGTATTTTCACTCGTTAAATCTCACCATGGGCTGCCTTTCAAATTCAACTGTTGATATCAATAATTGATTTCTTACTAAATTCCAGTTTCACATTTCAGATACAATTCTTACTAGTTAAGTCATCATTTATATCAATAATTACATTATTACTAGTAAAAATATAAATTCCTGATATCAAGTATTCAGTTTTCACTTCTTGATATCTGTGAATGAATTTCATTTGTTATTTCTGATATCTGAAAATACCAATAATCAGAAGAGTAATTTCAGATAATAATCACATTCATGATATCAGAAATGAACAGTGTCACTAGTGACGATCAAATTAATGATATAACAAAATGTATTTTTACTTGCAGCAATTCAATTGCTGATATGAAGAACAGACATTTGCACTAGTAACCATGTAATTATGGTTTTTCCTTGCAATTCCGACTTTATTTCTTGCAATTCCGACTTTATTTCTTGGAATTCCGACTTTATTTCTTGGAATTCCGACTTTATTTCTTGGAATTCCGACTTTATTTCTTGCAATTCCGACTTTATTTCTTGCAATTCCACATTTTTTTCTTGGAATTCCACATTTTTTTCTTGCAATTCCAAATTTTTTTCTTGCAATTCCAAATTTTTTTCTTGCAATTCCGACTTTATTTCTTGCAATTCCGACTTTATTTCTTGCAATTCCGACTTTATTTCTTGCAATTCCGACTTTATTTCTTGCAATTCCGACTTTATTTCTTGCAATTCCAAGTTTATTTCTTGCAATTCCGACTTTATTTCTTGCAATTCCAAATTTTTTTCTTGGAATTCCGACTTTATTTCTTGCAATTCCGACTTTATTTCTTGCAATTCCAAGTTTTTTTCTTGCAATTCCGACTTTATTTCTTGCAATTCCGACTTTATTTCTTGCAATTCCGACTTAATTTCTTGCAATTCCGACTTAATTTCTTGCAATTCCGACTTTATTTCTTGCAATTCCGACTTTATTTCTTGCAATTCCATGTTTATTTCTTGGAATTCCAAGTTTATTTCTTGCAATTCCAAATTTTTTTCTTGCAATTCCGACTTTATTTCTTGCAATTCCAAGTTTATTTCTTGCAATTCCAAGTTTATTTCTTGGAATTCCGACTTTATTTCTTGCAATTCCAAGTTTATTTCTTGGAATTCCAAGTTTATTTCTTGCAATTCCAAATTTTTTTCTTGCAATTCCGACTTTATTTCTTGCAATTCCAAGTTTATTTCTTGCAATTCCAAGTTTATTTCTTGCAATCCCGAGTTGTAATTAGTAAGAATTGTATTTCTGATATGTAAAAACTGGAATTTCAACTAGTGAGAAATCAATTTGAGATATCAACAATTGAATTTGCACTTTACCTAGTGAAAACTCATATCCTGAGAATGAATAAAAGTTAAAATGGCTTGCCATATAATCGGTCTTACTTTTTAGATTCAAATTACACTAATCTACATGTTTAAGTAACTTACTTACCAGTCTTTAAAAAAAATAGTCTAGTCTTATTGTAAAGTGTTACCAGTAAATGTATTGATTGTTTTTGAGGTGTAATATGACCCAGGTGAATTCAGTAAGAGAAATTAAAGCACTTTTGTTGCACTGCAACAAATATCTGTCAGTGAGGTAAGAAAAATAATCTCTCTTCTCCCTTAGAATCAAGTTTGTTTGGCAGATATTTGTTCTTGTTTTAAGCATAAACTCACTTTATCAATCTTATTATCTTCAGTCATTTTGCTTCTCCATTAAATGTATCTTGATTTAAGAACTCCTAGATATTTGCACTGGAAAACAAGACAACATTTTGTGCCGTGTGATCCTTCTGGATTGGAATGAGAGAAAGCCGCACGAGAGAACTGGGAAGACGAGGACAAAGCCACTCACCGTTCGTTGTCTACAACCACATGATCTTCAAGAGCTCGTCCTCCACAGCGCTTCACCTCTCATAACCTCGCCGGCCTCTCTTCTGTCACTGCAACAGACCAGCAGCATCCAGAGACCTGTACTGAGACCAGACGGAGTGAGACAATCCAGAAAGAGCATTGAATCCGTCTTACCTGGAGCTGAAGATGGCCGTTACGCGCTCTCTCTCTCTCTCACACACACGGGCAGTTTCTCTCATCAGCCTGTAGATCTGCGTGCCGCTGCATGTTCAGAGGCTTTGGGAGCGTCTCTATCCGATCTGAGTCACCGACAGACTTCTAGTGTGCTCTTCCTGTAGGTCAGAACTACACCACCAGTTCAGTCACTTCTATAAGGAGTAATGCCACGCTAAAGGCCCGTTCACACCAATGACGATCACAACATCCTTACAATCCCTTTCAGGGGTGCGTTTCACAAAGACAACTGTGGTCGAAAGTTCCATCGTTAAAGTCCCCATGAAAGTTTTTTGTCTTTTAGTATGAATATGTTAGCCTCACTGTTATCTATAAGCTAGTGCGCTACAAAACAATGACAACATTTGCATTTAGAAGATGTAAGCGTTCAAAACTTACAGTCTCTCACTTCCGCCGATATGGATCAATGATTTTGATGACATCACTCTGCACTTCAGCTTCTCATCAGATTTTCTGTCCAATCAAATGCTCTCTAGAATCTGAAGCCCCTCCCCCTACATTATAAACAGACGCTTAAGCTGCAGCTTATTTACTGTTTCCTACATGGTGAATGGCACAGTGCACTATATAGGGGATAGGGAACGATCAGACAATGCACTATATAGGGGATAGGGAACGATCACACAGTGCACTATATAGGGTATAGGGAACAATCAGACAGTGCACTATATAGGGGATAGGGAACGATCACACAGTGCACTATATAGGGTATAGGGAACAATCAGACAGTGCACTATATAGGGGATAGGAAAAGATCAGACAGTGCACTATATAGGGGATAGGGAACGATCACACAGTGCACTATATAGGGTATAGGGAACGATCAGACATTGCACTATATAGGGGATAGGGAACGATCATATATTGCACTATATAGGGGATAGGGAACGATCACACAGTGCACTATATAGGGGATAGGGAACGATCAGACATTGCACTATATAGGGGATAGGGAAACAATCAGACAGTGCACTATATAGGGGATAGGGAACGATCAGACATTGCACTATATAGAGTATAGGGAACGATCAGACAGTGCACTATATAGGGGATAGGGAACGATAAGACATTGCACTATATAGAGTATAGGGAACGATCATACATTGCACTATATAGGGGATAGGGAACGATCAGACAGTGCACTATATAGGGGATAGGGAGCGAATAAAAAAGTTATCCGTTTTTTAATAGTGTTGTTTTAGCACAAAATCATTATTGGAACATGAACGTTTTTAGTTGGACGTTCGTCGAATGTCTTTTAAATGTTACTACTTGTTTCAGAACGTTCAGAGAACATTCAAAAGTAACATTCCTATAATGTTTGTTTGAAGAAGTATTAAACAATCATTTAAGACATTCCTCCTTATATAGAGCCTTTGAATTGAGTAAAGAACCAGAGTTCTTTGGAGAACCTTTAACCTCTTCTATAAGAAAGATCACAAACCTAATCTCTTCAATGCCTTGTTTGCTTCTAGCCTTAGAAATGTAGCTATAGGGTTAAAAATGTATGACTATTTCATCAGTCTGAATCCCTTTTCCCTATTCCAGACAACTAAAGGAAGTTGACTCATGAAGAAGAACTGTAGCCTGAAACATTTCAGGACCACTGAAGAATTTGCGACACGCCCTTGATGTGTAAACGTGTCAGCTCAAGATCTGCACCGACACGCAGCTGTTGCTGCTGCTGATGATGATGCAGTCCAAGAGTCAACCAGAGGACTTGTTTACGGCCGAATGAATGGCTTATTCACTAGTTCATTACCAGACATGAAATTTGTATAATTGGTTTGCAGTAACACACAGGTGATGTTGAGAACTCAGCACAAAATGAAAGTAATGCAGCGCATTTCATTTTGGGAGGTCAAGGTTTGGCTGGAAAGCAGGGTCCAGCGACATGCTGCCAAAAAAGCATTTTTCGCAATTAACAATGATGTAATAGTAGCTGTGCACATTACATTTTATGCAAACATCTAAAATGTCTATTCACAGTTTTGATATTTGCAAATATAACAGAAACTTTTAAACGTCAAACATAAGAGCATTAAATAAACACTAAGAGGTCTGTGTGATGTAATGATCAACATTATGTCAAAAGAAAATAATGATTCAATTGATCAATTGGGCATTTTATCTTGCAACCATGCATTTAAGTTTATATGTCCCCTGAACTTCTTGTAAGGCAGTGAAAATATAGTCACAATCTTAACACAGTCACACAAGCCACTTACCCAAGCTGATCTTAGCAGGTTTGCCAGGTGCGTTTCTCTGCTCAACAATGAATAACTCCTCCAGCGCTGAAGACAGAAGTCATTTAACTAGCAAAAGAGCTCTGGACGCCCTGTGGACGTCAAACATTAACATACATTACATACAGTGTGAGAAGTGTGTGTGTTCATCCATCTGTAGGATTCAAAGATAGAGTTTGCCTTATAAAAAAAAAAATATAGTGACAAAGCAGAAAAATTGTATATCATAGTACTCATTAGAAATTATTCATATGTGACACATTGTGCTTTTTGTCGTTTTTGTTTTTTAGTGTAGTTAAAGATCAGAATATGACTGATCTAATCATGTAACATTTTATTTTATTGAAGATACTCGGACTACATTAATACAAAAAGAGTAACACTTAGATAAACTACATTAGATAAACTATCAAAGAAAAAAACTGCTAAAGCATGATCTAGACATGATACTTCCTTGAAAATAAACTCCAGCACAACAACCATAATGAAATAATCTTCACAATAGATAATGATTGACATGTAGCTCTCTAACAGAGTTCACAGTAGTTAATCTGTTCAATAAAACACTTACTCACCTGTTGAGTGATAAAAACACCATCATCTCCTTGTCGCTTTTACAACATTACAACCTATCACTAACTAACCACTGCCACTAACTGACCCGTCACTAACTAACCCCTGCCCCTTACTAACCTGTCACTAACCACTGCCACTAACTGACCCCTGCCCCTTACTAACCTGTCACTAACTAACCCCTGCCCCTAACTAACCCCTGCCCCTTACTAACCTGCCACTAACTAACCCCTGCCCCTAACTAACCCCTGCCCCTAACTAACCCCTGCCCCTTACTAACCTGTCACTAACTAACCCCTGCCCCTTACTAACCCCTGCCCCTTACTAACCCCTGCCCCTAACTAACCCCTGCCCCTTACTAACCTGCCACTAACTAACCCCTGCCCCTAACTAACCCCTGCCCCTTACTAACCTGCCACTAACTAACCCCTGCCCCTAACTAAACCCTGCCCCATACTAACCTGTCACTAACTAACCCCTGCCCCGAACTAACCCCTGCCCCTTACTAACCCCTGCCCCTAACTAACCTGTGACTAACTAACCGCTGCCACGAACTAACCCCTGCGCCTAACTAACCCCTGCCCCTAACTAACCCCTGCGCCTAACTAACCCATGCCACGAACTAACCCCTGCGCCTAACTAACCGCTGTCATTAACTAACCCCTGCCACGAACTAACCGCTGTCATTAACTAACCCCTGCACCTAACTAACCCCTGCCACGAACTAACCGCTGTCATTAACTAACCTCTGCCCCTAACTAACCTGTCATTAACTAACCCCTGCCCCTAACTAACCTGTCACTAACTAACCCCTGCCACAAACTAACCCCTGCGCCTAACTAACCGCTGTCATTAACTAACCCCTGCGCCTAACTAACCTGTCACGAACTAACCCCTGTGCCTAACTAACCTCTGCCCATAACTAACCTCTGCCCCTAACTAACCTCTGCCCCTAACTAACCTCTGCCCCTAACTAACCTCTGTCACTAACTGACCTCTGCCACTCCCGCGCCAGACACAGGTCAAAGCAGCCGGGGCAACTTTACTCTATTTACGGATATGACGAGACACACACGGGCGAGTGATGCATGTACGTTCTAAACGCATCCATGTATGTTCTAAAACAAACACTTATAATAGGCTTACCATAGTGAACCAGGGCAAGACAAAAACATGTTTTGGAAGGATTGATGATATATTGACTCGTTTAAAAAAAAAAAAAACGAACTAATGGGACCTTATTGTAAAGTGTTATCAAAAACATGAAAAGGGAGTTTGAATGAAATAAATAATTACAAATGCTGCTGCAAAGGTGATTCACTCAGAGTTAATTATAAATAGCAGAATGCGTCAGCGATGCACTATTCTGATGATTAGTGTTGAACTGCAGGTTTTCAATGCAACATTCAGATAAGTGATTCAATCAGGAAGGAAATGTGAGTGGGGTTTACAACTTCAGGTTTGAATGTCACCATAGATGAAGGTTGATACTTCATGAATATTTTCTTAATAGTATAACATTTAAATAAATTTGTATCTTTTAATTATGCATCAACAGTTTCATAAAAAGCATGATACTTGAAGTTGTGTTATATAGTGTCAAATACCATTTATTTACTATAAAACAACCTATCGCTTCTTAAATATATAATCTTCTCAAAGACTGTTCCAGATTGCCTCAATCGTTGAGATTAAACTGATATTCTGAATTATTAAAAAAACACCCAAGCCTACATTGCAAAAATATTTTATTAACATGTATAAAGAACAATATATAACATTAATCTCATAGTTAATGTCACATGCAGTGAAAATTACATGGCATTATTTTATAATAAAATAGTGTAACTTGACTCAACATCAGGCATTCAGAAGCTGCTGCTCACATGACTGATGAGGTCAGACAGAACCAGCTCTGAAGACGTTTGCTCTGGGTTCAAAATCATGTGGAAGAAGTCCATCCATAAAGAGTTTACAGGAGCGCTGAAAGAAACAAACGCATGCATCCGATGAAAAATCTCATCAGCTTCACTCGCTCACACACCGAAACCTAGATCAAAAGACATTCTAAAATAATAGTACAAAAGATATACATTTATACCGATCAGGCATAATATTATGACCACCTTCGTAATATTGTGTTGGTCCCCCTTTGTGCTGTGGTATCTGGCACCAAGATGTTAGCAGCAGATCCTTTAAGTCCTGTAAGCTGCGAGGCTGGGCCTCCGTGGATCGGACTTGTTTGTTCAGCACATCCCACAGATGCTCGATTGGATTGAGATCTGGGGAATTTGGAGGCCAAGTCAACACCTCAAACTCGTTGTTGTGCTCCTCAAACCATTCCTGAAGCATTTGTGCTTTGTGTCAGGAGCATTATCCTGCTGGAAGAGCCACAGCCACCAGGGAATACCGTTTCCATGAAAGGCTGTACATGGTCTCAACAATGCTTAGGTAGGTGGTACGTGTCAAAGTAACATCCACATGGATGGCAGGACCCAAGGTTTCCCAGCAGAACATTGCCCAAAGCATCACACTGCCTCCGCCGGCTTGCCTTCTTCCCATAGTGCATCCTGGTGCCATGTGTTCCCCAGGTAAGCCACGCACACGCACCCGGCCATCCACGTGATGTAAAAGAACACGTGGTTCATCAGACCAGGCCACCTTCTTCCATGCTCACGTGCCACTGTTGGTGCTTTCGGTGGTGGACAGGGGTCAGCATGGGCACCCTGACTGGTCAGCGGCTATGCAGCCCCATACACAACAAACTGAGATGCACTGTGTATTCTGACACCTTTCTATCAGAACCAGCATTAACTTCTGGAGCAATTTGAGCTCCAGTAGCTCGTCTGTTTGATCGGACCACACGGGCCAGCCTTCGCTCCCCACGTGCATCAATGAGCCTTGGCCGTCCATGACCCTGTCGCCGGTTCTCCACTGTTCCTTCCTTGGAGCACTTTTGATAGATCCTGACCACTGCAGACTGGGAACACCCCACAAGAGCTGCAGATGCTCTGACCCAGTCGTCTAGCCATCACAATTTGGCCCTTCCTCGCTCAAATCCTTACGCTTGCCCATTTTTCCTGCTTCTAACACATCAACTTTGAGGACAAAATGTTCACTTGCTGCCTAATATATCCCACCCACTAACAGGAGCCGTGATGAAGAGATAATCAGTGCTATTCACTTCACCTGGTCATAATGTTATGCCTGATCGGTGTGTGTGTGTGTGTGTGTGTAATAATATACATATAAAAATATATACATACACACAAAATTTCAGAATTATTTTAAATTACAAATCAAACACTCACTCTCTCTCTCTCTCACTCTCACACACACACACACACACACACACTTTTGTTCATCTATATGTCTGTACAATATTAATAGCTGACGTTGATTGTACCTCTGGGATCCAGAACATCCATCCAAACTCCAGGCCGAGTTCTCCTGCCTTACTTTCATTGGTTGATTAAACAGCAGCATGTGCACGATTTCTGCAAGGCCAATCAGATCAACCTGTTGCAAGAGCAGAAATAAAAATCACAAAAATTAAATGCAACAATTATTGCGATCACTTTCATGTATTTGGCTATTCATTAATGTACAAACGGATGCAAATGCTAAACCATGAGCCGGCTGTTTTAAGATTCTTCCAGGCCAATCAGCTTGTGCCATGCGGTGATGATGTGATGTATATGGAAGGAAAGCGGGATGAATGTACCTGATAAGGTGAGGCAGAAGGTGACAGAAGACCCTGTTGTATGTAGTCCTGTGCAGAAGGAAGATCTTGTGCCGTTTTCACATCACTCTGGAGCTGCAGATCCACTGCGTTTGAGAAATCTAGTGCTGTGATGCCACTGCGGCTACAAACACAGGATGAACGGCTTGGAAACGGGCATCAATACATATGCTTTTGTGTGCATGTGTGATATTCATGTACCTGTGGTAAAAGTACAGTGATTCAGGCTTCAGGCCTCCATGAACCACTTGACAGGAATGAAACCGCTTCACCAACTCCAGTAACAGAAGGACTGAACGTGAAACATCCTGACTAGCAATGGGCTCAGCGAGAAGATCCTAACGGTGGACAGATGACAGCAGAAATGTTTGATTGAGGACTTGCAGAGGTTTACAGGGAAAAGAAAAACTAATTCACGAGAAGAACCTCAATGGTCACTCCATCAGGAATCCTCCAGAGAGTCACGCAGCCGTTCTCATACACATAGCAGGAGATCTGGACGAGACGATCCTGTTGATCATGTGACAGTCGAGCGCTGATCTGCGAGCTGATGAAGAAATCCCACGGCACTGAGGAGAAGTGAAGCTGAACAGGAAAACCACAGGGATGAGGAAATATTTAAATATGGGAGTAAATCACAAAAACATGACTGACTCACTTGTTTCATTATTGGATGAATCAGTGTTTTTGAACAAATCTCTTGAGTGATTCATTATATACACACACAGACATAGAGAGAGATTGAGAGAGAGAACAGAGTAAATCACCTTTTAAAGGGGTCATGAACTGCGTTTTATGATGTTTCCTGGGGTGCACTTATAATGTTAAAATGCTTTTTACATCAAAAATTGTCATAATTTATAAATAAAAGGCATTTTTCCTACCCTGATTTTAGCCCTCGGATTTGAACGCTCTGTTTTAAGGGGCGTGTCTGCTGTGAGAATTCAGTGTAAACGCCCACTGCTGTGATTGGCTAACGTCTTTCCATTTAAAATAGATAAGTATAACTCTCTCTTTAAGCGTGTTTTTACTATTACAGCTCGCATGGTTAACTAATCGTGAAAAGTGTTGCATTACATTTAGATCTATAGCATTATATCTAGATCTACACTCACCTAAAGGATTACTAGGAACACCTGTTCAATTTCTCATTAATGCAATTATCTAATCAACCAATCCCATGGCAGTTGCTTCAATGCATTTAGGGGTGTGGTCCTGGTCAAGACAATCTCCTGAACTCCAAACTGAATGTCAGAATGGGAAAGAAAGGTGATTTAAGCAATTTTGAGCGTGGCATGGTTGTTGGTGCCAGACGGGCCGGTCTGAGTATTTCACAATCTGCTCAGTTATTGGGATTTTCATGCACAACCATTTCTAGAGTTTACAAAGAATGGTGTGAAAAGGGAAAAACATCCAGTATGCGGCAGTCCTGTGGGCGAAAATGCCTTGTTGATGCTAGAGGTCAGAGGAGAATGGGCCGACTGATTCAAGCTGATAGAAGAGCAACTTTGACTGAAATAACCACTCGTTACAACCAAGGTATGCAGCAAAGCATTTGTGAAGCCACAACACGCACAACCTTGAGGCGGATGGGCTACAACAGCAGAAGACCCCACCGGGTACCACTCATCTCCACTACAAATAGGAAAAAGAGGCTACAATTTGCACGAGCTCACCAAAATTGGACAGTTGAAGACTGGAAAAATGTTGCCTGGTCTGATGAGTCTCGATTTCTGTTGAGACATTCAGATGGTAGAGTCAGAATTTGGCGTAAACAGAATGAGAACATGGATCCATCATGCCTTGTTACCACTGTGCAGGCTGGTGGTGGTGGTGTAATGGTGTGGGGGATGTTTTCTTGGCACACTTTAGGCCCCTTAGTGCCAATTGGGCATCGTTTAAATGCCACGGCCTACCTGAGCATTGTTTCTGACCATGTCCATCCCTTTATGACCACCATGTTCCCATCCTCTGATGGCTACTTCCAGCAGGATAATGCACCATGTCACAAAGCTCGAATCATTTCAAATTGGTTTCTTGAACATGACAATGAGTTCACTGTACTAAAATGGCCCCCACAGTCACCAGATCTCAACCCAATAGAGCATCTTTGGGATGTGGTGGAACGGGAGCTTCGTGCCCTGGATGTGCATCCCACAAATCTCCATCAACTGCAAGATGCTATCCTATCAATATGGGCCAACATTTCTAAAGAATGCTTTCAGCACCTTGTTGAATCAATGCCACGTAGAATTAAGGCAGTTCTGAAGGCGAAAGGGGGTCAAACACAGTATTAGTATGGTGTTCCTAATAATCCTTTAGGTGAGTGTATAACATTATATCTAGATCGTGGCATGAAAGGTTGCAGAGATGAACATTGTAGGCGTTCACACACATGCTGAGCGCATGAAAGCAGCGATCTCGTCATTGCAACTCGATTTCTGCACTCTAATGAATGCTTTCATCTTCATTAACAGTGCAAACGTGATATAGTTAAGAGATTCGTTGAATAAAACGGGAGTCACTGATAAACTCGTTTTGATTGACAGCTTCAGCGCGCTGCTCCAACGATTGCAAAGGGAGCTTTCTTTGATGCTTTCTTTATAGAATTTAATCACCGTTAAATAACAGATTATTTTCATCCTACTAAGAGAAACAACGCAAGTTGACGTTTGGTCACTGTTGTTTGCTGGGCCTGGTGTCAATAAAAGCTTTTATTGGACTAACAAAGAAGTTTTCAGTTCTGAAACTTACAGGATATTCTTATAGTATGATGACCTCTTATATGAAAAGCTCAAGGGAAATTTGAATTCACAGTTCATGACTCCTTTAATAGTAACTTGATGCTTCAAATAAATATTGTATCAATTACATCATTACACCAGTAGGTGGAGACTCAAACACTGATTCATCCAATAATTAAACAATTGATCTTTCTTTTAGAAACAGATTTTTGTTCAAATTAAATATTTTTCAAATAGACTGCAGCATTCAACATTTTGTCAAAAATGACAAAGCATTACTAAAACACAATATATAATAATAAAACAAATACTATGAGAATAAAAGAGAATTCAACAAATTAATAAATACTATAATACTATATAAATACTTCTAAAGTTGCACTGTAAAATATATTATAATAAATAAAGTGCATCTATTTTCAGCAGTTTTCTGTACATCTCATTGGCCATCATTTAATTGTATTAATTACTACCCTGCCAGTCAAAAGGTTGAAAGCGCCACACCTTCAGGAGGACAGTGGCGGCGCTGGATGAGTACACGGTGAAGTCCTTCAGCGTCCCCAGCTTACAGCGGTAAATCAACGTCTCTCCATCTGGAAGTGTGTGCAATATTCTATCAAACATAATTTTGACAACAAGTTAACGTAAAAACATTACTGCATCTGTGCATGAGTTTTCCATATACCGAGATTTAAGTCGTCATTCCCACAGGTGTCAGGCAGAAGTCCAGTTTTACGGTGAAAGTTGGAAAATGTTGTCGCGTCTGCTTGCTGAAACAGCCTGGATCTCACAGCCGGACTGCAGACGTCCTCCGATTCAGTGACTGATACTACATGAACAAATACAAATGTTAACATTACAAGTGTTTTCTTCTAAATCACTTATGAAAGCTGTTGTTGTTGATAATTAGTATGTGTTAGAGCTGCATGATTAATCTCGATTCAAACACTCGCCTGTGTCTATTAAAGCTTTGACAAGTACAAATCACAGAGAGAACAGTTGTCATGTATAGATATGAAACAGCTTCGCAAACTTGGGTTTTCAACCTCACAGGATCATTATTTTGGTCTTAAAATCATTCAAATGATCACAGAAGTACTGGATAAAAGGATATAGGATATAAACACTGATGTCAATGCTAGTGATCAAAATAGAACAAAATCACCCTTTGAAAGTAACTTGACGCTTCAAATAAAGATTGTATCGTTACACCAGTAGGTGGAGACAAGTGACTGTAAAAAAAAAAAATGTGTTTGTCATTGAATCTCTTGAGTGAATGATTCATTCAAAAACACTGATTCATCCAGTAATGAAACAAGTGAAGTCTTTATGAGTGAGTCATTGAATCATTCACTCAAGAGATTCGTTCAAAAACACTGATTCATCCAGTAATGAAACAAGTGAAGTCTTTATGAGTGAGTCATTGAATCATTCACTCAAGAGATTCGTTCAAAAACACTGATTCATCCAGTAATGAAACAAGTGAAGTCTTTATGAGTGAGTCATTGAATCATTCATTCAAGAGATTCATTCAAAAACACTGATTCATCCAGTAATGAAACAAGTGAAGTCTTTATGAGTGAGTCATTGAATCATTCACTCATGAGATTCGTTCAAAAACACTGATTCATCCAGTAATGAAACAAGTGAAGTCTTTATGAGTGAGTCATTGAATCATTCACTCAAGAGATTCGTTCAAAAACACTGATTCATCCAGTAATGAAACAAGTGAAGTCTTTATGAGTGAGTCATTGAATCATTCATTCAAGAGATTCGTTCAAAAACACTGATTCATCCAGTAATGAAACAAGTGAAGTCTTTATGAGTGAGTCATTGAATCATTCACTCATGAGATTTGTTTAAAAACGCTGTCAATCGTAATCTCTATTTAAAAAAAATTGTGATTCTCAGTTGATCCAGAGTTGTGCAACTCTAGTGTATATACATAAGAAAGGAACTCTTGAATAAATGATTCACAATGAATGACAAACACATTAACAGTCACTTGTCTCCACCTACTGGTGTAATGATGTAATAAAACAATCTTTATTTGAAGTGTCAAGTTACTTTCAAAAGGTGATTTAAATCTAGATTGCGATCTTTAACAATTAATTGTGCAGCTCCACAACAGATTTATATAAACTCTAAACCATGAGCTTTATTTCCCACCATTCTCCAGCACGGTCTCTGGTCTCTCCACAGCTCGGCTCCTCTGGGTGTCACTGAAGCGTTTCATGGGATCCTGGGAAAAGTTAGCGAAGGAAGTGCCACCCCACTCCTGACTGATCTCTAGGATAGGACTATGAACACAAAACATGGACAAACAAAAATCTGAGTGAGATTTTGATCAAGATCTGTCATAATTAATCCTGTAAAAATACTGTAACATGAAATCAAGTTACATTAAAGGAACACGCCGACTTTTTGGGACTTATTCACCGTATCCCCCAGAGTTAGATAAGTCCATACATACCATTCTCATCTCCGTGCGTGCCATAACTCTGTCTGACGCACCCACTGCTAGCCTAGCTTAGCACAAAGACTGGAGGTA
Organism: Rhinogobio ventralis; assembly: GCA_039654625.1. NCBI lineage: Eukaryota > Metazoa > Chordata > Actinopteri > Cypriniformes > Gobionidae > Rhinogobio > Rhinogobio ventralis. The sequence goes on along the minus strand of CM077210.1, from coordinate 37,635,618 downwards.
AACGGCTCCAGCTAGCCTACTGCTCAATAAGTGACAAAATAACACCAACATTTTCCTATTTACATGTTGTGATGTGTATAGTTACATTGTGTACTAAGAAAAGCTCTAGACCGATATGGCTAGGGACTATACTCTCATTCCTGCGTAATAATCCAGGAGCTTTGCTGCCGTACCATGGGTGCAGCGGCACAATGATATTACACAGCGCCTGAAAATAGTCCCCAGCACGCTCTCTGTGCAAGCAGGTTGTCACGTTGGTTATGTTGACGGAAGTTAGCCTGTTTTCAGGCGCTGCGTAATATCATTGCGCCGCTGCACCCATGGGACAGCAGCAAAGCTCCTGGATTATTACGCAGGAATGAGAGTATAGTCCCTAGCCATATCGGTCTAGCAGTAGGCTAGCTGGAGCCGTTTACCTCCAGTGTTTGTGCTAAGCTAGGCTAGCGGTGGGTGCGTCAGAGAGTTATGGCATGCACAGAGATCAAAAAGGTATGTATGGACTTATCTAACTCTGGGGGATACGGTGAATAAGCTAAAGTCCCAAAAATGCCAATGGTAAGCCGGCATTCTGGAGTAGCTCTGAAGGGCTGCACTGTATTTACTACGTCAACAGCGTAAGAGACTGACACACACGTGAAGAAATTGTTGAATAAAGTCATTATATTGGTTTGTTTTTGCGCACAAAAAGTATTCTCGTGGCTTCATAACATTAAAGTTGAACCACTGGAGTCACATGGATGATTTTCACGATGTCTTTACTGCCTTTCTGGACCTTGAAAGTGTTAGGAGGGGTCAGAGAGCTCTCGGATTTCATCAAATGTATCTTAATTTGTGTTCTGAAGATGAACAAAGGTCTTCTGGGTTTGGAACGACATGAGGGAGAGGAATTAATGACAGAAGTTTCATTTTTGGGTGAACTAACCCTTTAAATGTTCCTGTCGTTTAGAGTGTGGCAATAATGCATGAACTGATAAATGTGTTGTTTGGGATAAACCCATCAAAGAGAAGTCATGCTGGAGTACCTGAGCTTGTTCTCCTCAGGGCTCGTATCGGAGCTCGGTGCTTTAGTGGATTCTGGAGCGGATCTGCTCGGATTCTCCGTCTGTCCTGCTTCGGGAGGTTTTTGCCTCTCGACTCCTCCGAACGGAGTGGAAGCGAACTGAGCGGCACGGGCGAACTCACACGTGTCATCTGGACTCCGGCACAGAGTCTTATTCCAGTGGCCGTTGATGATGGCTTCCTCAGAGCGAGAGATGGACGCGTCCTGCCAATGAACGCACCCTGATTACTTCCACTGACAGGAACACTTTTCATTACAAACACTGAGAAGACACTGAAGGGTCTCACTTTGTCAGCGGAGAGCTCGGCTTTTGACCTCGGCCCTTTCAGACTCGAGGTGGGCAGCTTCAGAGACACGCGGTTGGCCGATGATGACCTTAAATGGCAAAGAAAACATGGTCAGTGTTAATCAAATGAATGTGTGGACTGAGAGCGGCCAAGAGCGGAAAAAGAAAGAATGAAACAAACACAAAGCACAAAAGGGAATGAAAAAAATAACAAACAAAAAGGAACAAGAAAGAGAGAGAGAGAGAAAAAAAGGATTGGAGAAAGATAAGAAAGAACAGAAAAATGAAAGAATAAAAAGAATGATAGAAAGGAAGAACGAAAAAAGAAAAAGAACGATAGATAGAAAGTATGATAAAAGGACAATAAAAGAAAGTTAATGATGAAAAGAAAGAAGAAAGAGTGATAAAAGAAAAGAAAGAACAATAAAAGGAAGAATGAATGATAGAAAGGAAGAACGATAAACAGAACGAACGATAGAAAGGAAGAAAGAACAATAAACAGATGATAAATGAATGACAGAAAGAAAGACAGACAGAGGCAGCTAGTGTTCCTCACGGTTTGTGTGTCAGTCTGTTCTCGTTAGAAGCGCTGAAAGGTTTCACTGTGGCCGTTCTCTGCTGTTGAGCGTCACTTCCACCTGAACACACACACACACACACACACACGTTTCAGCACTGGAGTGACGTCACTGCACTATTAGTGTGTGCACTCCAACACCTGGAGTCACTCACTCTGATCCATGTCCTCCTCTTGAGTCACGGAGCTCTTCCTGAAAGGGAAACGCATCAGAAACATTCAATCCAACGCCTGCCTATAGAGCGCACAGGTTCCATGTTTTCCATTCATTTTCCCATAGGGATTTAAGGAAAAAGCATTATAAGCCATGAACCAAACCAGAGATACGAGGAGAATCACAACATATATGAATTATTCCAAATGCAAGATGTAAAAAATGTAAATATGAAAAATATGCAATATTTTATAAATTAAAAATATAATTATTTTTTAAATAAAGTATTTTATTTAAAAGACAAGATTTGGTCTTCAAAAAGCCTTTTTCCGAACAATACGGTCTTTGAAAATTGGGCAAAAAGACAATCCCATGAAGCATTGCAAATGACAATCAAACTAAAAAAAGATGGTGAAATATGTCATAATTTGGAATAAAAAGCTTTATATCTGTAGAAACAATACATTTTATTATTGCAAAATATGCATATCATATTTGTTTTTTATGACCCTACAAGTTTGATTAAACCATCAAAATATGAAGAAAATATTGTATATATTTTTTAATATTTTAAATATGAGGAAAGAACAAAATCACCAAAACTTAAAGGTGCTGTACAGTAAGAATGACAGCTAGTGGTTGAAATGGGTACTGCAGTCCAAATTCCCGCCAACTGGCAACCAGTGGTGTCAAAACAAGTCCCCAGAGAAACAAGTATGTGAACTTAATATGTTTGCAGATATTTAGGAAACATGCTACGGGATTTTAATGCTTTAGTACAGTCAAAAACTTACACACAGCACCATTAAAGTATCTGCCGATTATTTGGCAAAAAGGCAAACTACAGCTACAGGTTTTATTTTACTATGCAAAAAAAAAAAAAAAAAAAAAAAAAAAAATTTCTTTGAATGACATTCTGGACAAAAAATATGTCGGCACAATTTATTATGTTTCATTGCGTTATCACAAATAAAACAATCGACTCCAAGCACAACTACACAATATACTTACAAAATCTTTAACAGGTTTTTAATAATATTTAAATAAAGAGTGAAGATGTCAATTTTCTTAGGCCAGACCACTTTTGACCACTATTGTGTATATATACACCGATCAGGCATAACATTATGACCACTGACAGGTGAAGTGAATAACACGGCATCTCCCCTATGGAGAAAATGAATGGAGTCTATTGTAGAACTGACCTCTGAACCACATGACCTTTTTCCCGATCGCTGTATATTACGAACGGAGCTGATTTCACCACAGTGGCGGCAGATTCACACAAACCAGCAGATGTGTGGGAGGAAGACTCGGCATCCTCAGGAATGATCTAGACAAAGAATTAACATCATACCGTTAAAACAGGAACCTGACACATGCTGGTTGCGTCTGAAAGTAAAGTTTAAATATCCATAACATGTTTTTAAAGGATCCTTCACCCAAAACATCATTTACTCCTGTCTTTCCCAAGCCGAAAGCATCAGATGTTGAGTGTGTGACGTATACCTGCTGCGGAGCTGCTGAGCTGATCCTCTGCTGAAGGAGTCTCTGCTTCTGCTCGATCTGAAGCTGCAGTTCCTGCTTCATTTTGTTGAGGTTTGAGGCCTTTTCTATGCATTTACAAATGTACAAAATCAAATTCAAATGCTATAGGGTCATTCCCGTGTCAAATCTGGAAACTTCCCCGGCTCACATATCTGTTTTTTTTTATATTTTTAGTGATGAAAGCCAAAATATTAAATGTCACAGATAGTAATCCACAGTTCTGTAGAGGAGGGTCAAAATGACCATTTTCACCTGAGATTTGGAGCCAATTTACAGGGGTGTAAAAGTGACTTTAGAAAGATGGCAGCGTCATTATTTTATTTTCACACAGACATTGGCAGATCTATTCGTGAAATCTGTTGACTTTATCAATCTTTGTTGCATTATATGCCAACGGTGACCGTTCAAAAATGGGAAAAAGCACTTCTTGTGTGGTTTTGCCCCAAGTTTGCATGCCTGTAACTCAAGAAGTATTAAAGATATCTCAATATCCTTTTAGATTCTGATTCTTAACAAACTTTCCTCTTGGTGTCTCCATTTTAAAGGCCCTCGATGGCTCAATCTCAGAGATATGGAGAGCTCAATGTGGCTCCATGAGTAAACTTGTACACATTTTCAGTGATCGAAAAACCAAACTTTTCAAACAGCTGATGGAATGACCCATATACGGTCTAATCCAGGCTTATTATATATAGTTAAAGGGTTAGGTTCAACCAAAGATGAAAATTATCCCATAATCTACTCGCCCTCAAGCCATCCTAGGTGTTTATGACTTTCTTCTTTCAGCTGAACATAATCAGAGTTAGATTAAAATATATATATAAAATATATAGCTTTATATTGGGAGTGAATTTTTGAATCCCAAAAAAGTGCATCCATCCATCATAAAAGTAATCCATACAGCTCCAGGGGTTAATAACATAAAATGTATAAACTATAAATCACTGGCATCCAGTAACGGCCGCACAATATCTACTGTTTTTCGCATGCTATATAGTAGGGAAGTATTCGATTTTGGATGCAGTGAATGGATTTAGCCCAAAATCTGATTCCACAGGTTTTATGAAGGTCAATTTAGGACCTTTTTAAGACCAATTAGAGAAAATTGGTTGAAAATTCTGCATTATACAGTAAATTCCATTTTTATGAATGCATTATGCAATTATGTCCAAAATTTCGGCATCGCAGATATCATAGGGCCCTAATTTAATGCCATGATATTGAATTCAAGACTTTCTGATCCAATTTATGACATTTTTATGGCCTTAAATCGTGGAAGGTCAAATTAAGACTTTAAGACCCCCAGAAACCCTGGATTAAAGCCCGTCTCAAACACACCCAACATTAGACATGCAGTATGAAACACACACAACATCTGGACGTACCACTCAAAGCTCTGTAGTAGCGCTGCGCACGGAGCTCTTCAATGCTGAACTCGCCGTCTCGCTGGTACACCTGATCTTTGCAGTACATGATCTGCACGTGACCCTCCGGCTGGGAAACGTGTTCCTCCTCAGTCTGGCTCCTCTGGGACGGGGCCGCGGTCTCCACCGGAGCGCTGTGGCGGAACGCAAAGTCTCACGATTACACGAGTTCAAATACAATAGTCACAGACCAATATGTGGGATGAACAGAAGTACTGGTTATAGTCCAACTAACAAAAATTTTTTGCTAACATGAAATAATGATAAAAATATGATAAAAACATTTTTTCTTGGTTATGCAAACGTTAAAGGAACATTCCATTTATCATTTAGCAAAATGTTACTTTTGAATGCTCTTTGAACATTCTGAAAGGAGTAATAATATTTTTAAAAACAAATGTTATAAGAACATCCAACTGAAACATGAACAATGTATAAATAATGTTTGTCTAACACAAATTAACTCCTTAATATATATTTTACACAATATTGTTTACTCTAAAATTACAACAACAAAAAAAGCCACATGTCTAACCAAGTTGTGTTTCAAATTTGATATCACAAAAATTGAAGTTTCCATGAGATTTTGTTTAGGCGTAATACCAATAATAGCCACCAGGTGACATGCCATTGATTTTTTTGTATGTATTCTGCTGTAAAAAAATTATAAATTTCTATCCAAATATCACTTCTATCACAAAATATGTTTAATCAAGATTAGAAAAGGTTGATTATAAATTATGAAACATGACGACGCCCAATAGGGGAGGAGCCCACAAAAAGAATTTAGAGTACCGTTTCTATGGTAACGCAACATCCGATTTCAAAATGGTTTGTAAGCTTTTGAATGATACCTAATTTATGATAAATTACTAAAATATGAGATATATAAAAAAGATTATATTATATATACACCAATCAGGCATAACAATGACCACCATCCTAATATTGTGTTGGTCCCCCTTTTGCTGACCCGTCGAGGCATGGACTCCACTAGACCCCTGAAGGTGTGCTGTGGTATCTGGCACCAAGATGTTAGCAGCAGATCCTTTAAGTCCTGTAAGTTGCGAGGCTGGGCCTCCGTGGATCGGACTTGTTTGTTCAGCACATCCCACAGATGCTCGATTGGATTGAGATCTGGGGGAATTTGGAGGCCAAGTCAACACCTCAAACTCGTTGTTGTGCTCCTCAAACCATTCCTGAACGATTTGTGCTTTGTGTCAGGAGCATTATCCTGCTGGAAGAGCCACAGCCACCAGGGAATACCGTTTCCATGAAAGGCTGTACATGGTCTGCAACAATGCTTAGGTAGGTGGTACGTGTCAAAGTAACATCCACATGGATGGCAGGACCCAAGGTTTCCCAGCAGAACATTGCCCAAAGCATCACACTGCCTCCGCCGGCTTGCCTTCTTCCCATAGTGCATCCTGGTGCCATGTGTTCCCCAGGGAAGCCACGCACACGCACCCGGCCATCCACGTGATGTAAAAGAACATGTGATTCCTCAGACCAGGCCACCTTCTTCCATTGCTCCGTGGTCCAGTTCTGATGCTCACGTGCCACTGTTGGTGCTTTCGGCGGTGGACAGGGGTCAGCATGGGCACCCTGACTTGTCAGCGGCTATGCAGCCCCATACGCAACAAACTGAGATGCACTGTGTATTCTGACACCTTTCTATCAGAACCAGCATTAACTTCTGGAGCAATTTGAGCTCCAGTAGCTCGTCTGTTTGATCGGACCACACGGGCCAGCCTTCGCTCCCCACGTGCATCAATGAGCCTTGGCCGCCCATGACCCTGTCTCCG